>CM075184.1:23256593-23344093 GCA_037577475.1 Chaunax sp. Z400
TAAATTTAAGGTCAACGTCTTTAAAAAGCATTGGTTTTTTTGTAATTTTGCATGGATGTGAGACGAAGGCCAGATTGTAAGCTTACATGAAAGTGGCAGCAGGCCTGCTGTGTGGCCTGGCTGCACTGAGAGAGTATAAACAGATAATACGTCTTCCTCTTTTGACTGATGAACACACACACACACACACACACACACACACACACACACACACACACACACACACACACACACACACACACACACACACACACACACACACACACACACACACAACCTTCTCGTGACATGCTGGCTGTGTTTATCTCAGCCGAAGCAATGGGTAATAAAGCATAGTCATTTTTAGCACCCAGGCCAGACTTGAACTCTTATTTTCCCAACAAACACCACCACAGGCTGGGTAGGGATGCTGGACCAAGGACCCCCTTCTCTTGAGAGTTTGGAGAGCTTTGGCCGATGAGCTGATGTGTGACAGCATGTGTTTACTTATTACAGAGCTGACTGTTTCTCATGTGACAGTGAGAATTATCCATTATGGTCAGGTCCAGGTCCCGGAGAGATAAATACTGGGATGGCCAAGTTCCACGAAAGCAATTTAAAATGCTTTGGTGCACAAATCAGTTTGTAGTGAAAAGAGCAAAGTGTAATGAAACAAGTCCCTTTTTTATCAGTGTGTGTATGTGTGTGGCTGCAAGACTGCACAGGAGTGTACTCAGTGAAAAACTTCACTGTATTGCATTTAATCTTTTCTCAGTGAAGAAAAGTTTTTTTTCCATTATCATGACAAGGAGGCGTATCGTTGTACTTTGAAGAAGAACTCTATCCATTTAAAAATTACAAAATGTACAAAACAGTAACAACTACTAAATTATAATAATTATACTGTTAATTATACTGGCAGTAGCATATTATTGTATGATTGTGGACGATATACAATTACAATTTTGGAGCATTTATCCAGCTATTTTGGATTATATGCTCAGGAATCTGCAGTTAGTATCCATGTTTGTCATATTACACACTGAGGTGTCCTGATACATGGAAACGATGAACTTGAACCATTTTGCATTGAGAGAATCATCAATTCAGCCTCGTTTTGTTGTTACCCTTAATCAAAAGACCATGCATTATTGCATGAATACAGATGCATCAGTCACTAGTGATTGGTTAGTGCAAAATCAAATCTGTCCCTCATAGAAAATGGCTAACCAGACAGCAGAATGAATAATGAAGTGGTAGTTAAATGGCCTTTATGAATATCTGACTAGAGGGATGTGTTCTCCTGCATTCCTTTTGGCTCTCTTACAGAAAACGCAATAATGGATGCCTTTGCGTGGGCGCAATGTGTATTACATCAGCAAGTGTCTGTGTGGCAAGTGTCTCTACAACTAGCTAGCATATGTCCCCACACATAAAGCAGTTTGTGTGCATGTGCACTCCATCGTATATGTGTATGTGCGCAGTCTTTTTGAAGCGGTGTTTATGTTAAGCTGTGATTAACACCATCCAGGTGCTCTTGTTGGCAGAACCGCTCTTTTAGACACACACATTTTCCCTCTGGCTGGGTCCAGTCATCCATATTTAGAGAGCGGGACGGGCCAACGTGCTGAACTGCTGACCACCATTTATTCTGGGACTGTCCCATAAACTGTGCTTCTCCGTGAAAAGAAAGTGCGCATGCGTTTGAGCAGAAGAGACATGGTTGGGGGGAGTAGAAATTCCACAGTGACAGTGAGTGTAAGTTAGTGGTCAGGGATGGAGGGTGGAGGAAAAGGAGGCAGGCAGTGGAGGGGAGTTAGGAGGTAGGACGGAAAAAAAGAAAGGTGTATGCTGAGGTGTGATGGTCTGCTTCAGCAGGAAGGAGTTGAAGATGGATGTTGAAGCCAATGTTCAGTCACATTTCATTAACCCTATCTCCACTGGTCTAGACAGGAAGGCCAAGCTCAGGCCGCACACAACAGCTGCCCTGTGAGGGGAGATGGTGGAAGGGCTGGATCTGCATTCAAAGGCTCCCCAGGGTCACCGAGCCTGTTTATTTAATGCTGTTAGTGTACAGAGGTGACTCTTCTTTAAAATGATCAGTGTGATGTCCAGTTTATGCCCCCGACAGAATTCATAACCAAGAAAATGTCAGAAAGTGAAGGGATGCTGAAGGCCAGGAGGAGGACCAGAGAAGACAGCAGGAGGCTGACTTTAAGAAAATAAAGTTTTTATTGTTGTTTATTTGTAACATGGAAGGTGCTTCATGGAGATTTGGGAGGTGGGATAGGGATCAGTGACTTATGTTTTTCAGAGAAAGAAGTTTAGAGGAGTTGGCAGTGCAGCCCCAGTGGAAAACATGTCTTATTCACTGATATGTGAAAAACATTGTGCAACTGTTGGCAGTGCTCAGAATAGTGGTGTAATCACTTGCATTTAAGAAGACTGATGTCTCACTGCCGCTCTGTATCAGCATAGATATGCACCTGTGTTTTCAACATTTTAGTGAAAAATCAAAATACTCTGATTATTCAGATTTTAGTAATATTTTAGTGATATAATTTTGGAAATTATTACTATTACTATTACTATTAATGTTACATGGTAACATAAAACTAATTTAGTAAACTTTTGAGTGATAAATGTTATTGAATACATACATATTTTGTTATATAAGTATTGTATGTAACACAAAGTCCATGTAGTTTTCTTTGTTCAACATTTATGCTCTTTTTTTTTGCCATAATTCTGTTTGAATCGTTTCTGTTCTTGGAACTCTGTCTGACATTGACAGCAACTTTAAACCAGATTCAAATTCCTTGTAAATGAACTCATACTTTGCCAGTACACTTGTATCTGATAACAGTATGTCTTGAAAATTAAATTTTTTTAACTTATTGATCATTTGCAACATTTTATTTGAAATCTTTTGCCACATTTAGCATTCATAACCTTTAATGTCATTATAGGCTTAGTTTTAGTTATGATTTCAACTGTTTAACACTGGATTAGTCAACAATTGTATCTCCTCCTATGACACAGTTAACTGGTGCATATATATCTAGTGAATATGAACACTGTATTTAAAAGAAAAACAGTTTAAAACTGTTTGTTTTAATATCTTTCAGGAGACTTCCTGGAAGACGGTGGTGCAATTGTGAGACTAGATATCATAATGCAGTATTACTGTGCTATATTATGTTATTACACATGCATTATGTGATTATAGAAAATCATGAATGCTGAGCTGATGGAGATACCATTGTTGACAAAGATATTTCTAAACATAAAAAAAAAATTTTGCAACTCCATTACAGTGTGTTATAAACTAGTGTGATTTACATACTTAAATAAAGGTGTTATCCATATAATCTAAATAAAAGTGCAATAAACTGCTGTTTCAATAGATTGGTAAATAATGAATGAGTGGCCTACAAACATCACCACATCTTATAAGGAAATCTTTCAAAAATAATTTTTCACAATTACCATCAGGGTATTCGGCTTATTAACATATTAATATGTTTGTGCTGTGTATATAAAAATAGCTTTCGTGTACAGGTTTATATGAGCTGAACCAGGCAAAGTAAAATACATAAATGAAGGTTAATTGGCCCCAAAAAAAAAGACACTAGAAATCCATAGAAACATTTACCCACAGATTGACTTCAAAAGCCCTGGACTGAAGAAGCCGAACAAGTGGTAGAAACTTCTTCTTTGTAAAATAAATATGATGTCAAACAGATGTAGGTCATTAGTGGTGTGTGTGTGTGTGTGTGTGTGTGTGTGTGTGTGTGTGTGTGTGTGTGTGTGTGTGTGTGTGTGTGTGTGTTTTAATTGCTGCACAGGAAGATAGGATCTGATTTCAGATGGAGATATTCTCAAAGATGAGTTCCGCTCTTTCACACAGATGTAATCAGTGACTAAACTGACAATATTCATCTTAAATTTTTGACACAGTCTTGAAACAGATTTCAGTCACTCTGACCAGCTGAATGTAGATGGTGTGTTTTAACCACAATCATGACTCCTCAGTAAAAGAGATTGTCAGTGTTTTTTTTTATTTTCTTTTATTAGTTTTCTTTTTTGTCTATTTTAGGATTCTCACATTTGGAGGAAGCTGTACAGGCCCCTGCTCTGACATCCCCACATTCCCACTCGATGCTCTAAAAAAGCCAGAAGTACAACCTGTATACAGAACTCCCATAACCCTGCTCCGATAGTGAGAGAGGAGCGTGCACTTTTGATTAAACTACCACAGCCATGTGTTTACTTTTAGTTAAGTGGAGGTCACAAGCATTTTTTCTTTCATTCCCCTCCCCAATAAATCTCCATCCGGCTGGAGCAGAAGAGGCTTAGGGCAGAGGGAGAGAGAGACCCCACGCTCGGTGGTCTTCTCTAGCCAGCACGAGGGAGAGCAGGAGCTAAAAAAATAAACTCTCCCTTCTGGCACTGAGGGTGGGCGATGCCACTCTACGGCAGGGGACGGCAGGCTCTGGTGAGTGTTACTGAACTGTCACTACTCCCACCCAACCGCCATCCCAGACAAACACCCCCATCAATGTCCTGCTGGAGTGGGCTGGACAAGCAGGACAAGAGTTGGGACCAGAGCATTCCCTGCATTCCCAGTCAGGAGAGAAGAAGCTAGTGCATGTATACAGACACAAGTTCATGCACAAGCACGAATGCATAACACATACACACACACACACACACACACACACACACACACACACACACACACACACACACACACACACACACACACACACACACACACACACACACAAACACACACACTCCCACTGCTGCAATAGTGCAGGCCACCGGGGCACACGTCACTGTTGTCAGATTGAACAAGACACAGAGCTAATCCAAACCAGCTCCAGGCTTCACTTGAAACACACTGAGACACACAAACGCACAGGGAAATACACCCACAGACACACAGGTATACTCACACTCTGCAGCAAAAGATTGTTATCCTTCACAAATACTCAAACAAAGACATATAATGTATTTCTGTCTCTTGTTGTGTGTGTGTGTGTGTGTGTGTGTGTGTGTGTGTGTGTGTGTGTGTGTGTGTGTGTGCACGCGTCTGACAGAGAGAAAGAGAGAGAGAAAGAGAGGGAGAGAGCAGCTGCTTAATGTTTAACTGGATCAGCTCTTAGTGGACTTGGCGTGCCCTGACAAAATCCATTTTGTGATGGAGCAGTGATTACAATGATAGGCCTGGAATTATGATGTTGGCTCCTCCAGGCCCCGGTATGTTCACAGCTGTAGAGTGCACCATCTTTTGTGCACTCATCCTCTCTCTCCTTCTCTTCTCCCTTCCCACCTCATTTCAGTGAGGGATAATTTGCTGTAATAGTGTGACAATAAAAAATGAACAGACTGAACCGGCCTCTGTGTTGTCCACATGTGTCAGGTGAGTTGTGTTATAGAGTTGTCATGACGTTTGCATGGGAAATATGTAAAGATTTAGTCGCTCTGAGGTCTTGTTGTGGATTTAACAGACAGAAAAAGCCTCTTCGCTCCATGATAAATGGTAAAAAACAAAATTTTAAAAACAGCCATCTGGAGTCACTTGTTAATATTCTCCTCATTGTCTGAAGAAAACTCATCGTATTAGCAATGATCAGTGGGATGAAGTTGACCTTCTGAACTCCACTCAAATAGAACACAAACCAAATGTGCATTTAGCACAAAGCTCCCCCGGCATAAATTGGACTCATTTGAGATACTCAGAGAAATCAAACCCCATTGTGCGGAGATGAGATACATTTTTCCATTACTCTTTATTCGTTCAATTCAGATCTAATCTCCTCAGTCTTCTCTCACAGTTGGTTCAGAGTGGTAAATGTATGATGGCAGCACATACGAACACTCATATTCACGCTCTCTCTTTCGCACACACACACTCACACGTGCACACGCACACGTGCACACGCACACACACACACTCACACGTGCACACGCACACACACACTCACACGTGCACACGCACACACACACACACACACACACGCAGAGATAGAACTGAGGGACATATTGGTTTGAAGCTGCAGAGGTTCTGAAGAATGCTGCAGTTTGGCTGCGGTTCACTTAACCATGCTGCTACTCTAAACACTCCTGTGTGTGTGTGTGGCACTCCCATTGTGACTGTATCTGCCCTTTTTAGTACACTTTACTTTCTTCTTCAGGAGTATACAGTATGTGCCTTTGTGCGTCAGCATAGGGGTAGGGAACAAGGTTTCTGGATTATCATGTCACCAGGACTGGAGAGTTCGTTATCAGGAATAATTCTACACATGCACACGCTTCCCTCCCCGCTCTCTCCAGGATCTGGGTGTTCCACAGCACAATCCTCTCTCCTTTTCCTTCAGCCTTCTCCTGCACACTAAATGTTATCCTTTGGGCTTCTAATTGCCTGTAATTTGCTCGATGAAAGAATCACCAGCTTGTCTGGATCAGTGACGCGTGGTAACCTGAGAGCCCCTAAGGGGGAGGCAAGGAGGAGGAGTGGAGGAAGGAGGGAGGACAAAAGAAGCCAGGGGAAGTAGGCGGATTAAAAGGGCAGGACGTGAAGGTGCAGATGAAGATATGAGGAGAGGATGGTAATCAAAAAATGAGGCTGGCCAAACATTAGAAGTTGCACAGTCCTAGTCCTGCTGAACGAAGATTCTGATTAGCACACTGTCGTATTATTCTTGAAACACTATGCACCATTAAAGAGATGGTTCCCTCACATTATGAGATATTTCTCCATGTTCCTCTCGCAATATCTAACCATGAATATAGTTTTGGCTTTATGTGCCCAGGTATATGAGATCTCAATAGAATGGAAGTAAATGTAATTTCATCTTCAGTGCTAACATTTCTCAGATAAAATAATAATAATAATAATAATAATAATAATAATAATAATAATAATCAGTCTTAATAATATGCATATACACAGTACATACGCAGCCCCTCATTACTTCATTAATATCTCATCGTTACTTACCCTGTTTGTGTCCCTTCAAGTAAAGTGGTGCTTCATAATCACAGTTTACTGAGTACTATATCATTACTGCATCATTACCTGTCTGTTGTAACATGGAGTCATTATTTGCATAGAGGAGGAGGGAGTGGGAGTAGAAAATGAGAATAAAATTATTAGAATTCAGTGGAACATTGCACATTAAATGATAACACTAAACAGAGACATTTGGAAAGTCTTCTTGGATTGGCACAATGGTTAATAATATATTAGAGAATATCAAACTCAAATAATACCATTACACAATCCATATCAATACTGTGTGCCGGAAAACGACAAATTCACCGAGAACACAATTTTGCACTGAGCTTAATCACACAGATGCTCGAATTACTGAGAGGTTTAGGGCAGAGCACACTGACCCGTTTGAACTGGTTAACTTCAGTCATAGATATACACACATACTCACTCACACACACAATCACAAACTTTTCTGATCAAGCCATAGCGTGGTCTCGTGAACAGGATGTGAGGTCTTGATTGTTTACTTTAATTTCCTGTGGTGAGGGATGATGAGGGCCTGCTTGCCAGCCCTGCTCTCCTGTCTCTCTCAGCCAGCTCAACAAGTCTCCTTCCCGTTCTGTCAGTGAGAAACCCAGACATGCATGTTTCCCAATAGGTCATCCACAAGAGAGGATTTGTCACCAAACACGATCTGCAAAGCCCCCCCCCCCCCCCCCCCCCCCCCCCCCACTTTGGCTCAACCCTGCCCACTGGCTCCCCCACCTTCACGTGTGCTTTGTTAAGCTGTGGACAAGGTAAACTGCTTGGCTATGGCTCCATTTAAGCATACAGTTGATTGTACAAGATTGCACTGCTCCCTTTCAGATGGGGTCAACGTCCTCATGTTTGACAGTTGGAATCACAAGCAAATTGTGTCATTTCCTACTTGTTGTAGCTCTCAGCATGTATGTGTGTGTGCATGTCTGTGTGTGGCTGTCTGATCTCCTTAGTCCGCCAATGGTTTGCAGGCTATTATGTGACCTGTGTATCTGAAGTTTTTCTACAAGGGCTGCTGTTCTACTATTCAAGAAACCGTAGCCCGACCTTCCCCCTCCTTTTTCTGGTCTCTAGTGACTGATCATATTTGTATTGTTCAGCAGGTTCCTTAGTTTAGCTTTAGTTTTCCTTTTTGTCACTGCGTCTTTCCCTAAACGTCAGAGAAGTAGTCTTATGTTGTTTTTGTTGCTAGGGCGAGTGGCAATTCGGTCCATTGTAGAGTAGGGCAGGTTTACAGTTTACATCTGCCTGTTTGCCTGTCCTCTACACTCCTCCTAACTGTGACCACCCAGGAGAACAGTGGAGTGGTACTGGTCTCTCTCTTTTTTCCATTGCTTTCTTTGTCTGGTCCTTCTTTCTCGTTGTAACTCTCATTTTTGGTATATTTGGCCATAAATTTTAATACTACACCGTTCCCAAGGCTAATTGCATATTGATGACTTTTCAAGAGAAGAAAATGTAGATAAAGTATCGCACATGCACCCTAAAACACTACACTGTCTGGTTGTATGATAATGACTTTCCATAAGAATTGTGTTTCCGTAAGTGGTGCGTTCAATGAGGAAATTTATTAACACCTTACCAATCACATTAAAGCACAGCCTATCTTCTCTTGATACACATGTTTTATCAGATTTAAATGTAATGTGACACTGAATTGAAAATACTGGTAAAGATGTTGATGTCTGGTCATTCTGCTCTGATCACTCTCAGCAGATAGCGTATTTCATGTTTTTCAGGCATCAGTTAAAATGCTTACACTACGATTTCTTTTTAATCTTGATCACTTTCGTCTCCATTGTAAACACTCAAATGATAAACTGAAGACACATGCAGACACATGGACTCAGATTAGTTTCACAGAACTGGTGTGTTACAGATCAGAGCTGATGAGAGGCCAGTGCTGTTGAGTGGCTAGCTCCAGTGGAAACAAAGAGATGTTGTGTTTGGACTGGACCTCCATGTTTGACTGCGATAGGGCTGGATGGGTGAGTGGAAGTTCATGCAGTCTAATTGGACACCGACTGAAATGGCACACGATTGGAGTGCTGGCCTTGTGATGTCATTTTGGCTCAACTAATGCTGTTTCATTGAACATCACCATCTGCCAAATACATATGCAACCAATGTTCCCTCTCGGCCACAGCCAATCCAGTGCTGCAGACACTGATTTCACTGATACTAACCTTTTACTTAGAGAGGAGGATCTAATTAAAGAAATTAGCCGCTAAAGTGCTGTATATTTTCTCATGCCACATGTCTGTACAGAGAAAATAATGTATGCAATGTACAAAGTATAAAAGCACACTCACATACTGACATATATTTCATTTGGTTTTATTGCAGTATAATGTCCGATATGTTGATTTTTAAAATGTGGTTACCTGAAATTCGTCAGCCAAAGTTGGAGCAAAAGTTGAATGGAAAATTCTGCTGTAAAAATATGTAGCTATTTAATTATAACTAACTAGTAACCTTCACTTCCATGTCAGCAGCCTAATGTAAGAATCACTAATGATTATCTCTTTTTTACATTGATGTCCTCATCTACACACATAATGCTGCACAATTTAATACAAACGCTCTTATCAATGTTATCACTCTATTTAATTGTAGATTTAACTTATATCTTACTCTAAAACGTTGGCGTCACCAATCTGTATTATGTAAAATTGATGACTTGTTTTGATGGAAAACAGCTCTAAGTGTAAATTTTTTTTTGAAAGTGCATTTTTTTTCCAGACATTTAAAGAACCTTTACATGAAAAAGAGTTTTTGTCACCTTTGAAGAGGAAAGGTTTTATATTATTCACAGACTAAGCTCTGGAAGTATTTCTGGTAATCTAAATTATTGAATCATTTTGTGATACATATAGATTTTTTTAGCTACAAGTCTTGATAACTTGACTGCTGGATGGGTCTCAGGAAAAGGGGTTTGGGAAAGCCCTCTGCCTGTTAGCACGTCACAGCCAATCTAATCAGCCTCCCAGGACAAAAGAGGGGTAAAGAGGAACTCCCTAATTGCCCCTTTGTTATATATCTTCAACCACTCAGCAGCGCTAACTGTCCCCAGTCTCAGCCCCAGAGCTCTCCTGTGCACTGCCTAACCAAATGCACACACGCACATGCCCACACAGTAGATGTTTACTTGTAATCATAGCATTTAGTTACAAAAATTTATATCCTCATCTGCATGACATGGAAAATACAAATCATTTCAGACAAGGGGCCTTGGAGCCAAGTTAAAATGTCCTATTATAGGGTTTCAAATGTGCATTTAGCTGGCTATGTTTTTCAGAACAACATACAGAGTGAGCATGGTGGCTATCTTGCATTAACTTTTTTTTTTTTTTTAATTAAAAGGCCAACTCTGTCTAACCAATAACAAGAGTCAGTGTCAGTAGTTGTAATAGATGCGATTTGATTGTTCATAAATTCAGTTGAATTTACCAGGATGATCAAACAGCAATTTCAGCCCTGAGGAAAAACAGTCACAAGGCAGCTGGGCAGGAAAATACAACTATCATTTTCAGAAAATGAATGAATATTATTATTACTATTACTATTATTATTATTATTATTATTAGTAGTAGTAGTAGTAGTATTACTGCTGCTGTTGTTCTTCAGTCGTTATTGCTGTTATAAATTACATACCTTGTTTTGTTCTGAAATCCAGCTCTCGTGTGTTGTAATAAAATACTGGAAAATAAGGGCAAATTAGGCCAATTACAAGTGAAGAATTACATAGATTAAGACAAAAGCATGATGATAACGAAAACAAGACAACACTATACAAAATCATAAAATGCATAATACGAGCTTAATTCCTAGAGGAGATTCTCATTTTCAAATATTGGATTGTTTCGGTAGTTAATGTAAACTGTTTCCTTTATCTGATTAATCTCAGTAATCACCTTAGTGTGTATGCAAAACATATTGACTCAGTCTTCTGTCATGCACTCACACACACACACACACACACACACACACACACACACACACACACACACACACACACACACACACACACACACACACACACACACACACACACACACACACACACACACACACACACAAGTCAGGCCTGGGCCTGCAGTCACTGGGTCACAGGGTTAACGCAAGCCAATTACCAAAACAGTTAAGGAGGAGACAGGAAACACAATATTTACCACATGACTGCCAGAGTGATGTACTACACACAGAAACATGTCATTTATACCTTCCTCTTTGACTTTGTCCGTAGGTTTCTCTGTAGAGACCTGATTCTATAAAGTTGTGTTGATTTGAGGTGACCCTGAACAACAAGTTCAAAAACTTCAGAGGATGGACAGATAGATAAATGATGCTGTTTTAGGTTAAAATTCCAAATTCTGTCTTTATATTGAATATATATATGAACTAATGTACAAACTACTTGTCTCCAACAACTAATATCACCAAAACAGACAAGCTTTCATTAAAATCTATTTTACTATGTGCTGCATAAAATTGCATACAAATATTTGGTCACACAGGCTCTATGTTGTTGTTTTGTTGTTGTTTTTTTTACAGTATTTTTATTATTATTGTAATATCTATTTATAATATTTATTATTATTTATTTTTACAGAAACTCGCTACATTAACCTGATTGCGAAGAAGAATGAAGCTGTCAGGGTTTGTAAGTTAAACTCATATCATAAAATGCAGACAATGTTCGTGCTATACTTTGATGTTTTGACAGAGCTGATAACTATAAATGTCCGTGTATCAGACGTGTTTATATTGGGGATGTTTGGTATGACCCTGGCGTGTGGCTGTGGGACACTGCGTGGGGTCTCGCTGTTTCCTGTTTATCACATCTTCCATGTGAATGTCAAACAGTTTACCTAACAAGGTACTGTCTGTCTGTCTTCTCTCTGTCGCACACGTGCATGCACACACACATATGCAAAAAATACACACAGGCACTGCCCTATACAACATACACTCACTGATATTCCCAAATGTGCGCACAGAAATCAATGGTAGAAACTCCTGAACACATGAGCACAGACAAATACCAGTGTGCACAGACAACATAAACTGTCTCTCTATCACAAGCACAGAGTCAGCGGGTTTAACTGCAGACAGGAAGTGAATGGCTGAGCATCATTTTACATAATGGAACTGGTGTCATCATGAGGCCAGGTCTTTTTTGTACATATCACCATCTCAATCCTACGCTATGACATTTCCCAAATACAGCATATAAACATGCATGGAATGTCGAAGCTAATCACTATTATATATTAAACAACATAGATTATATAAACTCATCAATAAAACAATAAGGACACTTTGACTCTGAAGGATAAATATTGAATCATATAATAATCGTTATTAGTAGAGGGAGTAGCAGTAGTAGTAGTTGTAGAGGTAGTATAAGGAGAAGTGTTTGTTGGAGTAAAGTTATGTTCTAAGATCAGGATCAGTTTACCTTCATGTTGATTCACCATAGCCTGTCATTTTAAGAAACAAGTCTGTGTTGCCCTCTGTTAATATTCAAAATTGTAAAGCGCAATCCATTTTTAAATATGATAATTGGCAAATGTGATTTGATCACTGTACATTTTATCATTAAATTTTTCTACGGTGTTTTTCCATCGCAAAAAAAATTTGCACAGGATTTCTGACTTATGGCTGCAAAATAAATGTTGTATTTGCAAACATAGACTGAACCATTTACAGTCAGATAATAGCATGAGAAAGGAAAATGGAGACATTTCCTATTAGACAAAAAAAAAATAACAAGTAGTAATTTATAATAATAATATAATAATGTGTTAGTCTTTAGTCTTTAGTCTGCCAAATAAAACAAAATTATATGTTTGGTGTCTTATATATATAATATGTTTAGAATTTTAGATTCTTTAGGGAATACAGCAAAATCAAAAAGACAGGAGAGAGCTGAATTAACTGATTTTTTACTTTTGGCTTTTGACTGGAAGTAAAAACAGTGTCACTGAGAGCCTTTTCAGGAACAACTCTGTTCTTCCTGTCTTAGTTACAGGCCTCTCTCCAGACTTAACTGTCTTGTAAACCATGCAAACACTACACAAAGTAACATGAGAGCCTGCATGTCAGAGCGAGAGAGAGAGAGAGAGAGAGAGAAGAGGAAAGAGGGGGATTGAATGAAAGTAGGAATGCACGTGAAAGGCTGGAGGAGGTGATGGTAATTTGCAAGCTCAGTTTTAGAGCTTTAGAGGATCTGCCATATATTTGATATCCACCGTGGCTCTAAAACCCTTGGTGGGTGGCTAAATATGTGTTTGCATGTCTCTGACCATGTGGTTGCATCTGAACACACGATTGAATAAGTAAGTAAGAATTATTCCCTTTGGACCAGTGTCCACAAAACTGTTCTTTCCATTAACACAAAAACTTTAGAGGAATGATTTAAAAAAAATTTTTACTCCATCTGCAGTGCATCCCAATAATAAAACTTTAATTAATCAGATAGTCAATCTCCTGTGAAATGAATCACTTTTTAATGTGCTACAGAGTGATACAGTGATTAGCTACAACTAATACGAAAACGAAACACAGTAATTGATTTATTTGTTTTATATCACTACACTAAGATGGACAGGCATGATTTCACAGAATAATAAGGTATTTGTTAAGAACGAGTTTATTGCCTCACTTTTTTTATATAATCTAAATTAAAAGTTTTTAAATAAATTTTCCAAAAATAAGTGAATAGTGAATTTCAGCTGACATTTTTAATAGCATCATGTCTGTCCAGGAACAACATACTGATTGCCTTGAATTATCCACAGACTATTATGAGCTGTTTTTATTAACAAAAATATTTTATGACAAACTTAAAAAATGTTAAAACAGTGAGGTCTATTGATTAATGGGCACTTTAATAACTGTTTTTTTTTAAACACACTGCTAAAACTATAAAATAATGGCTGTGAAAGGCTATGGTCATAAAACTCCATTAAAAAAACTAAACTCCATCAACTTCTGTTGATTTTTATGGTGCCAAGGTCACTGTAGCAGATTTTTTTAAAATTTAAAAATTATAAATGTGATTATAAAACTATCTCTGTGATTATATACCACTGGGAATGAGCTAAACAATTATTTTTGTGTATCTGATTTGGATGAACAACACCTTTAATATCTGCCCATGTTCCGCCCATTCCACAGCTAATGCTTGACTCTGCCCCCCAGGTGATGCTGGTCCAGGCCTGGGGCAAAGGGGGATGTAGGGGGATGAGGGACCAGACATTTAAACTGATAATACATCAAGGGAACCAAATGGGGTCCAGTGAGACTGAGACCAGTTACAGTAATCAAACACAGAGAAAGACAGGACACATATCCACTATGAGATTTGGAAGGAAACCCACAAAGGCAAGCATTTTAGACACATCCTTTCCACTTTATATTTACAGGTTTTTTTTTCCTTTATAATTTCTCCCCATCATGGAGGATAAATGTAAGAATGATGATTGTTCTGTTTGGATAGTGCGCTGCCTTATGCGTGCATATGTGCGTTCATATACAGGAGAAACGGAGGACAGGAGTAAATGAGACAGCAGATGAATGTGTGCGTGGGTGGTCTTGTGAAACGAGAACAAACGGCCATGAAAGTTCTACACTGTGAGTGGAAGTGAACTGTTAAAGGCCGCAGGAGCAGCCTGAATGAAATCACAATATGCTGAAATGAAAAAACCCACACGGAGAGGGGAAAACAGCGTCCCACCGAGACGTGCTGAGCAGCCGTGGATGGGTTTGGCTGTTCCCCTCTACAAAGCAACTCTTTCACAAGGGGAAACATACATGGGTCAGCCGTTGTGCCCAATAAAATTTCAATAGATTTTCATAGTTGGACAACCAAAGCAGGGTCGGAGTGGTGTGAAGCAGAAGGCCTTGAGTCATAACAGCCTGCTCCTGTTCGCTGCTCCGACTGTGGCCTCATGAATCCACGTTCACATGAGCTGCACTGGACAGGGAAAGGGATTCAAACAGATATTTAGAGTATAGGAGAATACAAGACAGGAGATGATCAGTTTCAATCTAAAGTGAAACACGGCCTTAAATCATACCCAACAATGTCCACGATTATGATATATCCTCACCTTTGATTGTACATGATCACTTTTTGTACACTCATGTTGAAGAATAGACCTGAGATTATCTATAAAACACCTCAGTCTCTGTTAGAGACACAGGAAGACAAACTCAGTCTAGTTCCATTTCTCTCAGTTCTCTCTTCCCCCATCTTTCTCACAGTCTCCTCTGCTCTCGCTGACAGGCTTCACTCTCTCAGTCTGTCTGTCTCTGTGGATTTCCTGTGGCCTCAGGGTTCCTCTCTGTCCACCTCTCACACACACACACACACACGAGTGTCTCTGGGGCTGCAATGATAGGGATCTCCAGCCTGGTCCACCACTTCCCTTTGGGGTCAGAATGGAAGATGCTGCCAATAACAGGGATGTTAGTTTTTGTATTTATGTGTGTGTGTGTGTGTGTGTATGTGTGTCATGTCAGTCACTCTATGTATATGTATCATTGCATGTGTCCCTCTGAAAGCTTATCTACATTCGACATACATGGCTGTCCATATAGGTTTGTATGTACCTCTGAGACGAATGGAGAGACAGAGGAAAAGACAGAGAGACAGACAGAGAGAGAGTGCAAGAGAGAGAGAGGGGGGTGCCCTGTGAAAGGAGGATAAGGAGGGCAGAAGCTCTTTTAGCTGCAGGGCTTCAACCTCTGCCAATGGTTTCCAGATGGGCCTCATTTGCCCTGCGCTGCACCAATACATGGACCACTGTCCTCCACCAAGGATTTCCCCTCAGACACACACGCACACACACACACACACACACACACACACACACACACACACACACACACACACACACACACACACACACACACACACACACACACACACACACACACACACACACACTAAAGAGACAAAAAGAATACCCTACACTAACATACATGTTAAGCAGACAAGTAAAACCAACAGACAGAGAATAAATGTACATAAACATTCATATTAGAAATTCAGGTATCTGATGTTCCTCAAGGGAGAAAAACAAGTGGAATAAATATACAAGCAATATATTTTTAAAAAGTAAAGCAACACCACACATCACAAATTAGAGCTTGACTGATAATTGACTGATATCTGCTGATAATTTGATAGGTTAACTACATATAATGTGGAGTCATATAGATAGTGGAAACACTGCTGTGGCTCTCAGACTTTGCATGTGGCATGGTTGAATTTGGTTTCTTATTCTACACAAGAGTTTGTTTTAGGTCATCATTATTGTACACAGACCCAGTGGTTTCACTAAGAAAAACATATGATCCCAATTTCAAATTTATAGATATACAAAACAGTGATGCCCTCTCTCCACTCTTATTTTTTGATTGAGCCTTATTGTGATACAAAATAACTCAAATATTAAAGGAGTCCTATAGCGGAGATCAGTAAAATACACTGCTTTATATGAAAATGATATGCTCTTGTATTGGTAATGTCACACAAGCCAAAAACGACCATCCCAGCAATGGCCTCTTTGACTATATTTACATTTTTTCACATAATAATGCAAATCAACAACACCAAAATAGAGTTAATGTCCATTTCTTAAAATTGATCTGAAACCTTTGTGAATGGGTGCTTGTTTAACTGCACACAAAAAAAGAAAGATGTTTTGTTATTGGATTTCACTTCTGTTCTGTCAGGAGTAAAAACACTCAAAATTATACTCAAGTACAAGAACAGAAGCAACAAAGAGCAATAATCAAACAAAACTTTTTTATGTAGTAGACTATAGATAAAAATCATATTACAGATTTATTATCATATTACTCTTAATGATGAGTAAATATATGAGTGGCATTTTATTGATGCAGCTGATTGAGGGGGAACAAATGTGCTGAATATATACTGTATATTATTGGATAGTCATGTGACAATCATGTGACAACTGGTTTCATCCAGTCTCCGACTAATGAGGTGAAAGTGGAATAAAAAAGTACAATGGAAGAATGACTTCTATGAAATTCCCCAATAAAGTACGAAAAATTCAAGTTATATTTTCTTTAGAGTAAATGTAGATACTGTAGTTATTTTCCACCACTGAAAAAACTTAAATGTGAAGATACACACACACACACACACACACACACACACACACACACACACACACACACACACACACACACACACACACACACACACACACACACACACACACACACACACAGATGACCAGGTTTTGTGTGTGGCAGAAGGTTCTTCCCACACACTGCTGTGTCTGTACAAAGAGTCAGTGTTCAGGAGCCTTCAGTGTGGCGATGCGTGACACGGCGGTGTGAAGCTGCCTGTAAAACCCACAGAAACAGGTAAGGGTCACAGACAACAGCATACATGGAGGGCCAGCCTGTGCTTTCTCACTGTGTCTGTGTTGAGTGTTTGGCTGGGTGTTTGTGTAGGGTGGAGGGGGGTGGGGGGGTCAATACCTCTGTATTTTTGGAAACTGTATGGTATGAAACAGCATGTTCACTTACACACATGGCACAGCGCTCACGGAGGACTACCAGTGAATGTGAGCATCCACCAACCTCCCGTCCCTTCCTTTCCCAAATCACCACCGTAGACACGTGAACACACACGTTATGCATACAAACACACAATTTTCTGCAACCACACACATGTAGTGACTTGGAGTGCACATATGGTACAGGTTTTAACCCTCTGTGTCCAAAACCAGAAGTTATCATCAACCAATGATGGATAGATCTGTAAACTGAGGATATATCATTAGCAATAGTTAACAACCTCACACTGTTTACATCATTGATACACAGCTTTTGATGACTGTCAAACAAGCGGTGTGGATAAATATGTCTTGCAGGTGGCGCTATTGATCACCAAGAGGCTCTCCAGCCAGTGGAGCTACACCTCAAGATCGATTGATACCTTCATTAGCCAATTGGATCTGGCCCTAACCTCAATGCAAAGTCTGTGTTTGTTATTGTGTGAAACAAATGAGTCCAGTGGGGATAGAGCTGGCCCTGCTGATAAAAGGCCAGGAGCGATGGTGACAGAGAGGAAAACAAAGAGAGGTATAGGCGAGAGGGAAAGTGGTGTTGAGAGGAACAAAGTGCATCAAATCTGAGATGTTGATGGTAAAGTTAAGGGTTCACCTTAGACTGAAAGAGAGAACATAAAAAGATGACCAGCTACTTATCACATCCATTGAGCACATTTTCATGCATGTGAATGTATGTGCCTTGTTAGTGCTGGTTGCCCCAGTATACATTGGAGAGTGTGTGTATGCGCTGGCAGGCTGGTGTAACATCTGGTTTCCATGAGGGCCCGGGTAGGCAGAGAGCAGCCAAGTACAGCACAGAAGGTATTAGAGGTAATTTACTTATTAGAGAAAAAAAAGACTCAATCTCAGGAGCTGTAATTGTAAATGGAGATGGGGCTTATCTGAAGGACTATCAGCATCCCTGTAGGGGGAACACAAGCAGGCAACCAGTTGTAGCTAAACTCTCTCTCTGTCTCTCTCTCTCTCACACACACACACACACACACACACACACATGCACACACATGCAGTCATGCAAACAAAGCACACATGAACACACACACACAACACGATCCAGAATTATTCCATTAGATTGTTTTTACTCTTGCTTATAAATTGCATTATCTCAACTGCTAACCCTTTGTGTCAGTGCAATAACAACATGGCTGATAAATGAATAGGCTCTTTTAACAGCAGTCATGACTTCACTGTTCTGCTGTGAGGACTGACTGCTGGCCTGTTGACTCTGGGACATCTATTGCAAAATATTCTAGGCTGCATAATTTAGCTGAAAACAGTTCTGATGTCACTATTTTGTCATGGTGCAAACATTTTTGTCAAGAGTTGTTTTGACACTCCCACTGTGTATTGATGTTTAATACAAAATGCATTAAGTTGAATGTAAAAATTTCATTTTCATTCATTATTTATCATATTAAATACAGTGTATTACGCATAAATGCATATCCAATTAAGCAAATGACCCCATTTACCATGATAGAAATAATTATACTGCAGCTGTGGAAAGTTCAATAAATAAATTACGTAACAGATGTAACACATGAAGATCTTTTAAAATCTGATTTATTGCTGGCATGTCATATTTCAATTCTAATAGCCAAATTTAGAAAATACAAAGCAACAACTTACTTTGAAAGCAAAGCGGTTTGTGTAAGATAGAAAACAAGACTAAATAATTAGTAAAAAAAAACTAAAAAAAAACTAAAGGTGATAAAATTTATGGACAAAATGTTTTGTTCATAAACCTCAGCTTGATGGGATTTTTATGAAGACTATCAACTCCCTTAAGTCTAAAAATATGGAGGACCTTTCACTGACCAGTTACTCTCTGGCTTTGACATACAGACTCACCAGAATATTTTCCTGTCTGTGGTGCTAGCATTGGTTTCTTGGCCAATTGGCTCTGCTGTTGCACAATATGTGAGACCAGGCAGGAGACTCAAATAAAAACTTAAAGAGATTTCTTTAGTATTGGGATGACACCACTGCTTTGAAAAAACAGCAATTATTCTTCTAACCATTTCAAATGTGCGTCACACTTGACCCGAACAGGGTGGAAAAAAACAAAAAAAAAACAGAAGCTGGGCCCTCTGACTGGAAGAGAGAGATGAAGGAGGGAAGAAAAGTAGACATGTCTTTCTTCTATTTACACCAGTCAGTCTGATAATGTACTGTGTACCAACTCCCAATAGTGGCAGGAGGCTGTGTGTCAAGCAAGACCCTATATAGACCCAATAATCTTATCAGCATCTGTATCAGTGAATGCTTTTACTTCTTGACACTTTCATTGTGCGTGTTGCTGCTGAATGCTATCATGGCGTGTAGTTATTTTTCTCAGGGATACCAGAAGATGACATCAGTGTTTAGGGATACTGTCACTGTTACCATCTGAAAAATGGTTGCAGCTATAAATCTGTACATCTCATGATGCTTTAGTGGTGACTTAGTCATTGTTAGTGTGCGTCAGCAATTAACTGGAGACATTTTTACTTTTCTGGAAACACATTACCAATAGCTGGTGGCGTGACAATAGAATAGTACTGGAGGTAAAAAAAATAAATAAAAAAAACAGACCTGAGAAATACATGCTGGAGCATTATTACTAGACAACGCCCTAAAACACTATCAAACCTCAATCTTTTTAGGCCTCCACTGCCCTGATAGTTGTTTTCATGTGATCTATGGCTCTGGTGCACTCCCCCAGAAAAGAATCCTTCTCCTGGAATCGGCCTCACACTCTGACATTTGCCCTGTCTTGACTCAGAGGAAACTGGATGTTCCAAAAAAAAAACACAGAAGATATTAAACTGAACGATTCATCGGCCTGTGACGTAAAAATCCGACATGTCCCGTTCATCCACCTCAGATAAACTCATAACAGATAAATGCACCCACATTACACACACCGTCAACTCTTTATCTCCCAGCTCCCACATCTCAAGGTGATGAAGAGAGCAGCGTACATGCGTAGCTCACTTGTCGGCATGGATTTGTGTGCATGTGTGGTCACGAAGTGGACTGATATGAGCAAAATCTGCAAACTGTACATGTTTTTGGTGCATGGTTGAGTTATAAAGATCTGAGGAGCTCTTATCAGTTCTGCTTATCTCCTGAACACATTTGTGGTTGTGCATCTGTGTGGTACAGTGAGACTGAAGCTGATATACGCCTCATCCTGCCATCTATCACACCCTCAATTCACCTTTGCTCTTTGGAGATGAGCTACAGCGTGGCCGGCAGTGTAAAGCGAGCAAGATCTGTTGTGTTATGTTTGTGGGTTTGGGTGGGAGGGAGGTTGTTGGATCAGGGAAGAGAGTTTTTGGCACCTAATCCATTGATGGATGGTGTAAATCTGGTGGGCCGGGGCTCTCTGAAAGAAGGAGTGTGTGGGTGACATTCGCCCTCAGCAGCCTGCCACCTGATCAATCCATGCTTGATAAAAACACACGTGCGCACACAGGTTAAATTTCCTCCACGAGACAGTGTTCACAAGCAGGTTAAAATATCTGTATTTATTGGTCCATGCTTGAGTGTGTGTGTCACTGTATGTCAGTGTGTGCCAGATTGCTGAAGCCTCACCGCTGAGTTTACGAGGGGGAGCGCTTTGTCTGTTCTGTGTCTCTGTGTCAGGGTGACTTTACCACAGTGATCTGGCTTGTTTCTTCCTCTACAGCAGTCCAAAATGTTTTTCTCTCTCTTTTTTATTCTCTACCATGGAAGGGATTTTTTGGAAAAGCTAAAACAATTGTAAAAATCTAATTCTCTCTGACTATCCACTGTGTTTCTTCACATTGACTGAACTGACTTTGCCAATGGTTGCTTAACTTTTAATGGATAAAATATAGCGCTACGATGAGTTAATTTATACATTTTAGCTCATTTCCATGTCCGATTGGGATTATGCCCGTAAATAAGCGTGCAGTATGTTTGGAGTTTAAGACATAAATAGTTTGTGTATTTCTGTACATTCATTCCATCCATCTGTCCATGTCTTGGTCCAGAGAGATGCTCTAACCACCACTGTCTGTGTGGCCTCCTTTGTTCTAATGTTGGACTGCTACTCCCTTTCCAGAGAAACCATGGTGTGTCATAGCCACAGAAATAGATCTGTGTACATCACCTTAAACCCAGGCCAGTGCTTGTTTTGAAAGATGTTCTGTGGTGAAGTCTGTGGAAAAATATTTTTTCTTTGGGTTGGAAAAGAAATCACCAGGTATACGTATAATACCCACTATGGTTGAAGGAGATTGCACATCAAGGAGCCTGGTCCAATTTTTGACAGCTTTACAAAATATGTTTCAAATGTCTTTGTTCTGTCTTGAGATATTAATTTTTTAAAGAAGTATTTACTTATTTTATGTCATGACCAGTGTTTAGTTCAAGTGGTATAGATGATGAGACACTGTAGCCTCTCATGTTGGTTCAAGCTGGGTGCTGTGGATTGTTGCCTTTATAGCATTGTGAAGGACTCCCCCCACAGGCTACAGACTGCACTACAAAAAGGCAAACCTGCATTATGCTATACATACTGTAAGTCAATTCCCATTGGAGCACAGTCTATTTGCTAAATTCACAGTTATGACAGGCTACTGCTTTGGTACCATTTGCTATATAGAAATGAAACCAAAAACATACAAAATTGGTGAAAGATTCATTTTACTATTAGGAAATGCTGATCCTGCCTGACCCTGATGAAATAAATAAGAAACAGTGATGGAAACCATTACAAGCAAAACGCTACAAGATTATATAGTAAATGTGACTCATCATTTCAAAATGATGCTTTTTAAAAAAGATGAACACAGCAGCTACTCATCATATGAACTACATTTCAGCATCTATATTTCTGCATTTGTAACCCTCATAAAGATGTATTAACTTCTATATGGAGATATAGAGATTCACTATTTCTGCTATTGCTATTATTTGAGCAACTCCTAACTCCTATGCTCAAAGTTGTCATGACTCATGGTTGTGGATATGTAAATAACTATAAGTTGGAGTGTTGTCTACATCTTGATGAGTGGCTGATAAGACGTCAGGGGTCAAATCTGAGTGGTCATCTCTTCCCTGCTCTCAGACCGGGCTATAAATCACATGACAGTGTCTGGGGCTGTCAGGCCTGGCTGCTGCCCACTGGGGTTAAACCAACAGAGGCCTAAGAGGGGAGGTGCAGAGACAGAGGGAGGCATGGGTAAATGCTGCTTTGTCTTCTTCACTAGACAGCAATATAACTGTGTTAGTGGGAGTGAAGACACAAAAGAAACTCTCACTGTAGACACACTCTAACATTACTCATTATTGACAGTCATGGCAGAGTGTCAATAATTTGGCGTTTTAAAAAAAAATTTATTTCATAGTTGTAATTCTGCAGATTGGTATTAAGTGACTTTATTCTGTTATCCTCACATACACACAAAGTAAACTTATATTGTTATTCTTCTCCAACAACACTTTTTGGTTAAAAAAAACAAAAACAAAAAACCCCCAAAAAAACCCAGCTTGCTGTAACAAAGGTGACTTTCTTCCCATGTAGTGACTTATTTTCATTCTTCATCTGCTTCTCCATCCTTCTCTTCCTCTCCATCCTTCCATTCTTCCCTTAAGAGCCAAGTGGAGGCGAGAGTAATGGAGGCCTTCCACAGAGCTAAAGATAGAGCTCCTTAGAGCCCTCATCTGTCATTCTGTGACAGTACTGTAATCAGGCCTAGAAGATCCTGCCTACAGGCAGGACCCAACAAGGGGCTCGAGCAGTCCTGAGCATGCTGGACAGCTGCCAACCCACGGGAGACATGTGCGTAAACACAGCATAACCCTCATATTCAATCTAATTCCAAAGCATGGAGGACAAATTTATACATTGCTGCTAAGAGCTGCTGAACAACTCAATTAATTAGCTTTTACTTGGACACCACTGGTGCCACTAGAGAGACAGAAAACAGTGTCAAAAATAATATATGAAACAGCAAGTCTATCTGGTGATAAAGGGAAATACACACAATTTAAAAAAAAGGTTTTTACCGAAGAAATAATCAAATAAATAGACCTTTAGGTTATAGATGATACAGCATTTTTAAAGACTCCAGATATATCAGACTATATCAGACACACATGCTATCTAAACCTAAACCTCCCATGATGCAATGAAATAGTGTAGCTCCCCAAAAATGGATCAGGATACTTGTCTTGTTCTTGTTCTTTGATAACTGGAATAAGTTGATACCAAATATACAGCATGTGTGTGAACATATGACACAAAAGGGTGTGTTTGGTTTGAAGAAATGTAAAGATAAAATTCAGGTAGAAATCGGGAGGTTAACATAGCAGGATGGCATTTCATTTTCTTTATAAATGAATGAATCAATGAATCAATGAATGAATTGATTCACTAGAAGTCTTCTAGGGGTCCGCATCACTTCTCTGAGTAATACGTTTAAGTGCAATATGGCTTGGTATATTTAAATCTAATTGTTTTAGATTGGGAGTATAGTGTTTACAGTCAGAGTGAAACTTTAACATCTTAACCAATGATGGGATTTCCTAAGATTTCCTAACAAGAAACAAGTGTTGTCTGCCACAGTGACTGGAATCAGAAATGGATGACACTGGATGATTAAGCAAAGTAGGAGGTATCTGAGAAGTTTTGTAATCAGTCACACAAATACCTGATAGAGTCATAGATAGTGTTTGTATGTCTGGTAATGTTTTCAAGTGATGAATCCTGATCTGGTGTGCGTATGCAAAGGTGGAAGGGGACAGCATGAAAAAGAGAGACAGAAAAAGGGGAGAGACGTGGAGCTTTGCAGGATGTTATCAACATCCTGTCTGTGTGACCTGGTGCTAATGTTCATGTAAGACAGCAATCTGCTGGCTATAGTAATCCCTCTGAGACAAAAAAAAAAGGAAAACATGAAGATATCTTTCGTTCTCACACGCACAAGGAGAAAGGGCATGGTAGCTGGTTAGAGGAGCTAACTTGTGACAGGAAGGTTGCTGGTTCAATCCCACTTCCAAAGCAAGTGACGAAATGTGTTTTGGCATTCGTGGAAAAAGTCCAGAAAGTCAAAAGAACTACTTCGCGTCTGTTTTGTCCACAGTTGCCGGAGTATAATCCAGGCCTACTCTTACTCTCTAATGAATTATTATTCAACAGGTAAACTGCTGGCAATGTGTTCTTTGATTTTGCATGATGAGATGTTGCTAAATGAAATATCTCAACTGCCAGGCTCATTGATTGATTGGACCGTTAAATTGGGTACAGGATGAATTGAGATCAGTTAGCCAATCTCTTAACAACTCATGTGCAAGTTTAATTTGTCCATTACTTTGGTTTCTCGACAAAATAGGGGCAATTCTGTAAGATCAGATCTATAAGGAGTTCAGCTCCCATGCATTTAAAATTATACGTTGTATTCTGAATAAAATAGTTTTTTTTTCCTCAGGGAAACTTTTTCCTGTTTTGCCTCTATGAGAATCTTAATTTCACTCTCTGTTCACTTTCTCTCCTGCTTGTTCCTCCTCTCTCACTTTTTGCACGGAAAATCACACACGTATTTTATACAGCTAGAAAATGACGTATAATCTGATTATAAATAAAGCAAACAGAGTATTTATGGTGTAAATTAGTGTAAGAGGAGGTTGAGGAGAATCTTTTTTTTTTTAATTTAAGTATATCAGTACACTGCTTAGTAAGGAGTAGATGACTTGGTGTTAGAGCTGTGTGGTCTTGTTCACCTTTTCACCCTCTCTATCTGAATCAACTCCATCTTGCCCTCTCTCCTTCTCTCCCTCTCTATCCTCCTCTCTACAAAAGACAAACAAAACAACCAAAAAGAGTATTTATAATATGATAAGAGGTAGGAAGATGGGAGAGAATCCATATCAATTGAAAAACTAGTCTAATTGAATATTGGGTTGTTTTGTGGAATGTAGGTATTATCAAAACCTTACTCTCACCCAAACTTTGCTTCACTGAAAATAAAACTGGATATCTATCTATGAAAAAACAAGATTTCTTCAGGGTTATGATTATATTGAAAAGGGGCGTTAGCATGCTGCATCTTAAACAGAACAAACAGGGAAAGAAGTAAGGAGACAAGCTTCACCCAAGACGAAGATAGAAATATCATGCAACCATAAATCAAAACGTAGTACAACTCTCACTCTAGACTGAAATGAGGTAAATAAAATAAAAAAATATCCTCTTTTTTTCAAGGTGCTGAAAATAATGATGATGATACTAATAACAATTACTGTTCATAATTATAATTTTTTAGGGATGCTGAGATGATATTATGTGTGCTTGAGCACAGCTAAAAAAGAGCCTAATATCGCCTATTGATCAAATCCCTGGAAAACTAATTACATTCCCATCGGCTACTGTGTGGTATTAATTACCAAATGCTATCATGCTAACACACTAAATAAAAACATGGTAAAGAATTATATGCTAAGTTATCAGTGTGAGTATTTTAGCATGCTGGCATGAACAAAACAATGCAACCCAAATTTCACATTAAACAAAAATCCCAAATCAGGACAGATAATAAGAAATCCACATGTGGCCGTAAAGATACCAGTTAGAAGATATATTTGTATTTAACCAATCCTTTCATTTGCATATCCTTTGATATGCAAGGAATTTGCCCATAGCAGGCCTCATTTTTTTAGGCATTTCAGCTCATAAGGGAGCAAAACACAGTCCTTCACTCTCTACTATACATACATGAACACTGAATAACATGAAAGTAAGCCAGGGGTTATAGGTGGGGTTATGGTTAGAGGGTGTATAAACTGACTAATGATTGATGGACAGTGTGTTCCTAAAGCACATAGACAACCAGACCAGCAGAGATGGTGTAGCAGCTACCTGTTCAATTACAAACGCACATATATCCTCATACATTTGTAAACACACAAACATATCAAAAAACACATGATGAATTTCCTATGTTGACACCATACACAAGTTTTGCACACCAAATGTAACGTAAAGCACCCAACCAGAATTAACTGGTTAAGCCTGAGCAAATGTCCATTGATGGCAGTGTGTGTACAAAACATTTTTTGGGCTCAGGCGTGGGCAGAATTCCCGGGTGTGCAGGTATCACCAACTGTCATCAGCTCATACAGGAGTCATCATCTTAAACTGCTTTCGTTACAGGAAATACCGTTTGGAAATCAGCAGCGATCTGTCTCTGACACATCTGTAGTGGGGGAGCCCGTTGACGCAGGAGAACGTCAGAAAGTAAAGAAGGGAGTGAGTTGGTTGGGCTGACATATGTGTGTCTGCTCATGTTTTGCAGTCCCTATGAGAACCGGTTGAGTTTTAAAAGTTCTAAGTGAGGATATTTTCCAAGATGAGGCCATATTTGCTCATCCTATCGTCTTAAAAGGGCTAGTCAAGAATTTAAGACTTGTGGTCGCTTAGCTGAGGATGACGACTTTGTTTTGGGTTAAGGTTACAATCAAGAGATAATAACCTTTACCCTTAGTTTGTGTGCGTATGTGTGTATTTGTATTTGTGTGCATCATGTATGTGCGTGTGGTCCTGCTGAAATGATAGATGTGTAGAGAGGGATGAGTGTGAGGCGGGGGGGCAGTAAACAGTGAGACATGCATGTAGGAGGTCTGGGTGCAGACTAAAGCCAGAGCTGTCACGATCCCAGACAGAGATATGGATAGATCCCATCCCTCCACACACTGCCACTCGGCCTACACAGAACCATAAACCTCCTGACTATAGACGATAAGTTCACTGTGGTGCAGGGGTCATCAGCCGTCCCCCCCAAAAACTCGATCACGCAACAGAATATATTAGAACCAAGCATAATTGTTGGTTCAATGTTTATTTGCTTGCAGTTTTACTTTTATATTTAAAGTCATCTGCATAACAATATTAATAATAGTTTGCATTGGAGAATTTTTCTTTTACTTGAAATAAACAACTTAATCATACGCAAAGGGTTTCAGGCTATTCCTTTTAAATTCTGTGAATTTTGCTAGATTAGACAGACCTTGAGAGATTTAGATTGCTCTCAACACATAATTGCTACCTCAAGGAAAAATATACTGTACTGAAGAAGCCGTGCAAAAACGTGGACATAAAAAACAGACAATAAAGAAAGAAAGAAAGAAAGAAAGAATTGAGTATTTTTATAGCTATTCTTCCTTATTATACTTTTTTTTTGTTCTTTACAGTATTAATCCCCTAAATAAAAATACGATGTAATAATCACTCTTTTATGTTTACATAAAGTAAATACATGACAATGTACCCGCTTTATTTTCTTTCATAGCAGACTTCATTTGCAGGCGTCATGCAGATACATTATGATCCTTTTGTCCAACACTCATGAATAGTTTTTCTTATACTGTCTAGTTACCTCCTGTACTGTGTATTTGTGTGAGAGATGTATAGAATATACATTGTATTTTTGCCTCTGTGATAAATGTTCACACGGCTACACGTGTTTGGTAACAATTACACTAAATACATGTAATTATAATTGTGCTGGAATGACTGAGTATATTTAAGAAAAGATATTTTGCTGCAACAACAAATGTGCACACGTTTAGAATGAGGAAGCAACATTGGTACCGACAGATCATATGAGAATAATTTTGCATCTCAGATTACTGGATCCACGTCTCTTGATGAGAGATCGGTGTAGGTATATTCGACTGTTATATTTTGTTGCTGAAATCCAAATATAGCCACATATGAAGCAACACTTTATACTAAAAGAGATCTTTAAAACTTGACATGTCATTAATGTGATAAGCCACATCTCAAGGGCTTGTTGTTTTAAATTGTTTTTCCTCTGAGGACTTGGTATTGCAGGGCGGGATGGTGTGTTTAAGTGTGTGCATAAAGGTGGAAGTAACCCCTCTTCTGACCTTCTTTGCGCCCAGGGGTCACACATTGTTCAGGAGGATGCAGACACCCAGGCTGATGGATGACCGTTCAGACTGTTTCCCTGGGTTCATATTTACTCGGGAAATCGTAATTCACCCCATGGGAGAGGCTGAAGGCGGACCAGGTCCCTTCTTCTGCTATAGGCACTCATTTTCTCCTGAACCCAGGATACAAGGAAGAGGCTGAGAGCTCAGCTGCATTGGCACAGCTTAAAGGAGAGGTGGAGTAAATCTTCAGCCACAGCTGTCCCCTCTACAAACACTCCAGAGTTGTGCAGGGCTGAGGACTAAGGCCGTATATGGTCCAATCAAAAATACAGCTTGTTTTTACACTGATGCATCATCTCATACAAACTACGTAACGCACTCTACTACATTTACAAACATTCTTAGTCATCAGAGGATGTGATGACAGGACGATACACTCATGACCCAATGTTTAGTGTGAACGTGATTGTGTCCGAGTGTGAGCTAAAAAATGTCCCGAGTTCTCTCTATTTTATACGATTTGAGTATCTTCGGCATGCTTTGTCAACTACGACTTGTTTTAAATGCAGACAAAAAAAAACAAATGTTTTTCACCAACTCAAAATCAGCAAGACCATCTTCTGAAAAAATTGTAACTAAAAATGGCCAACAAATTGAGACAACCCCTCTGTCACTGGTATATATTCATATACAAAGCCGTTCTGGGAAAAATTCCTTCTTACTTATCTTCTCTTTTAAGATGGAGATATGTAAATCACAATCTTCGTTCTACAGATACCTCGCAATTTGTAGTTCCAAATGTACGAACAGAATCGGGAAAGCAAGCTTTTCGGTTTGCAGCTCCTAATTCATAGAATAAATTGCAAGCTAATCTCCATCTTCAAGCCCTTGTGACCTTAAATGAATTTAAAGGTTTGGTGAAATCTCTTGAATCCACTTTGCCTGTTTGTATGTTAATTGTTTGTTTTTTTGTATTGAACCTATGTTGCTGCTACTCTCTTGGCCAGGTCGTCCTTGTAAAATAGATCCCTGATCTCAATGGAACTAACCTGGTTAAACAAAGGTTAAATAAAAATTTTTTTTATGAGTGATGTCATTGGTCTTTGATCCTCAGAATGGAGACGGCTTTAACATTTTTCAAGGTTCAATGTCGAGTAATTTTTTATAGATTTCCAATTCCACACAGTATCTTTGCAGGGTTTTTTTTCAACCTCAAAATACAAGTGAAAACCTCTTTCTACATAAGACACAATAAAAAAGTCCCTCTAATGGAAACAAGCTTGTTCAAACAACAAAAGGTACTCTCACATCCCCAAACTTTAAAGGAACTCTCTCAATGTCATGCCCAAAAATAACTCTGAAAAACAACGTCAACTAAGTTTCTCACACAGCCATGAAAGAGGACGTGTGGACAAGTTGGAGCCAGTGCTCGGCTCTAAAGTCAGCGCAATAAAAAAAAAAAAAAAAAAAAGCATGAGCGGCATCTTCATTACGAGACATGTTGTCCATTAGTTTCTTCGACTTTACTACATCATGACATCATAGTTCACTCAAGCTACCTAATGGGGCCAATGACCAAGACTGATGATTCCTTAGCTCAGTGCACGCCATCACCACCTACGCTCTCTGCCAAGTATTCAATTAGGGTGAGTAATTGGGTGTAGATGAGGTAGAGATCATTGGCTCAATGTGGAAAGTCTTGGAAATGTGTGTGTATATGTTAAAAAAAAAAGAGAGAGAGAGACGCAGAGAGAGAGAGAGAGTTCTGCCTGTCATGTCTTGAGTGACTTCGTAATAAAAAGAGTTTCTAAACAAGCCACATAAACACTCAGACAGACATCTCTGGAGCTGTCAAGGGCTTCCCCACCATCTGCCTGTGTGGCTTATTAATTCAGCTTAAAACGGGAAAGACGGGAAAGCACATTAAACAGACAAAGAGCAGTCCCTGGCTGTAAAGACCTCACACAGCATTCCCTGGTATCAAAACTAGTTCGATATTTCATTTCCAAAATTCTACATGTACACTTTTAGGAGTTATGCATTTTTACAATAAAAAAAAACTTCAGATGGAAAACAATAACTTTAAAACTGAACCATAGTGTTTTTTTTATCATGTGATTACTGTTAACCATAGTAAGATCAGATCACAGTCCATAGTACAGGAACACAGCTTTAGTTAATGTGCTCACCTCCCCAATGACTCCCTTAATCACCTCCACTGAGACTCTTAAGTCACAATTGACAGCAACAATCTCTCACCTTATCTATTTTTTTCCTGTTTGCTTTTCTGTTATGGTCAGCTCTAAGTGTTCAGATAACAGTGGAAATGACTGACAGAGAAGAGTGAAGCTGTCAAGTTAGATAAATACGACATGAGCTTCTCAGACAATGCAACAAGGACATTTCACTTCTAAGAAATGCCCTTGTTGCAGGAAATGCTAAATCTAAAATCAAAATCTATGCAACATACACTGCAAAGAAATAATATCTGGATTAAAACATAAACTATTCACCCAGACAATGCAGATGAATCAATGCTGATAAATCACTTTGGAAAATGAGGAAATGGAATTGACTGTAAGGTGAGGAACATTGCCAAATAGAGCCAAAACCTGTTTAAGTATCAGTCGCAACAATGGTGTATTTAGGGGGTAAAAATGAATTTCTTGGGGGGCTTTTTGCACTTTTTATGAACACTCTGAAGACCATTGATTTGAACCTTCATTTAAGTCGATGGAGGTAAAATATGTGCTCAAAATAAAAACGTGAAAATGATAATTATAAAGAGGACCAAAAATAGAGTTACTGATGCAAAGATGGAACACAGTGTAATAGTTAAGTAGATTATTGTAACTGCAATTGCATGTGGTTTAAAATATGTTGTGTATACATTTCAATGGTTAGTTTATTTAACCTTACTCATTCAAATGTATGCCAATGTATGGTCGTGTAGTGTCTCAAAATGGCCACTAGATGGCAACATGTAACTCTAGTAACTTCGTGTGGTTTGTCCAAGTTGTTAACCTTTCATTCTAAGGCCTCGTGCTAAAATCTTTGAGCTAAACTAATAATCATATGACAAAAAATATCTTTCAGTAATAGAACATCATCCAACAAAAATGATTTCCCTTTTCAAAAGTTTCACTATTTCCTTCTCTTGGTTTTGAGCACTTGTATGAAGTGTGCCTCAACTTTTGCCCCAAATTACAGAAGCAGGATTTTCCCCCTGCATTTGGGAAATTTCAACTGTGTAAACCATCATGAGTAACTTGTCATAGAAGATCTGCTTCAATGGTGCTTAGTGCTGCTCTCTTTTCTATCCCTCTATGGGACACTGTGAATGCAAATCTTACGATAAAAATACATTTGAACCTCTCACTGGATTGCTACTTTTAAACATGCAAATTGTTCACGGTTTTTCCCGTCCACCACATTTAGTTTACCTCTAACAATCCAAATTTTGCCAAATTACATTTCTATTAGTGTGTCATCATAGAATTTACAAACCTAGTATGACAAAGTACATCTATCACAGTTTCCTATTTTAAATGAGCTATAAATGAGATTTTAAATCAGATTCTTTGTGTAAAGATATTAGCACTGTGCTAGCAGGTAATTCACCTCAGTCATGAGGTGGTCATGTTTGGATTCTGGTATTTCAAAGGGGGAAGTATGTACTGTCACTGTACTCTCTACTAAGGCATGTGGTCGACAGGCAGCTTGGCCCACAGCCTCCCTCAGCTGTACTGGAACCATTTTAGAGCGACTTTAAATAATCTCCATCCAAGTCACACCTGTGGCTAGTGTGTGGCTTCTTTCCTCAGAAAGAGGTTGTGCAAGCAATGTGACTGAGTCAGTCTAACGATATAGTTGGAAACGAGGTTTGAAACCACAAAGATGCTGTTTCTCAATCGTTACAAGCAATCATCCACAAATCATATGAAAAAGTACAAACAAAAACACGCACAAAATGAATGACGCATTGTGGAATAAATAATCATCTCTCCTATATGCTGTCCTTGCTGTCTGTTACACATTAAAAGCGTGCTTTATGAAGCAATATGCATATGAGAAATATTGTTAAAAATAAAATTTCTGCTGATTATTTTGCCCTTGAATGTTCCTGTAAAAGCTGTTGAGATGACAGAAAATATTTTCTCAAGTATCTTTCTTTTACCTCATTACTATTACCTATAGTTATACTATAACTAACACCTTTCTGGCAACCCACATATTTCCAGTTCTGCACACACACACACACACACACACACCGTGAGCACTGAGCTGTGAGCTGCATGTCAATACAGCTCTCATGCTTGTCTCCTGTTCCCCAGGGACTGTCACCCCACCCTGGTCTTTCCCTCCACCTCCACCTCCATCACCTTCTCTTTTGACTAATAAGTTTTGTTTTGCTTGAATATGAAACAGAAGTACACCATGCATGGCTTTAGTTCTACATAATACTGGTGTTTATCAGACAATGCCTACATGCCTACAATGTACAGCACAGTGGATGAAATAAGCCTAATCTGAGGGTTCGTCTCCATGATTACCAGTCTGGTAAAAACCCAAAACAAAAGTTTAGAAAAAGTTTGAATAGTCTAAATTTTCTCTTCTGTGCTGACTGTTCCTCTTTTCAGTGGAGAAGTTGTGTGCTGGACCATCTTCCTGGGCTCCTTCCTGTGTTTCCGGTCCAGAGACAGATCAGGCGGTCAGGGATCAGTCTTGTCAAATAGTGCAGTAACCTGAACAAAGATTGATTCAGTGAATGTATTATACGCATGGAGAATTCATGTTTATATTATGTAGTTTATTCCTACATTTTTATAGACCAGTGTTTATTTTATGAATGTTAGTTGTTAAATCCATGTGATATCAGTCACATGTGAATTTCTAAAACGAAAGCTTTCTCAGAAATGTTGGTATGTTGTCCTTGTGAGGCCTTGAGTACTGGATAATTAAATATGAAAACACAACTACCGGTACATACACTGGGGGATGGCAGATTAGTATTGGTATTGTCATATTTTGATATTGATGGCACTTTACAATAAACTTATTTCCTGTCTTTCAGATTACTTCCCTCTCTAAACATGTCCAATCTCATTTGCCACATCACCCACTTTCCAATTTTTGCACATTTGCACAACAAGACATTATAATTCTGCAGTCAATCTAACCCATAGATATAGACATAGATCAATATAGATGTAAAGTACATGAATGTCTTTTAGTTTTTACAGCGTTACACCTGACACAATTAACTTTGATGAAAACATAGGTGTAAGGCTAACGGCTATAAGACCTTTGTTTTGACGGACATGAACTGATACTGATTAGAGGATATGATCCTTGATCAGTGGCTACCATGGTGTCTGCGTGTTTGTGTGCGTACACAGCATGTGCGGTTAGGTGGCTTTCTCCCTGTGTCCCAGGATGTGGGCTCCCCGTCCACCTGTCTCTCCACTGATAGTGTCTCCCAGTTCCTCTCTGGATGCCTATTCTCATCTCACCCACGCTGATTCTAAACCAATATTCTCCCCTGAGACAACACCAAAGCTGTCAACACCACCACTTGCATAACACAACCTTTTCAAGGCAAATCACAACTTTCCACAGGGCATCCTTTGGATACAGTTTGTCTCACTCACCTGGCACGACATGAGCGAAGCCTATCATTACAGTCATTACAATAGTTGAAGACTTAGAGCTTGTGATTGTATGTTAAATTCAAGTTGATAAACACAGTGGGAAACAATATTTGACTGAAACGACAGTGCTGAGCCTGCAGCCAAACCAAGGCACAGTGCCTGAAAGGACTGAAGAGTCAACAGATAAATCAAGAAACAACAACAAAGAAGAGCATTGCATTTAATGCATGAGGAAAAGCTTTCAATGTGAAGTTATTCCTCTTTTTTAGGCTACGCTTTCCTTGAAGCACTGCTTTTCACAAAATAGGTGCTGCTTCCTTCAAGCGTCTACTGTGCAGCACAGATTGAAACATTAAGGAACAGATGACCATAGTTAGATAAAATGGCAACATCAGTTCTGTTTGTCACTTGTCTCTAATGAATTACTGTGGGAAGCCTCAGACGCCACAAAGAGATGTTGCAATATGCAAAAAAGAACCACACTGCAGACACTGGAAATGTGAGCAGAAAAGAGACGATGTTAGCAGAAATGCACAAAAGCATGTGGCTCCTTTTTTCCTACTGCACTCACTGCAGAGTTATTAAAAACATGTGATCTTTTTCTAAAATACAATCTTTGCAAAGCAAATAGTATGTTTCCCAAAATGTACTCAAGAACTGACAGAGGAATAATATTTTCTATACAGGTAGCACTTTTCAAAACAGGAAAACAAAGTTCTTAACACTGGAGGAAACAAAATAAATGTTAATATAATTAAACAAGGATAGAATTGGGAAAGTAGAATCCAATAAAACTGGAAATAATATAAATATTTTAAAAAATATCTCAAAACAGTGCAATTTGACTTTTTGATTTCATAGCCATAGCTAGCATGGAAGACTGGGCTGCCATGATGCATCACGCAGTAACAGGAAACATTGCAAAAAAAAAAAAAAAAAAAAAAATATATATATATATATATATATATATATATATATATATATATATATAAATACTGTGTAATTCCATGTAATGATTAAATAATTGACTATTCACCTAGTTAGTTTCATGTTGAAATAAATAAAGGACTATCTCATCTCATCTCATCTTAAATAGTACCAAACATTTATACATGTTTACTTTTAAAACAATCCTTAAAATGTTCCAGGATTTTTCATGTTTTACTCAAACTGACATTAGTCCCTTGGTACCGTACGAGGCTGTAAATCAAAGTTCACAAGTACAATATTAGTATCCCTGATTATATATATGTTTATCATAAATATATCATGTTAATCCAGGCATAGACATGCTGTTGGGGGTGGGGTAGAGTTAGTTTCCTGTGCCGGTTTTTGAGGTAAGTTCCTGCTCTGAGAGACTTAGACAGAACTCCCCTTATAAAGAACCACATTCACACACACACACATACGAAATAGTCCACCTGTGTTTTCATTCAGTCAAGCATTGATTCAATATTCTAATTTAAGTAAAAGGTTTTATCCAGAGATGTCACATGAGAAGCATGTGACATCTCTTTCATTATGTGATCTATGTGAGTCATTAGAGCAAAGTTTGTTTTTTCATTATTAAAAAACTGACTGACTGAGTGACCCAACCCTGTTTATATACTATTGATTTATTGTATGAGACTACAAGTTGTATCATTTTTTTATTTTGGGGTCTAATGTATTTGTTATTTCATGTTTATTTTATGTTTATATATTTTTGTAATTATTTGGACCATGCTATATATCTAATGCTATTAGTTTTGTTGTTGTTGTTGTTGATGTTTTGTTTGTTAATATATCTTTTAATCTAAAAGCGTTCAGGTAATTTTAACTAAAATCCAGGCTTTCTTTTAGTTTGAAATCTACCTTTTAACAAAGACATACTGTACTTATGTACACTATATGTGGCATATATAACGTTAGAATGTATTGGGGAACTGAAAAAGTTTCATTGTGTTTTGTGCATGTGTGGGAGTGTGTGTGTGAACATGTCTATGTATATGTAATGGTAAAATTCTTTTGAATGCACTTCCCTATGAATATTGTGAATATGTAACCAGAGATGACACTGGTTGACCAACTGCGTGAGACATAGTAGATGAAGGGTTGTCTCTGTCTCTTTGTGAATAATCAAATCTCAGCTTCAGTTGGTCACCTCTCTTCCTGTCCTTTCTCTGTCGGTAGGGAGATATATGTGGGGGTGGCTGTCTGACAGTTTTCCTGCCTACAGTATTGCCTAGATCCTTCTTTTAGTTTCGTACAGTGTTTCAGTTTCATCATTACTAGACCAGAGTAATAGTTCGATAAAAGTATGTGTTCAGAATAAACAACAGTCTCAGGAATGCAGGAGTAGGCTACTTCTACAGGACTTTGTTATTGTCACCAATAAACCTGGGGGTCCTTTTGATAAAAACATCCCTGATCAATTAAAATTATGAAAGAAATTTAAATAACATTTTTGGAAATAATATTATATAACAATTTAAGTTCATATTTTAATGTTCCATGTCTGCAAAATTGTAGACTGTGAAATTTGTATATTTTAATGTTCACAGATATTTGTATTTTGTGCAGCCATGCATCGCTCAAACCACAAGAGTTGTATTTGAAATGATAAACAATAGTTCCAAAATACATATTGAGATTCTAAAAGATAAATTATGGGGAAAATGGTATTTATGCATTAAACATTTTTTTTTGATGTAAGGGTGTAGGCATTAAAATACGATTGTACTGTTCCTTTGAATGGTTCATCCCAAGCATGATATAAAGTCACTCAAGCATTGGAACATGTAGATATGGTGTATGCACTGTGAAGATATGGACCAATGATTTTTATTTACTTCAGTACTGTAGGGTTTATCCAGTATGATCATTAAGTTGCAGAGACATACATGAAGTTGCTGTCTAAATGAATGGTTATGCAGCTAGTCTGTTTGAGTGCAGAGCAAAGTTAATTTGGTTCTTTAATCTAATTAATTAAATTTAACTGGTTGGGATGTCTGCCTAGATAGTCCAAATTATAAATGCTATAGCATTTTTGGAAAATTGTTGACAGCAATGGTTCCTACCAGCCATATGTAAAATGTAGTTAATGAGAAGAAACGTGGTCGCATGAATTTTAGGGAGAACATTTACATTTAAATCTAACGCAATTACCATACAACTTTGTATTGGTCATTTTAAATAATTCAACAGTCAACATCATATGAAACAACAATAGGATTCTATAAAGACAAACGCACACTTAGTTCAGTACAAAAATGTTTTACTAGAAATGCAGTTTATAAAAAGATGACATAAAGGTCAATTAAAACAGTCTGATAGTAAAACCTATCTGTAACATGATGCCCCATTGGATCTAAAATTCCATGCAATTTTTAACAACTCGTTAATATTTTTATTTTATGTAAAAGAGAAAGATTAAACAATGATAAAACACATAAAAAAAACTGTAGTTTGGTTTTGAGTAATAGTAGAGTAGTACGATAGTTGTTGTTAAGGAAGTCGCAGTTTTTTTCTTGCCGACTTAAGTTGTGTATAATATATGAAAATGATAAAACTCTGTTGTTATAATAAACTAAAGGTTAGATACGAATTTGTACAAAGATATAAACATCCTAATACTGAGTTGCATCTTAAAAGTCTTAGCTCCTCCTTGTCTTTGTGTCTCTGCTGTGATTGGAATCATTTGAAATGAAACAAATTGTGTTTGAAACAAAACTCTCCATAATATGAGGCACATTTAGTCTAGTACAGTGAGGAGCTCCTGGCAGGTGTGTCACGGCGCACAGTTCAGGCAGTGATCGGCACGTTGTCCCTGTAGCAGGCTGGCCTCTGGGGGCCACTGTAGCTGCACAAGTCCTGGTAGATCCGTGCCATCTGGTCAGTGGCCACATTGTCAGACATGTCCAGGTTTGGGGTGCTGCTGTAGGGCTGGGAACGCCGTATGTTCACTGCATCCAGCAGGTGCTGGCATTTCACCACACTTATCTACCATAGAAAGAGGAGATGTGCTTTTTTTAGCATACTGTTGCAGTGATTAGTATATTTCTGTCGTGGGAAGGTGTCAAGACTACAATTTCTAGGCTCTTTATGATAGGATATGTATGTTGCTCAATCAATCAAGTGTTCGAGTGTTACGACTGGACTGGTCTTACCTGCACAATGATCAGTTTGCCCTTGGCACTGCTGAGATCATGGAGCTCCTCTCCAAAACACAGAGTCGCAGTTGGATCAGGAGCAGAAAACTGACCGTCCTGGTAGAGCTGCAGAGCTGGAATAAATATGTGAACAGCTGTTTAGACAATCTTTGTGCATTATCAAACCTCTTTCATGCCATTATTGGCTTTAATCATTGGCAAGAATGAACTGTACAAACAGGAAGACTCACCTTGAAGAAATCTTCCCGTGTCAAAAATCTTTACAACGGCATCCCTCTCAAGTTTGCATGGCATGGAGCCATACTGTGAGCCCACTTCTCCCAGCCCGCTCCAGAAGACACGACTCTGGCACAGTCGTTTGATGAAGATGCCCTCGTGGTTGGCACGGAGCAGTACCCCTCTCTCCAGGTGGCCCAGGAGCTTGTGCGTGACACTGCGCTGACGATCAAACTCAATGAGCTCAGCGGGAGGGAAATAAACAGTCTGCATGCTGTCTGAACTGTATGGGGCACCACGACCCAGCTGCTGTGGTGGGGAGAGTCGGCAGCCATCAGAATGATTAACCACTGTGCTTTGCATCAGCCTTCCTCCATAGTAGAAACTGACGATCATTTGGGAGAAAGCTGTAGAGGAGAACACTTAGTAAGCTTTAGAAATTCAAAAGAAAAAAAAATACCTTGTACTCCATTTTTGTAATTAATGCTGAACTATAGGTGTGATGACACTTTGATGGATAACATAAATGAGTACCTGAGCTGGAAGAGCCTGATGGCAAAGGATCCTGATACAGCGGAAGAGCTGTTTGATTACAGGGGGAAAAGATGCGTTGAGGCTCTTTTAACACAATGGACACAACCAGTGTCGTGCAATTATTTTGCTCAATCATCAGAAATACCATTTCTCTAACATGGTCTCACCAAGAGATAATACCACAGTCAGCAAAGTTCAACAGGATGTTAGTCAATTCTTCCATTGCAGAATTTAACAGACAGGCAAATAACCTCCATGTGGAACCCACACTTGAAGTGACATGCCAGTGAGCTTTGTACTGGGTTTATTTTAAAAGACATAAAAGCTCATATCTCACAAAGACAGAACAGTCTTGAGAAATGAGACAGAGGGCAGAGATATGCTTGGACAGACTCATAGCCACAACACTGACTGAACTGTGGGGTTGTCTTACCATTGATGTTGCCCTGAGACCAGTATTCTGGACTGGCCTGGATAATACAGCCTTCCTCCTGCAAAAAGACAACAACATTATGGGCTGTTGTCAACACAGCACCTTGTGTTGGAGGAGACAGAACAGCGTGGTAATCAGAAGAAAATCAAAAGCTGAGAGGCAGCAAATGCAAAGTGCATCTAGACATGTGACGGAGAGGAGAAAGAGAGATAGGAAATGTGGTTTAATGGGTGGTTTAAGGTGAGAGGTAGTCTCACCTCCTTAATGAGGTCCTCAAGGTCTGTAGGGCTGTGGTCCATGTCAGTGATATCACCAGAGCTGGTAGCTGCCATGGCTATCACTGAGCTTTTACCATCTGAGGGTGGCAGAAGGAGACATTATGACTGTTTGAACATCGCTCTATAAATTCAAGCAATAGTTTGCAAAATTGCATTATGCAAAAAATCTGTTTATGTCTATGGCCATGCTGGTTATAAGGACAGCAGTTGTTCAAATATTTGCTTGCAGTTGGATGAGAGAATTGAAAATGAACACAATAACACAATAACACAAACTCACTCTTCTGTTCACTCTCTGGTACAATGCGGTAGACTTTATAGGGCTCAGAGATGTCCAGCTGGGACCTCTCTGTCACCTCCTCAAAGTCAGGGCTTTTGTTTAGGGCACAGCGAAGTCTCGTCTTCCATGTTGCAGGTTCAGCCTTGTCTCCCTCCTTAAACTTGCCTTTGAAAACAGCCCAGGCCTGTGGAGGGAAAAGGCAAACAATATAGAGGATATTGTACTGAATTAAAGAAGATGCATGAAACTGGTCCCGTTATTATTCAGAAAGAAAGAAAGACTTTAAAATAATATTAGAATTAAAAAAATTATGTGAAAATTATTCTAAAAATAAATATAGTTTTTTTTAATTAAACAGGTGGAAACAATGAAAATTAAATAATTTCCACCTGAACACAAAATAACCTTGAGGATGCGCAAATTATTTTAAGATTTAATTCTTGTTTTATGCGCAGCGCTGTATAAAAACATTGACAGTTCTCTGTCCGTGGGTCTACACCAGAGCGCTGTCACACCTTAAAAATGGATGCGTCTACTTCTTGGTTGTAATCCTGTTTCCCTGCGTGTTTCCATGGGATTCGGAACAAAGTGTGGCTCTCATCCTCCCACTGTAGTCCAGAGTACTGCGCGCTGTGAATCTGTTCCATCAGCCACTGCTTCAGTCTCCGACCTCCCGTGTTTGACATTTTGAGGAAGAGTAGTTGTTTGTGGCTTGTTCACTTGTACCTAAATGAGGGAGAAATGAGTTATATTTGTTTTTTTGTTTTTTTTTACTTTAGTAAAAGGTTATTAAAATAATTTATCCTTTATGAAAGAAAAAATGATACAACTTTCCCCCGTGAGAATAAAAATGACAGCACTTACGATAAGCAGTTGAGCTCTTGGCCCTGTGTGTGATATCCTGTTGATGGCTCACTGTCAGACCCGACACATGTCTTATCTGTCAAGTTTATTGTGCTCCGTGTTATGAATGAAATAGCTGGGAGATCATTTGACAGCGCCGCCTCCCTCTGACCAATCAGGGTGTTGGAGTCTTCGTTAGCCAACCCATTCCGGAAGTATTGTTCTTCTAACAGTGGGCATTTACAAGAAATGGTGTGACAGAAGCGATGTCAAGTTGCTGCCGGGGCCAAAACACGCACACATGGTAGCGCTGAATGAACCCCGGAGAGTCACATGTTACCTTGTGCTGCGGGGATTTCTGCGCTTCAGACAAAGGTGATATTTCCCTCCATGCCCACTCACAAATGACAAAGGTCAAATAGAGACAACTCAAGGAAGCGCATACGTCCACCAACGTCATCGGCGTCATCTCAAATCAGTTGTATCATTGGAAAACTTAAGCAAACACCACCAAAGTCCTTGACCCAGGAGCTTTGTTTATCATCAGTAGTTTATGAGTTATCAATAAAAATCTGATTTTTATAAGAGCCTATTATTTTTCATGATATTGGCAAAATGTAAAGAAAAAAAAGACCATATGTTAATGGGGAAGGTGAAAAAGGGACCCAGAATCCGCATCCATTCACAGATCTGCCTATCATGTCATATCTGATATCAGGGTCAAGGATCAGGATCAATTTAGAGTCACATATTCACATATATGGCCTGTTTTAGGACTGTGAAGTCAACAAAGTATCAAAAGCATCACACTAATAACTTCAAAGTGTGGCATCTAGGTACAGAAGAGCCTTACAGAAGAGACTTGAGAGCCAAACATGTCATAGTGGGTCTGGGTGTTTTTTTTTTTTATGTTTCAGAGGAATGCCACACAACTGCAATTTACAACACGTTCTGTAAGGATTGTAAGAGGTAAAAAAAAAAAAAGAAAGAAAGAGTTTTAACACAACAAATCTTTAATGCATCTCTTGTGCATCATTAAGTAGAATAATGTATATTGTTTGACTGCAACCTGTGAGTTAAGAGCTATTACATCCATTATAGTAGTATGTTACTGTATAAACAAAGTTTGATCCCCATTTCATGAGATGCTTTTTCCTGTGAAGTCTTATGTTTTTGCAGTGAGTATAAAATTATTATTTACGGTAAACTGGCTGGTTGTCATATCTCAGCTGTATTTGATTTACAGTTTTCTTTGTTAACATTTTGATTTCCAATGACATACATACACAATCAGACCACTATGCCATGGAATTCTTACACTTGAACTCCCAAAATATGATTATAAAAATAAAAAGTAACATTTCCAGTACTTAAGGTTATATTGCAAATCTGCCTTGTTTTCAGTCTCTCACAGACGGATTACTCTCTGGTTATTTTCATGAGGCTGCACACACTAGGGCTTGTAGTATAAAGCAGCATTACAAGGCGATCTGCTGAGTAAAACCCAGAAAACTCTCAATAACTGGACCTACACTGAAATTCAAGAAAGGTTTTTATTCTATTTTTTTCATGTTATCAAGTTTCTTTATGAGAAGCAGCTGATCTAAAGATGAGCTGTGTACTTACAATATTAACCATGTAGTCATTTGCCTTTACTTACACACAGACACATACTATGGTGTTGATAATACAAATTTATTAGTATTTCTATATTTTTTGTCAATCACTGCATCTTATTATAAAACAGACACACACAAAAAAAACATAAATATGCAATTAAAGTATGGAGAGACATGAGTCTCAAAATGGTCACAAATGTAAAATAAAATTTGCCAATGTATATATATATACAGTCATTTGTGTGTAATTTTGGCGACTTCAAAAATGCTTATTCTAACACACACACACACACACACACACACACACACACACACAAAGTGCCTGTTGCATTTAACCGCTGGTGGAAAACTGAATTTGTGTGTAATTTCAAAGTGAAGAAGTCGTTCTGGAAATACGGAAAGTCTAGGAACAAAAAGTGGATGGCAGTTTTGTCATCCTTTGAAGTCAGTACATTTTAAACGAAACACATGCTTTCTAATAGGAATGTAGGTATTAGCTCAGAATGGCAGGTGTGCACACATGTATCAGTCTGTTTCAATAAAAAAGAATGTCATAATTATTAGTATATTATTATTATTACCATTCTTAGTACAAGTATTAGTAAACATTTCCATACACAAGAGGCTTATCAAAACTGAAAACAATCAGATCTATGATGTTGAAAATGTATACCTAAAATATAAATATGTTTAAAACGGTTTTACATTGCTGAAAATGCTTGCTCTTTGTGTTTGGATTGGACCACACATTTTTCAGTGCCCATAACTGCACATACAACGTACACATTTTTAAATCTCATTTATTCATTTGAAGGTCATGTAATACACGTGTGACCATTTTGAGACTAAATTCTATCAACATTAAAACTGTACCCACATATTCATAACACGAATTACCTACAAATCAACTTAGTTACAATAAAAAATATAAATTTACGACAAAAAGATAAATCAGAGCCTCAGTAAAAAAATCCAAAAAGGCTTAAGCATTTGGACTGCAGAGATCCTTCATGTGTAGTTGTAGTTTCACTGAGCCACACTTAGTTTAAAGGTATTACTTAAAGAAACATTTTGCAAAGGTTGAAACTTATTCTATATGGTACTACAAGTTGTGTGTCATTAAATAGCTGTAAACCAATGTTCTTTGCAACTTTGTCGGCAAGTGAAGCAGCTTAGTTTATGAAAAAATCCTACCCCTACCTTATCTCACATTGATGGTGGACAAACTACAGATAAGTTTGGTTCTGGTCTTCTGTCCTTTCTGTCTGATAAGAGGTCACTTGACAACAGCTGTGATGGCTGGAACAGAGCTGCTGGGATGTGACCGAGCTAAATTAAAGCTTTTCCTCCCCAGATACACTCGAACAATCGCTGGGTTACACATTCGACAGACAAGTAGTAGTGCTTACTCTCAGTAGGATGTACACAATAATAAATTATATCCCGTCATGCCAACCTCCACAGTTGCAGTGTTGGCTGCAAACAGGTACATGTCAGAGTAACTGTTTTAAACGTCAAAAGGTTGTACATTTATGGACCTGACATTCATATATGGTGAACCAAAACCTTTCTTAAAGACAGCATTAATGAACTACAGCTTTAAGGCTACCAAAGTGAAGATCGCAGGTGTAAAGAGTCCACGTGGATGTATCGTTTATTCATCATCGCTAAGGTGCTGAGGTGTTTAGAGTAAGGCCTCTGTGAGCACCGATACCCGTGTTGTGGCTGTATGCAGTTAAAGGAGCATGTGAGGTACAGGTAGTGAAAGAGAGTCTGTAGCTCAATTCTAAATCAACCACCACTGTCCAAAAATGACTAGAGGTTGCAAAGTATAAAACCTATGCTTTAAATCATCTGATGATTTACGACAGGTGCAAAAAGGCTTTAAATTTTTATACGACGTAGGGTTGACTTAGAGTTGAGTACAGAATAGTAACAAGTGTCATCCACATACAGCATTGCGCAGGACTTTGCATTGGCCCATTTTTACAGCTGCTGCCTTAAGGATCATCAAGGTTGGGTGGCAGAGCAGAGACGCCTTGATTTGACCAGCGCTGGCATGCTCCTCTGCTCTGGCTCTCCTTTTCCTCTGTGTGCTGGCTCAGCAGGGCACCCACCTGCTCCTGGTCATTAAATGGACTGGGACGGTAGCTGGATTGTAACCAAGCTCGGTACTGGGGCCGAGAGGAGAGAAAAAAAAAAGGGGTTATCACTGGGTTAAGATCTAATCACTGGATGAAATGTTAATATGTACATCAACAACACCTACATGTTGTTTGGACCTGTTGTCCGTCATGACGAGACAATATGACGGGATATGTCAAAGTTGCTCGAATGGATAGTTGGAAAATCTCTTGATGATGACATCACAGTTGACAACAACATAAAGCAGTAGTGAGGTCTTTACTGGAAGCTACATTTTGTGATTCTTTTGAGGTATGAATTATTGTAATGTAGTTGAGTAAAATTATAAAATCAAAAAATTAGAAGCCTGGCTAATATTAATGAGAACAAACACTGTTGAAAGCTTCAATACAGTGAATGAAATGTTAAGGATAATATTTATTGGCACCAGAATGCATTGGATGATTTTCGATGTTATTTCAAAGACAGCAGCTGGTGAAAAATAAAAACATTTCTCAAATGATGACAAGGAATTCTTAGTTATACTGTGCAAAAATAAAAAAATACAAAGAAGTGAAAGTCACTTTGAGTATAACACATTCATCTTCCTGAAATTAGTATTCTCAGCCTCACCCCCAAAAAGTCAATCAGTGGTGATTCATAACATCAACACCGCTGTAAAAGTGAATAAAGAATCAAAATCAAAGCATGGCGATAGCACATCACTAAGCAGACTGTCTGAAGGGTTTTCATAACTTTCATTTTGTCATCTTGATAAAGAAAATGAAACTTGTATCAAAGTCAAAAGACGATGGCAGTATGAACAGATAAAGCTCCTCCGTTAGAGCTCAAGTCTTAATCAAAAGGTGGACTCGATGCAGATATTTAACCGTGTGAAGGCCCAGGTTCATAGCCTAGTCTCTTTAGAAAAAATACACAAAACGTTTTGAATCTATCAACAGATTGAAAACAAGTATTTCATTAAGTATAGCGTAACATATTCAATGCAAGCAAGCGTGGTCGTTATAAGTCTTTTATTTCTCTATAAATGGGATTATCTGGCTTTCTTGCTGAGTTTGAGTTATTTTGGGAGCCTGTTCTCGTACCCTACTATTCTGGACTGTTACAGTATGTCTACGGACAACAAAGTAAAAAAGAAACATGTCTTCAACTAAATTTGCATAGGACAATTAAAGGATGTGCACTCAAATTGCCTTGTCAGTGAGATGGTGTGGCAGCAAACAGCTGCATTAGTGACAAAACTGTACTGTTGTCATTTGGATTCATCACTTTCTATCTCAGGCAGATGTGGGAAAAATATAAATACAGAAAGCCCATTTCCCTTTAAATCCTCGAAATCAGTGCAAGATCTACAAACAATTTTCGTCAGTCATGCAATGTTGCAAGATGCTGACAGTAATGCTAAACATGTGATCAGCAGTACCAAGCTAATGCAATCCCAGCAAACCCCTTGCAGTTCCCCTATTGTGCTCAGAAGCTGGGCCAGTGCCATTGTAATGGAATCACACACTGGGTACCTTCAAGTAACTAAAATGCAGTGGAAAGTCAAAGGCTGTGAACAGCTACCTACAGTGTTTTAATTAGAAACGCATCCTGCCAATATTAAAATTCTCTAGAGACTATATCTACAAATAAAATGCATATAGAAGTTTCCTCACTTTCTAAAAAAATGAAAGTATGATTAATACACTTAAAAGGCTTGAACCCAATTTTTTTTTATATTACTCTTATCATGAGGCATCATCTATCATCTGTCATATGTTTTCAGGTACATTCCTCGACATTTTGTCCGTCAAAAAAAAAATGCTCCAAATCCGACTGGACATAAAACCAAGAAGTTTAAACTAGTATTTACTCGAAGTGGGGATTTTCTTCAAAGTGGAAGTAGACAAAGCAAAACTGGAAGTATTATTTGAGCAATGTTTGTCTCCAAGATAGCGGATTCATGGATTATGTACCCTAAAAGGCTTGTCGCCCATAGAATAACAGAGATCCACCTTACAGATCCTCACAAAGCTAATATATTTCATATATTCTCACATTAGACAGGTGAGAAGTCACACTGTGCATTTAAACAGGACAATGCCCCTTAATATACACACTCTAAATTCTTATGTTAATATAAGATTTAATATTCAGAAGTGATGGAAAAATACTTCAATATTAAACTAACAATATAACCCTTGAGCAAATAAAGTAAGACTAACAAATCTGTGCCACGTGATTAACATGCAAAAGCATCTACAGAATATATTGTAGAGGCGCAGCTTGAAAAAAATGGCAGAGAGGATACCAAAATGTGGGCATTCAGTATGATTGTATGTTCCTTTACGTGTTTACCTCTGAGACTTGTGTCGTCTGGTATTTATGCAGCTGATTCTGGAAGCCATAGTTTGGGCAGACGATGGAGCGAGCAACCCTTACTGCAGAGAGGCATTCCTCCCAGCTGTAGTTGGTGACAGTCATTAAGTAAGCCACCACCATGGTAGTGCTGCGGGACATACCTGCAAGACTGTAGCAAGGCCAAGCACAAAGGTTGGTCAGTGTCATAAAGCAGAAGGATGTTTAAGACCTTCGTATTGGTGCGTAGCAGAACTGGCACTGAGCAGTTTTCAAACTTTACCTTCAGGTGCTGTGTAGGATTAATGTTATGTCTAAATCTGATTGCTCATCAATTTGTTCTTCTCAGACTTGCTCTTTGGTTCTACCCTTTGAGGCATGCTTTTATGAAAGCCTACATCCACAGTATGCATGACATGCATCCCAGATACCAAGAAGGTGCCGTTTACAAACGTAGACATAAAAACCCACCAGTGAACGAGGCAAGATCCACCATTCAGGCGGCACTCATGGATGAAGCCAATGCAATTTTTAAAATGCTGTAATCTGGAGAGAAAGAACAAAAACATGACCGTTTATTATATTACTAAATACTTTCAAAGTCTGACCAAATTGATATAACACACATTTTTCTATGATATGTGGTACCAAAAACATAAAAACAAATTTTTTTGAATCAAGAATAACAGTCCAATTGTTCATCAAATCAGGGAACTAGTTTGCTTTAGTTAAGGTGAGAGGTATAAGGGTTGTAAAGCTAAAAATACACGTGACAGGAAATGAGAAAGGACATCTTGAATCGAACTAACTAACTTCAAATAAGGTGCTGAACCTCTGATAACCTGACAATGTTCTGATTTTGACTGTAGAAACTGCGGATAACTTTCAAATAAAGTAAGAAGTCAGCCTGGAAGGTAATTTTGATAAACTTCTGTCTGTCCTAAGTAACTGACATGTCAAATAGTAATGATTTGCTCTCATTTGCTCCAACTCAAATGACAAAAAAGGTCAGGTCTGCTCAAACGGAGTCTCTGTGGTAGACCAAAGCACAGACAGCATGGACAGACTAGGGAAGTAACCATCCTCGTTTTTGTCCATCTGCACAATTACATCAGTTTCCAGCATTCACTTAGACTGTGTTTAAAAATGATCAAGTGAATCAATTTATCTCTACAACATGAGCACAGTGGACCAGTCATGTTGATATGTTCTTGCCTTCCAAACTAAAAAAAAAAGAGCACAGAAATACAAAGAACACAATTAAAAATCTATTGTAACCCAACCCCAAACAAACAGGAAAATAGCTGCTGATTTTATAAGATAGCAGAAATACTCAGAATGCAGCACAGTGGAGCTCCTTAAATATCCAACTGTCAGGAAACCCTGTCAGTGTTTTGCATAATCAAGAAGTGCGTGGTTGATAGCACTGTCTCATGAGGAGCAGATGCTGGTTACTCAATAGCAGACAGAATAACAGACTGGAGCTAAAATAGATTGACTGCCACATTTCTTTTTCTCCTCCCTCCTGAGATCCAAACTCCTCTTCAAAAGATGTCTCCTCAGCACTTATTGTCACAGAGGTTTCTGGCTGTCTTCTTTGACATGCAGAAAATGACCTTGTGACAAAGACTGCAGGCTTTAGCTGAATGAATACAGAGACTAATGCTGAAACAAAAAAAAACTGTTGAGATACTGCACGCAAAAAGAGCATCTGAGATACAGTCTACTGTGAACTTTGAGTTAATATGATTACATTAGTACTTTAGAAAATAGAAATTTAGAAATAGTTTTCAACCAAATGATTGAATTTTCAAATCAAACAAACAAAAAAAGATGATACCACTGTAGTTATAACCAAAGTGCATGATGGTGAACATGCAGACTCCAATAATTTCCAATGCACATCTCATTTTGGGAACTTTTGATGCGAATCAGTCAACGCTTTCATGGCCAGTGCACACTGCACATTAAAACGATGGCACATTTGTCATGAGGTTATTAAAAAAAGGGGGAATATCTCATCCTGCACACTGACATTTAACCTACTACATGCCAATGTAGTATTACACAATATTACACACAATTATAGAAATTGTCATTTCTCAGAACCTGACCAAGATTTGCAACTTTTGTTTTTTTTCTAAGAAAATTGTGTTGGTTTTAATGTAAGGGCTGAAGTCTACAGAGACAATGACTCAGATTTAAAGCTGTACAAATGAACCAGACTTCCATTTAAAGGGTTTTAAGGAAGTTAATGGTTTTTCAAACCGCTACAGTTGCTCCAACTGTAGCGTGAGAAAGATAGTCCCATCAGACCATCAGAGGAGCCCTCAAACCTGGCCATAGGGGCTCCCTAGCTGGTGGTGAGCATGGCAGGGTGTCAGTTGGCCTCACCGCTCCTGTCAGTCAGACCAGTGATTGTGACAGAGCGTGTTTATTAAAGTCCTGGGTGGTCGAGGCCAACAGCCAGATGTCACACTAAGGTTTCCTTCCTCTGCTGCCTGAGGGAAGGACACTTGATTGCGACAGTAAAGGTCAGACTCTTCCAACCCAACACAATCAGCAACATCCAACCAACCAATGAACCTCAATTCTCATTAACTTGCATTTCAACTAGTTCTGTTTTTTTTGTTTGTTTCGTTTTTTAAAAAAAAATAAAGTAAGCAAAGTTCCTCTTCAAACCCCTGACAAATTCAATGACGATCAAACTCAAAGGGCTCTATCTTCTGCCTGGTGCAAAGTGGTGCACAGTGAAGCCCAAGTGTTATCGCTAGTTTCCGACTGACGCATCACCCACATTGTGTAAGTAGCAAATGTACTTGCACCTTAAAATGGTCTTAAAATGAGATATGTTCAAGTGCACTTTTGACATATTGCTATTTTGAGGCTAAAGAAAGCCACTGTGCCATTGGCCAATAAAAACCTGGTCTAAAGTCAATCACGCATTGTGTTTTCCTGCAATTTACAGGGCACATCAGCTCCACTTACACACAGTAGGTCATTTCACAATGTGCTTACACTAGTGATGGATGGATCAGCTCAGACATCACCTGAATCTGCATGTACATTTACATCCACCATCCGTTTGAGCAAATTATTTTCTCCGATTTAGAAAGACCAGCATGGATATTTCACTGCATTTCACTCCAAACCATGTAACTGTGAACCCTGACTTGTATGTGACCTTCTGGATGGGTAAAAAGAGCACCAGGCCCCCTACTCATCAATTAAATCTGTGTGCATTTTCTATCCACTAAGTCTATTTACACTCTTCTACCCACTTCCCATTCACACTACTTGTTAAAAATTAAATAGCATATTTCTTTCATATTATTATACTGTATCATTACATTAATATTAATTACCTTTGCCCAAGTCTTCCTGTCAAGTGTATTCATAAAATTCAGCTGGTCTGAGCTCTGCTGTCCGTACCATTACCAGAACTCCATTTAATCACTTCTGTTCTTCAGCAGCTCCACTGGCTCCCTGTTAAATATTGAATTGTTTGCGAGATTCTGTTTCTCACAAACAAGGCCCCTCATAACCTTGCTCCTTTGCATCTCTCTGAACTCCTTCATACAGTATCTACATACCCTCCCACACTCTCAGGTCCTCTTCTGCCATCCAACACACTAATCCATCAGCCCACAAGACTACTATGGTGTCTTGAGCCTCCGGCCTTTGAAACTCTCCCACAAGACATTGGGAACATTGACACTCTTCACCTTCAAATCCTGTTTCAAGACATACCTTTTGAAACTGGCACACTCGATCTCATTTAGTGCTTACACTCACATCATGTTTGCACCGATGATGATTTTATACTTAGTCATTGTATTTATTTATAATAGTATGTCACAGCCTTGTTTGATTTTATGCTGTTTTGATATATTGCTGCGTGTTTTTACTGTGTCTTGTTGGGTGTCCTTGAGTGCTTTGAAAGGTGACTAAAAATAAAATGCATTATTATTATTCATCCTGCATCAAGATCTTTTACTCTATGCATCTCTCTACATATGGTCAGTTCCGTCACTGTATGGCCCTTTGGTCACTACAGACTCCGCTGTTGACCGGTGGATGGTGTAGAGAGCAATGTGCCTCCTGTAGCAACGAGTTTAACGGGGATGGCATAGTGCTTTGGGGAATTATGCCACCTCTTCCTTATGTGCAGGAACTCTGACAAACCAGTAGAAGGCACCAGTGCAGCAACAACAACACAACCACCCCCAATAGAGAATTCAATTAAGAGAGTTATCTACATGAGTCGCAGGACGTGAAACTGCTTTTCTGTATTGTACTCAATCTGCGAGAAATGATCAATGATTCTGCTTCGTGCCCTCGGCCCTTGTCGAGGGTTTGATTGAGAATTACTGCAGCTGGTGTTGCATGGAGTCAGAGATCCTATAAAGAAATAAATAATAAATGGGATGACTAATATGCTGTGTTAGTGACCAATGCGAGGGCGGAGGTACAGCTCATGCCTCTTTCAACACAGAGTTTTCCTCCTGATGGACACTGACACAGTGAACACATTTACTCCATCTCCAGTGCTCTCTTTCTCCTTCTCCCTCGAATTAATATATCTACGAGTCACGAGACAAACGAAAAGTGATAAGCTATTTAAATAAATACTTACTCACTTAACTCTCACGTTCTACTGTAATACTTAACTTTGGGCACTCGTGGTATAAAGTAAAGAAGGCACTGGTACTACTAATTGTCGGGAAACGACCAACATGAATCATGCAATTAAAAAAATGTTTTTTAAACTGTCAGATTGTTCATACTATCCTTGTAACGGTTTGCATTGGGCCATCACACTCTGGGACCACAATCTGGAGGGTAATAGTGTTGAAATAATACTGTATGACTCATCAGGGCTTGAGAAATCCACATAGAAAAGGACTATTCAAATCTGAGGCACAGACACCATAGCATATCTAATTGTCAGTGTCTCAGTGTGTGCGTGTGTTTACTCACAGGTTCTGGCTGGAAGCATCGTGTGCGTCAATACAAAGGTATGTCATGTCCTGCAAAACATACAGAAAAACTGTATAACAACTGAAATTAAATTCAAGATATAGGACCATGCATGCCATCATATCTTTACAATCTTCCAACTATATTTGCATGAATGCCTAAAATGATGGCCAACTTAAGAACTCAGAGAACCTTGTGTTGAATAAGGTATTTTACTATTTGCATTAAACTTCTCACATTAAAATTATTGCTTGGTAATTACATCAAATTTGAATGACTCAAGAAAATTCACATAGTTCCTGAAGTCATCAGCTCCTGTCTCTTAACACACACTCAGCATGTAAAGTTTCCATGCTTCACTGTCCATCTCCGGCACTAATCTCTCGTTCCAACCACAACTCATCACCACCCCCAGCTGGCTGACAAGTACACATCACATTATTATATGAAACCTCATACTCAAAATTTCCCGGTGAAATTTTCATAAGAAGTACAAAGACATAGACCCAACCAACGTGGATTTTCCACTAACCTCAAACACTGGTTTAGCATCGTTGTACACAGACAGGATGTGGGTGATGCCATTCTTAGACAGACTGTCTTTGTCTTTTGAATCTGGGACCAACAGTGGGAGAAATACGTATACATCACCAGAGTCAATGAATTTCACACAAACAAATCAGACCTGTTATAACCGTAAGCTACTGCAAAGGCAGTCTACGAATCTGTGCTGTTTACTGTCCTGCAACGGTGCAGTTAGGCCTGTGGTCACTTGCTCCTATCACTTCAACTAAATTTAGCCATTATGCTTGTACCATAATGTGGAGCCATCAGCAGGAGAAGCTTAAGTTAGAATGCTGCAAATGCCAAATTAAGTGGTTGTTCCAGAGCAGGGGGTGACACACTAACAACAGTCGACTCTTATTTTATGTGACGAAACATTTTTAGGTTCTTAATTATGTTATGTCTACAAGGCATTTCGATCTGTTTATTCTGAAATCTATGTCTGAGAGAGGAACAACTTTCAAGAACGAAAATCTGATGACAATGTCATACATCAGATGTTTTTGTGCAATATGTTTTGCACAATGCACAGTGCATAAATTGAAAAGTATTCATAATATGCAAGTTTTTTTCCATCCTAGCTGTTCAGTAAATGTGTGCCATTAAAATGCAAACAAAATAATGCAATATGTTTAAGAATACTAATGATACAGTCTTACCACCCCCTACCATCAATACTTATTCCTTCATGCATTTATGTCCGACAATGATAGCCCTCTGCCTTTGGTACTGAAAACCTGGTCCGAGCCAGTTATACTATAAGCATCAAATTTACAAATGTCAAATAAAAACACATTATGTTTGTCTTACCGTCTATGTTCCCAAGGTAGAGCCCATCGACAACCTGTGAAGCAGCAGTCACAGACATTGCATTCAGGTCAAATATTCACCACAGTCCAACTTCTAAAACTTCACTTGAAAGGAACAAATGTCTCAGGTTGAGTCAGATTGGAATTAAAGTTTAGGGCTTGAATACAAGGTACCAGCAAAGGAAACATTCCCTGTAGCCTTACAAGGCCTGAAGCAACGATGCATGTCTAAGAGAGGAGGGCAAGCAGCCACTGAGTGCTGCTGTACAACTTTGGTTCTTTTACCATGAACCAGCAGTGGTCTGGAGATGCTGGATTCCGCTGGATTCTCCCTAATAACATGTAATATTTTATGCACATTATTGTGGCAACTTAGAATGGAAATGCAGCTGACCAAATTATCTGCTTCTGCAAAGTCTATTTAAGACTAAACTTTATATTCCTTTAGAGACTCAGTCTTCACACAAACATTTTGCTGAACTAGTTAAAGCACTGTTGAAATGTATTTCATTTACTATTGACAAATTAATATTAATGGCTATCAATGCAATTTTACATGTTAGTGGTGACCTTTTCAACATCATTTGAAAAGGAGAGAGGACTGTTACAGTATCTGACTGGGCAGGCAGATACGTATGTGGGGCAAACTTTAAATGAGGTATAACTTGTTGTAACAATCTATTAATTTGCTCCTTAAAGCAAAGTTGCCCATCATCATCATAAGGTCAGAGGTCAGGATCAGCCAAGGACAGCCCTGGCATGAATTCTGTGAACCTGCTGTGTGGAGTAGAATAATTTCCATCAACAACAAGAAAAATCGGAACAATCTCAAATCTAGAACTATAAAACACTCAAAGTGTATACCTCCACCAATACCTTTCTCACTAAAACCTGAACAATCTGGACATAGTTTCCTCACATAAAAGCCTTTTCAACAATTTCTGTCAGCATTTTGGGCCTCTGAAAGAAGAAATGTGGTGTGTTGAGCGTGCACAATAAATGCATTTCATTTTACATCACCATGAAGAGATCATCAGTTGTTGTATCATTGCACACAGGGCGTAGCACAGACTATGATGATGTCGCCATGATGACAATTATTACCAAAAAATTCCTTGACCCTGGAGACCTGCTCTTGGTTATGATCAGATCTGGATCCCTTTGTGTATGGCAACTGATCATCTTGAGTTGTCCCAGTCTGGGTATTTCTATTTTTGATCGGCATATTGTTATTTTTTCACGTTATATTGGCGACATGTTAAAAAAAAGACCCCATGTCACAATGTTGAAGAAAGTGAAAAGTGACCAGAATCCACATTCGTACCCGGATCCGCTTCAAACTGACAACTTTACACTAGTACCAAATCATACGTTACCTTATTCATTCCATTGCCCATGATGACTTACAAACAGTTTGCGATGAGCTACAAGACTTAAATATCCAAAACGCGAGGCTTAATTGACTTTCAGTTCATTAAAACAACCTTCGTCTGTCGCTATGTTTGTCCTCTATTCAGGAGTATAATTAAAATCCAACTACCATGCAGAAACAGTTATGTTGATTCTGCCTCTATCTCGACTCAGCCACAACAGTTCCGCTACGCTGTCGTCTTCCGGATTGTTTTGACGTGAACCACAGAGGGTTCATCCGGTAAGTGACATCACTGCGTATTAACGTATGGCCGTCGCCCTCAGAGGGCCGATAGAAACTTTCATACTATTAGATCCTAAATGGTCAGGGAGTTAAGACATGTGCACACTATGAAAAAGAAATAAATTCTATCTGTTAGGTAGCTATTTTGCAACATTCACTTGAAAACATTGCGCAGATGTTCGTCCATAAATGAAGCACCTCTATGTTCCAGAATGAGTTCCAACTTATTTTGGTCACCGATTAAAAGTTAAATTCAAGCATTCATCAGTGGCTAACACAATGTCAACAGAAGGAAGTTGTTGTCGTTTATGATATTTTATCAATGCTGTGATAGATGCACCTATTCTCCTACACTGATGAAGTTTAATTGAGCAAAAAACATGATGGAATTGGATTTATCAATATCCATATTAACTGTAGTAAAACCAACTATTTTACTCCATCCTTTCCCAATTATAATTGCATATGTAACATCTTTTTTATAATTATTTAATGCCTAAGTGTACATGTGTACGTATTTAAGTGTATGCAACAGATTTAATTTATAATTCCACTTAAACTTGATTTAAAAAATAAAATTAAATGTGAAGTCTAGTCTTCCAGTAATTTAATGTAAAAGCATTAAGAGTTAAAACAATTAAAATGGAGAAGTTTTATCCATTAAAGCTTTATTACTTCTATAATACACAATGACCTTAAGAGGAAGAGGTCTTCCAAAATGGACAGTATGAGGTAACGTGGACAACTGATAAATACAGAAATATGAGTATTCTTGCATCTTTGAATTGGTCTGCCTTTATTTTCAAGTATATGTTGTGGTCCTCTGGGTCCTTTACTTTTTCCACTGCTTGCTTTCGTAGTCCCACTTGGATGCGAAGCCCTCCACTGGGTTCATTCTCATGTCCAACACCCTTTGAAGCTCCTTCGCTTTGTACTCGGGATCAAACGTGTGGGGGACAGGTCCATACACTGCATTGGCACAATAACATAAAATTTGTCAAGTAATGGTCTTAATAGTAATGTAATAAAGATGTTGATTGCATTCCTCTGTGTTTGACTTGATTATATTTAGAAATCAAAAGCATCACACTACATTAAACCTGGCAGATTTGCTGGTACATCATTGCTAACAATCTTGCTATTATGCTTTTAGGAAGACATACCATACTTTCTCTGCCAGAGTACAATCAGGCCAGTAAGGCCAACTAAGAAGAACACCCCTCCAAACACGGACTTCCACTCCGATGAGGACCGGTTCATCTCAGCAAAGCTCTGTTTGAAGCTGATGCGGTACACTGAATATTGGGAACACAAAATAATGATTTAAGATGATTAAAATAATAATAAACGACAGATGAATTCACCATTAATACGTTAATCCAATTAATTGATGTCAAAGTGCAGTGGAAAGAGTGCCATGCAGTCCTACATGCAATCTTCTCCTCATTGGACAGTGACGCCCAGGAGCCCATCTCCTTCTCCTTCAGGGACTTCTGCTCTGGACTCAGGTGCTGCACATAGCAGATATCCGGGAGGGGATTATCCTGGCTGTCAAAGTAGGCAGGGAGAGTGTATTCCTCTACCTTAGCAACACCTGCAAGTCACATTACGGAAACACTTGTAAGATAAGGTTTGCAAATGCTTTCATTCATGTCAGCCTTCAGAAAGACATTAAGCAGAAAGGAAAGGAACGAGTGCGCACTGCTGTGTTGTCAATTTAAATTTTGATCCAAGTCACCTGTAGTATTCCTCAGCTTTTGAAGTAAGTTGCTTTAACTCTGATCTTATGAAAATATTGTGAAAACAATATTTGCAGCAATTTCTGGAAATATTAATGTTTTGTTGCACAAAAACGGATCTTTGCCTAAATTACTTTGTAACTTAAAACCGCATTGGAGGTTATAAATGATTACATAAGTTAATGAAATGTAACAAAGAACCTACCTGTTACGATTTGGTTGAGAATGTGCTAACCCATGAATCAGGTACATTACTTCCTGTTCCTATCTTGTGCTAATTTAAACACAACATTCGGTATGTCCCTTGGTATTTCTACATGTATTTAAGTACATGACATTAATTGAGCCTTCTGATACACTTAAATCTGCTGTGCAATCACTAATATGCTTTAGTGCAGCTGGAAATTTTTTTTAACGAGGTGGCAATTCTTTTATCCAGCTTAAGTAAAATGCCAGTTGTACAAAGCTAATGTGTCAGGCAGTGATGAGATGTGAAGTTGAATAAAGTGGGTCCTTTACACCTTCCTGTGTCACATTACATGTTGGAATTGTGTTGTGGGGAAAATAAGAGATGTTCATACATGTCAACTCTTGTGGAACACCCATAAGTCCCACAGATTTTTACATTTACGGAAATTTAATAGATTTCTTGTCTGAAAATACCAGCTGCTTTATCAATCAATCAATTAATGAATGGGCGTATTTAAATTGGTCTAACAGCTACGATGGGCGACCTGGGTTTGAATCTTACCGTTGCATTAATTTCTGCTACTTTCAAGGTTTAATTAACGTATGTGTTAATTTTTCGTGTGGATTTTTTGAAAATCTTCATGATTTTTAATACAATTCTTTGAGGTGAGCATTCAATGAGGTTGACATGTGTTCCACGCATGTCACGGGCAATGTCACATGAACACATAAAAACTTGGGAAGAAATTACTTTCCATTGAATTCTAGAGTTGTTTTAACTTTACTAATTAACCTTGAATTGTTTTAAAATACATTCAACAACGATTTAGATTATGAGACTTTGCATTCCAAGACAAGCAAATCCCATCAGCTTCTGAAAGGTCACTGGAGATTTTTCTCATTTAGAAAAACTGTAATAATCAATATTGAAGTCTCAAAAGGAAAAAAAGGTGATTATAGGAGGCACAAACTCAGTTTACTGTATTGGCATCCACATATAACATACACCCATGCTATTTCAGGTCATACTCACCATGTCCTCCACGTACACAGACAGATGTGGATATGGCACGTTTGCCAATAAGGCTAAGGGCTCTGGAGGCCAGCATTCTGTAGAAAACGCCACATGAGAGATATTAACAAAGTAGTTGAGAACATTTACATAATACTACAGTTAAACAGTGGAATATTTACAGATTGTTCGTACAACTATTTTGATCAGACGTTTTCTAATGTTACCATGAAAAATTACCCAATTTTTTCTGTAAATGGTTACAAGGTTGATTAAAAAATAACTTGTGTAAAAGAGGCACATAACAAATGTTAGAACAATTAAGTGGTCACAGATCATTAACATGTAGCGGTTTCCGGCATTTGACCAGTTTTAAATTTTGTCCTATTATTCAATGAACATATTCTTGTAATACTATGTTATTCCTACATTATCATATGTGTTTAAATTAAGTTGCGCAGCTTTAATTAAAAATCATGGACTACTCATTTGAACGCGCGTTGACTTGTTGTGGCTGCATGGATTACCTAAAGGTCTAGCTAATGTTAGCCTTAGCTGCAAACACAAGGTCATGCCGCCGGGGGAAAACAATCACAAATATACCAGTTTCTTTGAGACAATATTGTCCAATTCAATAGTTTTATTATTGGATGAGACAATATTTAAAAGAACCGATGGGGCACCACTGTATCAATAACTGTCTAAAAAACACATCTGCCTTCACTGAGCTAGACACTAACGAAAGCTAGCCGGTATGTTAGCCGTCTTTGCTCCGCTCCGACAAAGTCACTAGTACACAATTGTTTATTTAAGGTCAAATTAATCAGTTCATCTCATTAGTATTGCTTACAATTTCAATGCGTATAATGTCACGGTTTGGGTAAGTGGTACTGTGTGATGTATTCCTATCTGTTAAGAAATGTATTATTGGTAAAATAATACAACCTACTGTCTTTTCCTCGCTCTAGTCCGTCGACAGTCTTAAAGGAAGTTAGCTTGTGAACGGAAATACGTAAATTAAGGATGATGTCGTTTTACGACATTTGCATGGTGATTTACGGCACCGCCGGCGCTGCAGAACGAGTGGAAGGTTAGCTCGTACGGCTACAGTCTGTAACTCTGAATAATTCACCTACCACAGGAAGACTGCTGTGGTTTTTCCTAGTTATAACGCTTACATGTACGCGTTAGAAGGCACCGTGTCAACAACGTTATCTGGCAGTAAGGTGACTAATGAAGTAGATATCTACTTTTGTCCGTGCGTTAAATATAGCGTTTGCTAACTATCGGATAGTGCTTCCTCACCGTGTGGCCACTTAACTTATCTGACCGTCTAAGTCTTTACACCAGTTTTGCCAATTTTCTTATAAACATGCCTGTTCAGCTGACAAGTCAGGCTTACTGTAAAATGCTTTTACATGCTGCCAAGTATCCTCACTATGCCGTCAATGGACTGCTGGTGGCAGAAAAAACGAAGGAGAAAAAGAGAGACGGTAACAGTGAACCAGTCTTATGTGTGGATTGTGTGCCGCTGTTTCACGGTACTCTTTCGCTGGCACCCATGCTAGAAGTAGCTTTAACACTGGTAAGTATCCATCTGGTATTTGGGTATACCTAGCTTAAACTATTACAGTCTAATACAGCAGCTCTGCAAGATAAAGGTTGTTTTTTGTTGGAACTTCTTAAGGTTATAGGGGCTCAAATCCAACGCCACAGTCATTTTGTATACTGTAGTTTGTGGCGCTGTTGAACTGCATCGATACACTAACAGGTGTTTTTAATATTGTCCCCTCATAGACTAAATTAGAATGGTCTCAGTGTTTCGAAATACACTGAAATAGCACCTCACAACTTTCAAAATGTCAGTTTTATCAACAGCTCCCTAAAGCAGCTTCAACAAAAAGTGAATATTACAAGTGCTATAAACAGGATTTATTTCAATCCGGTTTTACATTCGTTTTAACTCTGTGTACCTAATACATTGGAAACAGTCTTATTTTTTTCCTCTTGTTGAAAATGAATTTGAATTGACCTTATGTCCCTCCATGACGACACCATGAATCCTGTTCTTATTTCAGATTGATACATGGTGTAAAGAGAACAATTATGTCATTGCTGGATATTATCAAGCCAATGAACGCACAAAGGATTCAAGGTACAGATGACCAAATGGACCCTGACACCTGTTTTTCATGTAACAACCAGCCCTAAACCATGTCTCTGGACTCTAATGCACATAGTTTTTGGTCCTCTCTCCTACAGACCCAACCAAGTTGCAGAAAAAGTGGCTGCCAGGATTTCCGAAAACTTCAGTGAAGCGGCAATTGTTATGGTAACACTAAAATTGTTGTTAATGACCTGTGCCAATGTTTTTTTCTTGTTTTTGATCTATTTACATTGACTTTCCAAAGCATTGTTTCTATTCAGTATAATATAAAAATTAACGTGCATAATCTGAATATCCAAAATAAATATATGTTTTACAACAGGCATTTAGCCTCACTATGTGAGATTTGATTTTAAGCTGCAGATCATTGTCAAATCTAGTCAAGTCAAATTTATATAAAAGCCCCGATATCACAAACTGCCTCAAGGTGGTTTACAATCTGTAAATCTCCTTAGTCAATGTTAGATATAATAATGAACTTTGTGCACAAACATTCTGAAAGGGATTGTGTGAGTTTGGTATGTTCTTGCATCAATTAGGCTGCTGTTAATCAGCTGCTTCCCAAGTTTGGAATCTCTCTGCTTCCCAGTGCACCTACATACAGAAACCCTGTAGACTTATCTAAACAATCAATAGTTTTTAACTGTGTCACCATTTAGTGATAATATTTATGGCAAAGCAGCAATATTTTCCCCTTCATTGGCTACATACATAACCAAAATGTCAGTAAAATTAATGTAATTGAATGCCTTGAAGTTGAAAGAACTAATATAAAATACCACAATTTCAAAAAATGGTACATTGCATTGTAGAATATACAGAATTGGTAGTGATTCCCTAAAACATAAAAAAACACCAAAAACCTGCTGTTCCTTTAAGACTATACAGCAAGTCTATACACTACCTCGGCTCTCACCAAGCTCATAGATGGCTCTAAATCCCTTGTACCTTTTGTTGTTTTTTTCTTCTCAGGTGGACAACAGTAGATTAACAATTAGCTGTTTTGAGCCCATTGTGCTCATATATGATCATCATGAAAACAAGTGGAAAAGCAGAGAAGTAACTTCGTAAGTGTCTCTGTGTTAAGCGCTATTTCACTGCAAGACATGTTAAGACTGTATGTGCACCTCAGCCACAACCTCTGTCATACAAACTGTGTTCTCTAATTGACTTAAAGTCATATAGCAGAAATCATATGCATTGTATAGATGTGTGTTAATTGTTTCTGTCTGTCTTCCAGTGACTGCTTTGAGGACTGGAACGAAGCACAGAAGATCACATCTGCTCTGTTAGAGTGCAGGTCCTACGAGAACTTGATTGACTTTGACAACCACTTGGATGATCTAAGGAACGACTGGACCAACCCTGTGATCAACAAGTCTGTCCTGGACCTGTGCTAATACCTTCAGTCAGGAGTATCCTGGACAAGTACACATAGATATTGCGGCCATGTCAGCATGCATGATGCTACTTGTTGTGTAGCACAGGAGTCCAAAAATGCTGAATGTAGAGTCTTTGTTCCATCAAAAGGCCCCGAATCGATGGGAACTTTAGGAACACTGACCAGTTTGGCCAAAATCTGTCAAGGGCAAGCGCCATATGTGCTCTGTTGGCATGTGTCCTCCTTTACAAAGTGATGCTAAGGTGATAAAAGGCAGTTATGTTTTCGAATGCAACATAAATGTATTTTTTCTGCATTGGTTTGTGTTTATTCATAGTTGTGTGCATTAAGTTAAATTCTAGAATTCTATTTGTTCCTCTTAAATCTTATGTCAGTTGCAGTATAGAGCTTGAATCCTAAGTCATTAAAAATTTCAGTTGATTTATTCTACTATTGAGATATAATATAAATGTTCTTTAAAAAAAATTCTAGTTTGTTTTAAGGCCTGAAACAAAATTCACATGTCGAACAGTAGTCTGAAGATGTTTGTTGGCAATTTCATTAAAACAAACAAAATAATATGTAGATGGCAGTAACATTAAAAGTTTTGTCTCTTCTGTCTTCATGTAACATGGAAACTTGAGTCCTAAAGGAAAACCAGTAATGACAATGAGATGATTGACTTGAGAGCTGTGACTTTTAAATAATTAACTTTTATGCAAATATCTGCAAAATGTGTCCTGTTGTTGTCACTGGTGCACTTCAGCATATCATTCTGGATGATATTCATATTTGCTTTTTATTGGTGTTCTGGACACTGAATCAGATCTCAGGAATATGTGAATTTTGTTTTAGGATTAGGTAATAATAGCATTTATTGATACTAAATGACCATAGTAAATCATGGTATTTTAAGGAGCAGTGTTTAAAGGAGCAGTGTGTGGGATTCACTGGTGAGGTTACACATTGTAACCAACTGAATAAACTGTCCCTTCACCCCTCCTCCAAACATGAGTAGAGCCCACTGTGGCCTTCAGGTAATGGAAAAACTTAAAAGTCGTCTCCTTCTTTTTTGGGCTACTGCAGAAACATTGCAGTGTAACATGGAAGAGGACCCACTCCCTACATATATGATATGAAGGGTTCATTCTATGCTGACTTCATGATTTCTGACATTAGACCACCCTTAATCTTACACACTGGTCCTTTTAATAAGCAATGTTCAAAAATTAAATGTGAAAACAGACCTACCTTTGTTCTTGAGATCAGAATTCATCAGTAAGAGCTAATTAAATTATTTGGAACACATTTCTTACAGACATTTTGTGAACTGAATGTGCAATCAAACAGACTTGACAATATCCAAGTCTCGGTCAGACTTTCTTTTTTGAAAATGAATATACTAGGTTAATTCTTACACCTCTGCCTTGATATTGTCGAAAAGATTGATAAAACTGCCACTTGTCAGTTTCAGGACTGCAGCTGCTTTTGTTTGTTTGGTATGGCAGAAAAGGCTTTCCTGCAGCATCACTATCACGTGTCAGGGTCATGTGGTACCGTTATCTGCTTAGAACAGGTAGGATGGAAAATATCAGAGAAATTTTAATGTAAATTTGCATTACAGAATTTATAATAAACATGTTTGTAACTAACATGGTGATGCAGAAATACAGAAAGATAATGGCAATAGAGAAATTAATCATATTGGAAAATTGCATCATTAGCAAGCAGAGATACAGCAAAATCACAGCTATTGCAAGTAATGCTGTATAAATTAAGTTAATCTACTCACCACATTCAGACACCTTCTAGTTTAACTTAATTAGATGCCACTTCCTGCTCTTACATAAGAAGTAAAGTATCACAGTGAATTCTGTTAAAATGAGAGCTGAACGACTGGCTATACTAAATTGAATTATTTCTAGAGATATGACTGATCTTAACTGATATAATCTAATCAGTCATAAATTTGGCCCAGAAAATTGTCGCATGTGGCTTGTTCCAAGGTTTTTTTCCACAGTACACAGTGTGATCTTATGTGCAGAAGGCTTTCTTGCATGCATGCATGCAGATGCCATATCCACTCATTACTCAACTGGGACTGGCAGTGTTGCACTCATTTTTCAGCCACTGCCTGAATTCTAGTCATTCACAGAAATCCAATTTTTATAAGGGTCATCATAGCAGAATCAGTCGTCTCTGTAATCAAAATGTCATCTAGTGATCATTTGATTCATTATTGATTAATCTACAGATTATTTTTCATATTAGTGGCCCTATACATAATTTCCCAAAGCCCAAGATCATGTCATAAAAAGTCTTATTTTATTTATCCAACAGTCATCATACCTCAAAGATAATATTTTTACTATTATTTATAAAAGAGAAAAGCAGCAAATATTTACAATAGACTAATCATTAAGAGTTTTTTGGGTGTATTCTGCGTAGTTTTAAGTTTATGTCATTTAAGCCACAACTTCATTTGTACTCTCACAACTCATTGATGATCAGAGTCATTACATTTATCACAGGTAGACCATTAGCCGGTCATTAGAAAAACATGTAACCAAATTATACAGCAGCCTGTACACAACAGTATACATTTTGCTAATAATATTTGTGCCTTTTCTACTAAAGTAAAACTGTGAATTCAAGACTTTGTAATAAAGTAGTTTTGAATGTGTGGTAATTTCTACCCTACTTAACTAAACATTTTGAATACTTTTACAACTACTACATGGCTTCTGTTTGCTCACTTTGCCAAAACCATATCTGCAAACTATCAAAAAATGGGACAGAAATGGCAGAAAAATCCTTCTCTTGGTTAACATTGGAGTTGTGTGGTCTCCTTTTTATCATTTGGTGAATATCGCCCCCTAGCGGTGCTTATCTGAAAGAACTACTGCTGTCACATGGCCCACTTATTCCATCCGGGTCAGAAAAAGCGAAAATTAAAGGACTAGTAAATGTTGTCATAACTTACCGGCTCCTAACAGTCAGCAAAGTATTCAAGCTTCACATGACATACAAACATATCGATAACGTGTGAATATGAAATTTAATATAACGAATATAATGAATATTACGACACGAATAAACTCATGGTCCGACGTGTTCACCGCGTGACGCTCGCCCTGTTGATGACGTATTTGTCTTATCCACATTCGTTCTTTGTGCAGTCTGCAGCGCGGGAAAAGTAGCAGCGTAGATGAGAGGGTAAAGTTTTGTGCAAACAGACAGCCATGGATCCCTCGGAGGTGGAGTTCCTCGCCGAGAAAGAGATGGTGAAGATAATTCCAAATTTCAGTCTGGACAAGGTCTATTTGATCGGGGTGAGTAAGTTAGTTGTACTTGTTTAGATGTTATTTTACAAGGTTAAACATTGGACTTATGATCACACACTGATAACTTGCATGATGTTAACGACATTAGCATAACAAATGCCAGCCTGATCATGCTCATAATGATATTACATTGGAACTTCAGGTTTTCGTTTAGTATCGGTCAGTAGCGTTACTGTAACGTCTGTTCATTTCATTAAGTCAAATCATTGGCTATAATTTCAGCAACGCTAATGTTTCTACCAAGATATGAATCAGGTGGCTCCACCTGCCATGTTAAGTGTGATCAAATGTTTCTGTGCTCAGGGCGACCTGGGTCCCTTCAACCCTGGACTATCAGTTGATGTTCCTTTGTGGCTGGCCCTCAACCTGAAACAGAGACAGAAATGTAGAATTGTTCCTCCTGCGTGGATGGATGTTGGTAAGACATACAGTTCACACAGGTCTGTGAGATGTTTTCAAACTGCGGGCATGATTGATCACTCATAGATTTAGAGGATGTCTGCAGGAGGTCTTTGGCCTTGTGCATCATATTAAGAGGTGATCAGCCCAGGTTATATAATATCTGGTTTCTTTGGAAACCAGATATGGAATGCTAACCATACAGCATGTTTTTAGTCTCTGGTCTGACAGAGTGTTAGACCTTAAACCTGCTTCTACAAAGCTCTAAACAATCCAATTCAATATTAACTTAATAAGTTTCATGAAATTCCATATGTTATGAAAGCCCCTTCTAGCAATGTTAAAGGAAGTGAGAAAAATGAATTGATCCTTTCTTTTATCTGGATCTACTTTAAAAATCTAATGGTTTCCTCCTCGATCCATGGCCAAACCTTCCACTCCGTTTCATGGTAATCCGTCACAGTTTTTGTGTTATTATGATTATAAACAAACAAGCCGATACAGGTGAAAACATACCCTTGTTGTTGGAGGTAAAATATATTATTTTGGACTATTTTGCTGCATTTGCACTAGACGTGTGATGTTTATTTAGTAAATATAGGATTAAAGTTTACTGCACTCATCCAGAATCAAAAGTAGCCAATACAATGCAATAATTTCATTTTACCCGCCATAGCAGTCATAATATTTGTATTTATATTATTATTTACCCTTTAAAAACAGTTTGTTGATTTGAATATGTTGAATGTGTTTGCAACAAGGGATCTCTCCATAAAAACAAAACAAGACATATGTAGTATGGCACCATGGGCGTTATTACCTTTATTGTAAACACCAATGAATATCTATCTGTTGTTGTTGAGGCAGAAATGTTCACAGATGAGGCAAAGGATTCATTGCTCACAAAGATTATAGAATATTGTCATTCTTTTGCTTTAATGACTTCAGATTCCCTTTCCTATTTCACTCCTTGTTGAGTCACTACGCAAGAGTCTTCAAAGCATAAAGAATGCGAAAATACTAGAATTGGAATCGCTATAAATGGCTTAAGTCAGACTGAGGTTTAAGATATATTGACATTTATGCAGATTTCTTCTGATTGGCATTGCGGTTCATTAAGTTACTGCTTTGTCTCACCTGCTGTTGATGCTGTGCAGAGAAACTGGAGGAGATGAGAGACCTTGAGAGGAGGGAGGATGCCTTTACACCTGTTCCCAGTCCTTACTACATGGAGCTGACCAAACTGCTGCTGAACTAGTGAGTCATTCACTTAAAGCATACTCAGCTACTCACAATGTGCCAGTCTGCAACTTTTACACTAATGCGACTAGATGACAGTGCATCATTGCCATAGTAATAATTTTCTGTACTTCTGTTTTAACCTCCAGCTTTTCAAGTTTTGTTAGAATCTTGAAAGTCTATTATGTAATGAATCTACACCATCAGCATTTTTCTACCAGCATTTCCTTTCTTGTTTTATTTGAAATTTGTTGCCATTTGCTGTAATATTTTTAAAAAAAAATATACTTCGTAGCTTTATAGCTTCATAGCATTTATTATGAGAATGCACACAGAGCCCAAAAGCAGAGAGCCTGGGTTGACAATTAAGCTTGTAACCATCCTGGGGATACTCATTATTTCTGACTGGCATTTTGGATTTCGTCGAGTCAGCTCATGTAAAGAAAGCCACCTTGCTTTGTAATATTCCCCGCAGGAGTTGGGCTTTATTGTGCTCCTGGTGTTTATATTGAATTAATTGTGAAAATGCTCCCTTATTTGTCTGTGTATCTGCTGCTGCACCTTACCCGATGGCTGGTGTGTGTCTCTGTAGTGCGTCAGACAACATCCCTAAAGCAGACGAAATCCGAACGCTGGTCAAAGACATATGGGACACGCGTGTCGCCAAGCTCCGCCTCTCTGCCGACAGCTTCATCAGTCAGATGGAGGCTCATGCCAAGGTACAGCTAATGACAAAGAATTATAATTAAATAATTTATTACTACCTACTGTCTCCTGTTTTACTCTCGAACTAAGATACAACAGTTATGAGCAGAATTCCAGAGCACTGATGAGAAAATTACAGTTATTTTTACCTGTTTAAAACTGAGCATGTCTCCCGTCTCTCTGCCTTCTCCGCTTTATAGTTAGACAACCTGACTCTGATGGAGATCAACACCATACGAACGTTCCTTCTTGACTCTCTCAACTGCATGTACAAACTACGATCCAACCTGCAGCCTGGTTCCAGTAAGGGACAGTTCAAGGACTACTGATCCACAAGATCCATTCAGGCCTGTTGGAACAGGTCCAGATTTTGTGCCAAGATCCTGGGAAGATTGGATTTAAAGCCTCGGACTGAGGTGTTCACTTATTCACCAGGCCCTTTATAACCCAAAAGGCTGATTTCCCAGGGATTGAATCCTCAACATTTATATAAATGGATGATTAAATCTGAGTTTTACTCAGCCTGTTTTTTTACAAGGGTTTGTCTTATTTTTGAGGAAGACATGCTTTAATGTGTACATATTAAAAGAACGTTGGCTGTATGTGTGTATATTTAATTCAGGATAATCACTATAAACTGTCACCATGTTGTTCATGGCATTAAGTGACAAAATAAAAGTATGTATGTATGTCTAGGGTGTATAAGTGTACTGTAATACTCCCTCTGCATTTTTCTGAGCGTTCTAGATGATTGTTGTTTTGCAGGTTTGCATAACTGATTGACGTTTGCGTGCAGAATTGTGCCACAATGAAACATACTGTATGTATCTGGACACTAGACATAGGTTTATGATGAGCTTCTCCTGGTTTCAGCCTCTCCAATGTGATTTTCTGTTTAGCTCTTATGCTGGTAGACTGAATTCTTTGGGGGTTTTAAACTGTTGACTGCACAAAAGATTTGAAGAAGTCACTGCGGGCTCATTTGTCACTTTTGACAATTTACAGAGAAAACAATTAATCAAATATATTATGCAAATTGATTTAGAATGAAAAGTCCTTGTTTGCTTCGGTAACCATGAACAGACAGGTTGATAATTAACATTTTTGAAATATTTTTATTTTCTTTTTTGTCTGAAATCACAGCCATATACTCATAAATACCTAATTACTACATTCAACAAAGAATATATTACATTACAATGAATTCAAACAAGTACATTTTAAAAACAGGATTTCACAGCATCTAGACATCCTCCACTGAGTAATGGGGCTATTGCATGGGCGTGCAAGGTTTGGAGACAGGGAGGCTGAGTAAGGGGCTCACTGAAATTCACCTTCCTCCCCGGGTCATTGGCAGCTTACCTCAGCATGCAAACGCTCACACACAGATGGGCTACGCTCTCGGCTCTCTGCTCTGTAAAAATGAGAGACTACACTCCATCTGCCTGATCCTCTGAACTGGCTCGGGCCTCATTTATAAAGCGGTCTAATGACTTAATGGATTCTTGGAGATGGATTTAAATAAAAGGAATTCAGGGACGGCTCTTGACATGCACATCTTTTAAAGGCGTTAGACATACGGTAGACACTTCAATGTAAAAGTCCCTGATCACTGATTTATGAGTAAAGTGTCCCATCATGTGAACTGCAACTCATTCACTTGCTCCCAAATTCTTGAGGCACTTGTAATTTACATACTGTATGCAGGGGATGCTTATAATTCAGATTCTGCTCATTTTAAGTTCGTTTCTTTCTTTTGAAATACTGAATTCCCCCACTTCTTCACACCAACAATCCTGCCACCATAACTTGTGCAGCTGGGGATTATAGCCTTTTTAAATTCAAAACAATGATCCATGCACCTCGCAGATGGCATTTGGAGTCTCAAATCGAACACACAACCATAAGGCAGCATGAGTTACAGGCTAGAGAGTCGGTGTAAAACTGGCTGAATCTCAGGGCAGAGCTGATGAGGACTAAAGGCAGGCAGAGGTTATGAGGCCAGGTGAATCGAACCTATCCATTTTACTGGGAAATGTCGAGTTTGAATCTACGTTTTGAGTGATTTAGTTATAATATGTAGTCCACTTTGGATAATCAGTGTCCTAAAATGGGTAAACGCAGGAAGGCAATGAGTGGGGTCAAAGGTATTCAGCAGTGGGAGATGGCTACTCTGGTCTGAATGTTTGGCTGGCTAATTGCGACCCAATTTGAAATGAAAAATCCAAAATGCGACTGTTTTTCATTTTGGCACTATGTCCTCTAATGGCTGCTGTGAGGGTTTCATCTTGTAAGGCAAAACATTAAGGAAACCTCATGTGTTGTTTGAGTCCAATGCTATTTAGTGTAATGTCATACAAAGGGAAGTGAAAGGTCCAAAAGATACGATAAAGCATCAAGAACCAGTTTCATCAGCTGGCAGTTTAAAAGACTCTTCATGTCTTTAAAAATAATCAAGTAAGTCAAAGGATTAATTATCACTGCGGATCTCGACTGGCTTCTGTAGGACATCACATGCTAACTAGTCATGGCAGCAGCAGTGAAGCTGACCAGAGGAGTAGTAGCGAGCGGCATTAAAACAAACACATGTTGCTGTGATTGTAGGGGGGTGAGCAGGCAGGAGTCATGTCTCAGGACCTCTACGGAAGCTTTGCTGAGCTCAGACGCCAGATGAGGTGGCTGTGGCGGGGTCTCAGTGCCGAGAGAGAGAGAGAGAGAGAGTAAAAGGAGGATCCTGTTCTCTCTTACTCAGTTGAATGTCTCAAAATGAGCTGTTCTGGCCAGCAGCAGTACAAACACTAAAAGCAAGGCTTTCTTTTCCAACCCAAAAAAAAGCACAAACATATAAAAATGGCAGGCTTTTTCTTTTAAAAGAACAATGATTAAAGTAATAAAAACATACAAAATTCTTTTAAGTCTTCATATTATATACAATACAAGGCTGAAGCACCTTTTTTTAAATTCTTATCCTCAAATTTTCTATGTTGAAATAAATCATTTCCTTAATTCTTTCCAAAAATGTGCATTTTCTAAGTTCTTCCCTAATTCGAACAGTTCTTTGTTGTAACACAGTACCACCAGGTAGTTCTTCAGCTTTTATTCATAAGTGCATTTCCAGTTGAAAAGCTCATGGCCACTGATAAAAATCAGTCCCCACTGACCAGAAGCCTTTGCAGCGTTCAAGTCTCTCTTACAACACCCCTTATGGGGTACCTGCTCCCTCATTGGCAGGATTGTCTGTGCAGCTGTGGTGGCGAGGGATGCAGGGACTGAACAATCGAGCAGCTGGGACAGAAGACGGTGTGAAAATCAGGTGCATGTGTGTGTTTGTGTTGATCTTCAGGTATTCCTGCCCCATGCGCTTGCTGATCTCGGGGGTTGGCTACATTGGCACGCGTTAGTGGCTCATGGCACAGTCCCTGGCTGGCCACAATCCAAAGACTGCCTAACCTTCACTGTAAGATCCCCGTATCATTCACTCATACATTCATCCATCCATTCATTCACCCACATCCATCCACCCTTTTTATCTAGCCAGCTATATTCTCCTCCATGGAGCCGTGTGGACCAGGCCATGAAAAATAAACTCTGGATGTCAGTCCGAGACGGGAGAGGGCCTGGGGGCCATCAGGTTGGTGTGTTGGGGTCACCTGGGAGGGTAGCCCTTGTAATGGCCACCTCTCGGCCAGTGTGTCTGTGGCAGTGTCAAACACTTCCTGAAGTGCTCCAGCTCTGCTTGTAGCTTCTCCCTTTCCACTGCCAGCTTCTGCCTCTGGGACATCAGCTCCTACAGGTAGCAGAGACGGAAGACGTGATGTATAAATTGACACAATGTGTTCCAATGTGATCTATAAGTCATTTTGTCCACCCTGTGTAGATCTGTACACAACCAATGGCTGAGTGGAGATGGAAGAGAAGTGTGTAAGAGTGAATTTGAGTGTGGGTCTTACCCCCATGCTATGAGACAGCTGCTCAGCAGTCAGACTGAGGTTGTAGTTCTGAGCTTCTAGTCTTCGACACTGATTCTGCAACACTTGCCGCTCCAAACTTTGCTCTAGAGGAAGAAACCAAATCAAAGAAGATGGGCGAGAAAAAAAGAGAATTGGAGTTTAGAGAAGGAAAAAAGAAAAGTCTTCCTGCAGAATTCACACCATGGGGTATCTAACCTGTGGATGCTACAGGGCTAATTTATCACGTGCAACTAGCACAGAGCAAATGTGAAATTTTACACATTTATTTTCATAATAGACATATGCATTGTGGAGAGGAGGGATGAATACTACCCTCTAGTGACGAGAGAACAATACAACAGTTCAAAATCAGGTCTATTCATTTCAACCACCACACAATATGCAATTATCCACTGCTGCTTTAAGATGAGGGTATTTTATCTCAGTAGTAATTTATCTGGGAATATAGGGAAACACTAAATTATGATGATATATAATGAGATATTAATGACTTAGAAAGGTAGGGGCTATGAAATCATTTAATATGGGGTAGAGGAGCCATAAAAACAGCAGAATTATGAGAGCTACATGTTCACTGTGACTGCTTACCTTCAATATATTCCTGATAAGCTTCGAATACAGATTCAATTCCCTGCCACTTGGAAGCAGGAGCTTCCTCTTCCTCCTCATCCTCTTCCTCCTCAGAGTCATCTGGACCCGACAGCTCCTCCCTCATCCCTGAGGCCTCCCGGTGTAAAGGTACAGAGAAGTGCTGCCCGTTGGGCTGAGGGTGAGGGTGTGAGAGAGGATGTGGACCTGAATGTACATTAGAGTGAGATTGTGGCTGCGGTGGCCGGCCCGGGACGCTCTGAAGCTCTGGAATGTTGTAGTGAACAGATGACTCCTGGAGGTGGGACGACTCTGACATCCCTGTCGCTCCGCCTAAAGGACAAGAAGGGAGGAAAGGGAGGGTTGTAGCATTTCATCCATTTTGATACATTTCAATAGAGGTAAAAGGATTACTCACTTAATCTAGGGCTACAAATAATACTTTTTTTCCCATTATCAGTCAATTTGCAGATTTACATTTATTACTTGAGTCAGACAATATTTAAAAAAACCTTTCATTACAATTGAAGGTTGTGTTAAGACCAACAGTCGGAAATCCAAAGCTATAAAAGTTACTGTCACAGAATACCAAGAGATCCAATCTTCACTTATTTTTGACAAAATAAACAAATTATTGATCAAATATAAATAATTTAGTTTTTTTTTAGTTGTTTTTTTTAGATACTGTAGTATTTTTATCCATATCGGAAATGCTAAATATTTGATGGTTTGAGCTGTTAAAATGTACTTTAGACTGTCTGCTAGACAAAGCATACAATTTGAAGATGCCACCCTGGGAAAGGTGACCAAAGATGGCCATTTTGACCATTTCCTGATATTTTCTGAATAAACAAGTAATTGATTAAATGGAAAAATAATGTTCCAGGCTGACCTGTAGGTTGAACCTTAGTCTTATTGTTGAACGGTGACCTCACTAGTCACAATGTTGTCCTACTTCCCATTAATCACCATCACAAACAAATCACTGTGACTTGTGTGGCTTACCTTTGTGTTTCTGCAGAGCTTTCTGAGTGGACTGAAGCACAGACTCGTGGAACTGCTGGGCGAATTCCTCAGGGGTGAAGCTGTCCCAGGGTTTGGTGCGTCCATTGATGGTGTGCAGGCCCTCTTTAGCCTGCAGGGGGAGCGGGGCCCGCAAGCTGTTCAGCAGGCTGGAGCTCTTCTTAGAGATAGGTGCCTCACTGGGCCCCCGGGCCTTGTCTGGGTAGACAGCTGGAGAAGGGGGTTCCTTTGGTCTTAATGTGTCCCCAAGGGGTTTTGGATGGCCATTGGGGGACGCTGGGCAATGCGAGGAGGGGCTATGTGGTCTGACACTGTGGTGGTCTTCTGATTCAGAGGGAGGCTGGGCAAATGCAGGATCTGCAATCATTTGAACATGTGTTGAGGTCAAGATCCACAAAACTACAGATACAACGGCTGCAAATGGAAACTGTAGTTACTTAAGATGTGTCCGGATTACATTACTCAAGTGAACCAATGCTACTCTAACTGGATACTTCAGGAAAGTGCGTATGCTTATTTGCATTAGCAGCTGTCTCACCAGAGATCTGCGGTGGTGGGCTCTTACACAGCGGATGAGGGGCATGCCTGATGGTATCCAAGGTTACGCTCTTCTCTTTGATGGCGTGAAGCAGCTCCACCACCCTTTCATTATCTACGGGACAGGACACAATGCCTAAATCTTTGACTCTTTATAGAATCGATCCTGTCTGTGTGTCTTGTTCATGATTTCATCATATCCACCAGTTTCTCTTAGTGTGTGTCTGTGTGTGTGTGTGTGTGGTGTGGCCTGACATCATGGGAGGCTGTGCGCTGCCATCTGTAGGCAGCAAACAGTAAATGAAAGGGATTAGATGAGGATCACTGTAAACCCTTTGCTGCCACTCCCCATTCCTCATCAGTATGTATGTGTATGTGTGTGTGTGTGTGTGTGTGTGTAACTGCATGTGTCTACAAACTGAACCTTGACACAAGTCCCTCTCACTAACTAGGGCGATGTAAAGCATTACATTATGCATACACTGTATAATATATGCTGCATTTTATCTGGGGCTTTGGGGTTGACATGTTCATTGTCTGACCCTTTTATGATTTCCTTCAAGGCTTGAGCCAACATGTGTAATGAGAATGCAGCGCATGTAAAGCAGGCAGTGCTGAGCTGAAGAGAAGCGTCAGCAAGCCGTAGAGCCGGCTGGGAATGGCTTCTACTTTCGACACTAAATGAAAACGCAAACGCATTTCAGCATCTTCTTTGTGATGCTGAAATGAAATGTCAAAGAGAAGAGACACGACATGAGTAATGGATATGGATGTTTCTATGCCATGTAATGTTAACCGGGTAGGTTCTGTGAAGCCGTCATTTCTAACTAGCTTGTAAAGTGCATTGACAATGTTTAAGCATTTATCAATGTCAGGTTCAAATTATTTCCTTCACTTGTCCAATTTTTCTTTTTTTTACCATTAAAGACAGCGGCGTCAGCTTCTTGGGCATGCCAAGTTCTCACGTACACAACGAGGAGCCATGTTTTTTTAATTAAGAATAGCTAAGAGGTATTGTTACCCACAGTTACGTGTTCCAGCAACTTTTTTTTTTCTTTTTCTTGAAACATTAGCCCCTTTTAATCGGCCTGTTCAAGGCGGGATTGTTACGCATTTATTGTGCCTCACAGGTCTGTCAAAAAACATTACAAAGGTGTAAAGTGTTCTCCTTCTGAGCCAGCAGCAGAGGTAGTAAAAGCACCAACTCAACATCTGTATAAACGGAGCAAGCTGGCGAGGCGTTAGGACAGGCCGGAGGGGGTCAGGTTTTGACGACTGAGAAACTGGAGATTTAAAAAGCAGCTGGTTGCAGAGGAAAATCAACGGGAAATGTCATCAAAATGGGGGAAAACAGCACGAGGTGCGGGAGCAGAAAGATCAACCGCCGTGCGTTACGCCAGCATGCTATCTAAAACAACACACTGGAGAGGTGTTATGCCACCATTGGTTTGTTCAGTGTAAATAAACAAAGGCGGCGTAGAGAAGGATCCTCATTGCAGTGCTAAACCATATTTAGACTAACCTCTCCTCTGCTGTATGGTGACATGGGACAATCTGAACATGGTGAGGAACCGCTTCTTATCCTCCAGCTCCGGTGCTCGGTCCATCTCCTCAGGGGTGAAGCGTGTGCTGAGTTGGGGCGGAGGAGGAGGAGTGCGTTTCGACTGTGAGACAGGTGGCGAGGGGCTGCGCTCCCTGAGCATCCTCCTCCTCTTCCTTCTTTTCTGCTGCACCAGCTCGTCTCGCCGCCCCACCGTGGTCAGGCCAAACACTCCCAAGAAGTCCAGTTTCTGTGCAGAGAGTCAAAACAATGTTAATGCGATGTTCTGTCACGAGCATGTGTGTGTTCCTCCATGAAGGAAAGCACAGAAAGCATGAGCTGCCACATGTTTTACCTCTGTGGAATCATCTAATTTGAGTGGGGGTTGCTCTGCTACTCTCCTGAGATGGGCTCTCACCTCCTCCTCATCACTCTCATCATATGAGTCATCCAGCTCATAGTAGTAACCTGCAGCAAATAATGAGGTCACCACACTGATACCCGACTTTTTAAATCCTCTAATAAAAAAGGTGCGGTTTCAAGGCATGTAAGAATAAACATGATCACGTGCATTGCTACAGTATGGCGAGTACCTTTCTCCCTGGCCTCCCGTCTCCTCTTCTCCTCCAGATCCAGCTTGCTGACAGGCCTTCGGTGCTGCTGAAGGAGCTCATCATAGATCAGCATCGTGTCTGGACTCATTCCCAGTGTGGCTACCTGTCCCATCCCTGGCCCAGAAACAATCCCTTGCCCTTGTCCACTTCTACTGTGCCCTGGGTGTCCCTGGAGGCTTTTCAGCCCAGCATTGCTTTTCACAGCTCCCTCCAATTCATACTGGCTGGACAGGGACAGTGATGCCTTCTGCTGGCTGAAGAAGGTCTGGGTGGATTTCTCCAGATCAGCAAGGAATGTGCTGGGCTCTGGCAGGCCCGGGGGACCCCTCTGTGGGGGATACTTCTCCATTGCTCCTCCTTCTCTCCTTCGCCCTCCATCTTCATATTTCGAGGTCCCCGGGGGCAGTCGACTGAGCTCATAGTATCCCATCCCTGAGGGTTCGTGGTTACGTCTGGACTCTGAGGCCGTTTCTATTAGAGATGCAGGATTCCAGAGAGTGGTGGGAGGTGGTGGGTGGTGTTCACGTGGTGGCTGAGGAGGTTTGGGAGAGATGAGTGGTGGAGGGGCACCTAGGTGAGGGTGGAGGTCCCGGCTTCCTGGTTCATGGAGATTTGGTATGGATCTGTGGAGATGCAAAGGAACAGTTATATTTATCTGTTAGAAATACAGTACAATGACCATATATCCTCTAAATACAGGGGATGCACCATATGTATTTTTTTTTATAACATAATACCAATTGCACGTTTCCCTTAATCCCTATCAGCATGTCTGAGTTTGTGCAAAACAGTGTTATCAAGCCTAGACAGAGTAGCTCAGAGCAGAGTAAAGATGTGGCCAAGGCACACAATGTCCTACAGATATAGAGGCCTGTTTTTGATCTGCACACACACACACACACACACACACACACACACACACACACACACACACACACACACACACACACACACACACACACACACACACACACACACACACACACACACACACACACACACACACACACACACACACACACACACATATAGGCCAGGAGAAATGTTCTCCTGATAGACAGACTGGCAGACCAGAGGGGAATATAACGTGATGTGAGAGAGAAAAGAAGAAGAACACGTATGTTAAGGGAGAGGAAGAGCAAAAAGAGAGAGTTAAAAAAGAATAATGGTGGTGGAAAAGAAATGGCAACAGTGGGGAAGAAAGAAAGGCAGATGGACAATGTCTCAAGCATCTCTCCAAATCAAAGCTGGCAGTAGTGCACGCTGCATGACCAGTCAAATTATCTGGGCCTCCTGTTGGTGTTCGCATTTCTGTTTGTGTGTGAGCGAATTAATGTGGGTGTTTTATCTGAAATCTGCAGCCTGTGAGCTGTCATTTAGCGATTATACCATAGAGCTGTAGATAGAAGTGCATCTTTCCTGTTTGACCAGTTCAGTAATAACCACAAACTCACTTCTCAATCACACACAACACAATAAAAACACAGGCAACAAAGCGGATACACAACTTTGTGTATCTTAGCCATCCAGCTAATTGGCTGTTTGAACCCCCTGCCTGCTAATCACGAAACAGCAATCATCAGTATTCAGACTTCATACCCCACATCAACACCTAAACAAAGCTGTCCATTTTTCCTACATGTTGGCCCTGGAAGGAAGCATGGACAGAAATAGAGCCAACATCATCCTTCTGACAAGGTTTGTCTTTTTTCCCTTTGGTGCCTGAAAACAAACTTCTTACGCCTAACAGCTTCAGAGGCTTCAAAACACAGGCACAACTGTCCCTATTCAGCTACTAGTGACAAATAGATGAACATCTCAAAAGCTTCCACTAAAAGCATGGAAGCATTTTGTTGTCACCGAGACCCCAGAACATCTAGTCTCTATCAGATACCATGGGCTAAATGACATGAATTCAGCAAGTCAGGTGGAAAAGGGTTTAGATTTCTGCACACGTTGGCTGGACAGCAATGGGTTTAGCCGTTTGAGTTTGGTCTCACCTGTGTGAGTCTGTCCTGTGCTCTGGTGCATCACCCGGCCGACCCAGATCCAGGTGCTGCTCCAGAACCTGCTGGCGGAATTCAGACACCTGGTACTGGCGATCCTCTTTCTCCTGCCGCAGCTTGCGTTGCCGCGCAACCCACCGCTCTTCCTCATTGTTTCTCTGAGCCATCATTGAGGCCGAGAGCACAGGCCCTACTGAGCTGGGACCCATGTAGAGGCCGTGGCCTGAGATTAGACCAGGGACAGGATGATGTGCTTGGATCATTGAAGAGTGGAGTACTGGTGGGATTGTTTTAGGAGCTGGAGGTGCGGGCTCTTTGGTTTTTTCTGCAGATGGAGAAAGGTCAGCATAAAAACATTTTAATATTAGGGCTGCAACTAATAATTATTTTCATTTGACAAATATTTTTTTAAATTCTATGATTAAGTCCGTAAAATGTCAGACGATAGTAAAAAATGTCCATCCCATGTGGACAAGACCACAAGGTGATGTCTCTAAATTGTTTGTTTTGATTGACCAACAGACAAACCCAAAAATATTCAGTTCATCACCATCAAAAATTAAGAAATCAGCAAATGTACCCATTTTAAAAGCTGCAAGCACAATTTTTTTAAGCACATAGCTTAAAACATGACTTAAAAGATTATTTTTCATAAATCATAAATTGTTACAGATAGTTTCTATCATTTGAATACTTGTTGGAAGTCTAGTTGAAGTATTTATGTCTTTATAGGGGCAAGTGTTCACATGTATGATTGTAGTTTAACTAACTTACAGGGGCAAGCATGGACACCTACCAGCCCGATTAGGGGTGAGTCTCTCAGGCTTGGTTCGGTCCTCCTGCCCCCTCATGGCATGGAGCTCAGCCAGATAGTGGCTCTCCATGGCCTTGGACGCCTGCAGCTCCTTCTCCCTCAGCGCCCTCTCCTTCTGCCTCTCCAGTTCCTTCTCTCTCTCTCTCTCCTTCTCCCGTTCCCTCTCGCGCTCCCTCTCTCGCTCACGCTCTCTCTCCCTCTCTAGCTCCTTCTCCCGCTCTCGTTCCCGCTCCCGCTCTCTCTCTCGCTCCTTCTCCCTCTCCACCTCACGCTCTCTCTCCTTTTCGCGCTCACGCTCGCGTTCTCGCTCGCGCTCCCTCTCTCTCTGCCGCAGCTCATCCTCCAGCTGAAGCCTGAGAAGCAAAGTAGACAGGGAAACCCCAGACGACAGGTCAGTGAAATTGGAAAGGACAATCTACAATCACACCGATAAAAATCTGCAGTGTGGATGTACTTGTGATTGTAGCTGTGGGTGAAGTAAGTAACCTTACCTCTCAGACTGCAGTGCTGACAGTGAAGGGTGTGTGAAATCTCCAGGATAGCGGACCCCTGGTAGGTGCATGTGAACAGCGGAGGGATGGATGTGGGGTAAGGCTCCCCCTGCTGGCAACGAATAGAAAGGTGACCTCAAAGCAGAGAGGCAGAATGGGTCATCCATCCTAGGAGACAGGGATTACCATAGGAAAAAGGAGAGAAAAAGAGAGGGAGTCAGTCTCCTCGTGTGATGAAGCAGAATTCCCTTTCATTAACCTGTGTGCCTCCCAAACGAGCAACATCATAGGGGACTTCCATCTCTCAAGACAGCAGCAGCGCCTGTCAGCTAACCTCAATCACCACACAGCTACTGTGTGTTGATGCACCGCTGGGTGCTTTTGTGTATGTGTGTGACATCCACTGCTCATCCCCTCATTAAATCCATTACAGCACTGTGTGTGATGGGTGCTGCAGTCTTGTGATCTTGCTGGGTTGACAGACGAGGGGCACACAGCCTGTGCGATAGCCCAAAGCAAGCAGGGTCCTTTATAGCACACACACACTTTCACATCATCATACATCGTACACATTAGAAATATGTGTGTTTCTTTTTTTTCCCCAACAAATATCGTCCATGGTTTTTTTGTGCTGTTGCCGTTTTCTGTGTATGAAGCGCCTCAAACAAAACCTGATATTCCATATGAAAAAATGGATGAGCCATAGTGGTGAGAGCAGGATATTTCTTGTCCCAGATGTGTTAACAGCTCAGGGATTATTTTCGACTAATATCTCAAAAATCATTAATGGACAAGCACCAAATATACAAAGTGACAAAATCAGCAGTGGCTCTTTTCTGTATGTTCATATTTAATCCACAGGTATAACCATGAATTTAATAAAGATAAGGAAAATATCTTTTAACTGTCATGGTTTAGTAAGTTTCTGAAAAGCTGTCAAATTGGTGTAGCGATTGCTATTTGAACCGTATTGTACATTAATAAAAACTGAAGCATCATAACATCAACTCTGAAGTTTGTGAATTGCATTATTGCAGCTTTCGGCAAGAAAAACTGTTGTTTATCTATTCTTAAATCAATCTCTTAAAAACATTTTGACGCAGCCGACCAGGACATTTTCAAAAAGATGCCTCTTATCAGCAGCCTGTCATATGGTGCAACACATATATACATAATGCAATATACATTAGGACTCAGTGTATCCAATATGATCAAATCTGCTCTTATGTGCTGCAGAGACTTACTAAAGTGCTCAGTACAACTGTAATTGTTTTATGTGTGTGTGTGTGTGTGTGTGTGTGTATATATATATATATATAAAATTATCTCACCTGTGGGATCATGAATTCAAAGTCAGCTTTAGACTAACGCAATTACTGCTGATTCTAAGCAGTAGGCAGTAGCAATAGTTTGTTCAGCAATATGCACAATTTGCTCTCAGGGGAAGTGAGTACCGAGCAAACAAAACTTATTAATGGAGAAGCTTACCTGTATGGCGTGAAGGAAGGGTGGGGTAGATAGCTCGGGTGGTAGTAAGCCGCTGCAGCAGCTGCAGTGGCAGGATCCAGGCCCAACGGCAAAGAGGGCATGCGGAGGGCATCCTCGGTTGTGGCATAGGGCCGAAAACCACGGAGGTACTCCTCTGGTACAGGACCAGGGGGCACTGCATTAGGCAACTGTCTGGGCAGACTGGAGGTAAGAGAAGGGGAGGGTGGGCAAGAAGGAAAAGCCATGGTTAGTTTGATTTGTTCATGCATACACACTTGCACTAAGTTACCTATTTTCAAAAGTCGGCTGTTTATTCCAGTAAGATCAACACACCCATGAATTAGCGTGTAAAAACTTCCTTTTACATTGAAAATGTACTGAAAACCCAGAGACACAGGCAGAGCAGTGTGTGACTCACTTGAGGGGCTGGAAACGTGAATCCTGCATGACAGCACTGGGGGTGAGTCCAAAGGCATAGGGGTTTCCCAGGAGGTGGGCAGGGACTGAGGGGCCACCCTTTTCCTGGGGGAGTGTCCCCTCTACACCCAGACGTTCCCTGCTGGCCCCACGAGGCCCCGAGTCAGCCTGGAAAGACATACAGAGAGAGAGTCTTAGTCATTGTTCATGAGGACCTGTGACCGTCACGGTTGTCACTGCTCATGGAGTCCACCCTGTGAAGAGAGAGATGCGGAGAAGAATAGGCCTGTTTATGTTGCAGCAGTCTCCCTCACCCTCTCTCCCTGCCTCACACACTTTTATCCCCTTTCTCACACAAATCAGGCCCCTGTAAATAATAGAGGGAACAACATTTCTCTGTGGGGAATAAATATTATAACAGAGGAAAGAGGCAGAGGATGGTAAACCGACGACCTCACTGTTTTTCTCTTATTGTAAATAAGAGCTGCCATCCTTATGATTGATGAGGATGTGGCAACGGTAGATGGACAACAGCAGTGCATCATGAGAGATGATGACATTGATTTTGGTAAAGTATGTGTGAGCGTTGGTGTGCACATAACTTACACACTGTAACATCGACAGGGAAGACAACAAAGTCATAAAAACACAGCATCCCTCCGCCTCTGTTTCTCTCTCTTCCCTCCTCTCTTTGGCAGCGAGCCTGGTCTCACTTATCAAATCTCACAACAAACACATACGCACTCAGCAGGCACATACACCATTTCAGAGCTACAAAGACATCCCGCTATGTGAGTGGGAGTGCATTTTCTGTAGCTTTGGATTCCCTCTACCTACAAATGCTATCGCAGAACAGTGAAACTTACAACCCTTCTAAATTGTACATGGGAGCGGTTTATAGAGGAATATACAGTTGGGGAGGATTGTCACAAGTGTGGTAGAGCAGTATTCTCATCTGCTGCAAAATGAGACTTCAAGTTGAAGTTGGCAAGGGAACAACTACGAGGAATGGCAAGACAGGAAATATAGAGACAAAGACAAAGAAGAAGAGCAAGGAAGGCAGTTCCTGCCCCACCAAATTAACCTCTTGGCTCCCTGGGATTAGAGAGAGACCCCACAGCAGCGCTGTCCTCTCTCTCACTACTGCCTCTGACAAATCCAATTCAGAGAGCCATTATCTCAATGTCCTGCTCTGCAACCACTGACCCAGCCTGACACTAATGTGCTAACATCCAATCTTAAATGCCTCTAATGTTTAGACCCCCTCTCCTTGTTCTGCCTCACTTTCCGGTGGTTTAATGTCACTCTTTGCTCCTCGTTGTTCAACGAACTTCGCCATTCATCCCCACACAATCAAGTTGTATGCACATCTTTTTGCCTGGGCTTCCATTAGTCTGTGCATGCATGTGTGGATGCATGCCTTTAGAACGTGTAAACATGCAAAAGGCGCAGGTGCAACAGGTGAGCACCTTGAAAAAGCACACACCACTGACAGAACCCGCCGTCCCGATTTAAAGAGCCACTCTAGTCACTCAGGCACCGACTCATCCAACAAGCCATCCAATTTTGACCTCTCACACTGCCAAAAAAACCACCGTTCTATTATCTAACACACACTATTCAGCTGCATGCCATAATAACAGCGCAGAGCACGAATACAAGCACTCAGACTCAAAGACGCATCCATTAACAGCCATCTTCGTCTGTGTGAGCCAGGCCCCTGTAACCCCCAGTGAGGGTGGGAGACCCCGCACATTGTAGAGTGCTCGTTTACGCCTCTCAGATGGAGCCATGAATCCAAATTGCCAATTAAAAAGCAATTACAGGCAGCAGCGGGAGCAGACTCCTGCAGTCATTAAAACAAAATGCCAACGCACCAAGCCCTCCCTCCTTCGCTGCCTTGCCTATCACCACCCTCTGAATGACAGACTCATATCCCAGCCAGAAACGCTAATCAACCCTTCTAACACACAGAGAGCAAGACACACTTATATGTAAATATCACAAAAAATGAGAAGCTTTTCTGGGGCACTTCACAGGGGATCCAGAAAACAGAACGTTGCTTCTGTATGTAACTATTCTCTGAATGTTTCTCCTCCCTCTAACAGACTCTCCCTTTGTCTTAAAATCTTATTTTCATCCTGTTTGTATCAGCTTGTCTTTGTTCCCTTCGCTTCATTTCGACACCATGCCAGATTAGGGTTAAGGGACAAGGTTAAAGTGCCAGAGACTTGCCCCTTCTTCCAAAGTGGCATCCTTCCTAATTACCAATTAGCAATGGAAGATCCATACAGTATCATCTGTGTTTAAGTAGGACATTTTAATGGTGCCTTCCTGTAAGCCCTTTCTTGGCCCACGGCTCTTTGTGACCACTGAGTTAAATGTGTTCACTGAAGCGGCAGAGCAGAAATAGGGGAGATTCTATGACGCCAGCTTTTGTGATGCATCCCTGCTGCTGTCCTGTCAACCTCTACCCCCTCATCCCAACCTCTCCGTTGTCCACCTCACCTCCCTTAACCCTCTCATTCTTTGGCTGGTTGGCCCCGAGCTGCTGGAAGCATCACAAAGCCAGTGACATGACCTTTCCAAGTCGAGCTTGACCTCTAGCACACACACAAAGCCTTGCAAAAGCATGAAAATTCAAGCCAACAAACATACACACAGGATGACCGCAGGATATGGATGTGTGGACAGGATAGGAGGGTGCTTATGACGGTTTCTTTCGCTTTTTGAAAATTGCTATGCTGAAGGAACGGCAAAGGGGTTGACATTATTGGGTGAGCTCCCCTTTCTCTTCAGCTCTGAACTGTAGAAGGGTCATCTCGTAAAAGCAAGGGGTGAGGTTCAGGGGGGTTGTCTCGGGGAGAGGACAATGGCCTGGATGCTACTACACACAGTTGGCTGGCTGACCTCCTCACTCACCCTTTGCTATCCCCCCCGTCTCTCTGTCTCTAGGGAACCGCCAAAGCACCTCTGAGAGTTTCCTCATGTTGCTGAATGCTGTTCGTAACCATGTGCTTGGCCTCGACTATTAGCCCTGAGCTGAGATAAGAAGGCTTAAAGCAAGGCCATAATCCATAATCCACTCCTTATCAAAGCAAGCAGCTCTCCCTCTCCCTTTATTTCTCTTCCCTCCACTACGTAACAGAGAGCGGGAGTCCGGGTTGACGTGGTGGAGAACGCACTTGACTGCTTGAGTGAAGGCGAGGGGTGAGGCTGAGGGCGGAGCTAAGGAGGCTAAAGGCTGTAGAGTTGGGAGGGGCTGGTGCAAGGGGTCCGAGGGCAAGAGGGCTAAGTGGGAGGGAGACTGGAGGGGCACAGATGTTAGCTGTCGTTGAGGCTGCCACCTTGACGTCTCGGTGGTAGCTGACATTGTTTAACGCGTCATGCCCCGGGGGTGGTGGGGGGTGGTGAGTTGAGGTTGCGGGGAAAGCAGACATTCATAAGCCTGCCAGCTATGTCACATGTACATGTGTCAAATGCATATGGCTATACTGTGGGTTACAGGCCATCTACTAAACCCATTAATCCCCCAGGAGTGTCTGGATGCATGTTTGTGCAAGCTGGAGATTGAGAACATTTGAATAGTGCCTTAACAGCCAGAAACGGAATATACACAAAAAGAAAACACACTGCAGTGTGGGACTTCAGACCGAGAAACAGAACAGAAAAACGTGTGAGAAAGGAAGCGGCAGGTTATTGCATGGGGTGTTTGAATGTGGTTTTACCTGGCGTCCCTCGTTCCTCCAGAGACCGTTGCTAGTCTTTGTTGGAGCAATGGTTACTACAGGTGGTGTGTTTGGCACACTGTGGCCTGATGGGGGAACAAGGACAGGTCCTGGACCGAGGGGACCCCTCTTAGGTGTACTGACTGGAGAGCTGTGGTTGGTGGCTGGGGAGGATACTGGAGAGGACTCACTGCTGATGGATGATGCAGCTGGAGAACGACAGAAAAAGGACAGAATGGTGAAAGACGGAACGTAAGATGAGCTAATAATCAATGTTGTCCTCTTTTGGTGAAAAGGTAAATACAGCAACAGTCCTGTCTGATCCTGTAGCTCCTTCACCTCGGGAATAAAAGGAGGTTGCAGCACTACAATGGAAACAAATACCGCACACACACACACACACACACACACACACACACACACACACACACACACATACACACACGCAGGCCCAGATGGATGGCCCTAGGCCCCTATTATGAAGTGACAGTGATCAGGATGAGCAGCCCTGTGAGAGTCAGCCTTGACATGTAGGACACACACACACACACACACACACACACACACACACACACACACACACACACACCCCAAAGAACAGAATGCTTGGCGGTGAATGGTCATACTGAATATATGTACAGTCAGTGATGCTAGTATCCACCCCCCGCCCCAGCACACACACACGCACACACACGCACGCACGCGCGCGCGCGCGCACGCACACACACACAGCAGGTGGTGAAAAGCTAACCCAATGAGCTTCTCTGTTGCGCTGTAGCTGTGCCACATTAACAAAGGCCTCCAGGGAAACCCTGTAGCACAAGGTCACGGTCTGGTCACATGCCTGGCTTTCCACACATCTTGCTTCCCCCCCCCCTTTAGTTCCAGAGCTCTCACATGATATGCTCCCATTCGCATACATACATCACTGCGATTTTCATCTTTTGGAACCCTACATCTGTATACACACACGTCCGGAGTACTATCTACCCCCTCTTCTCTACTGCGTCCACTGTCTCTTCCCTTTGGTCTTTTATTCTTTCTATTCTATCTTCTTTATTCCTGTCCATCTGGACGGAGAAGCAGAGCCAGGATTGTTGTTTACATTTCTTTAACATGATGGCGAGGTCTAGCATTTTTCTTCATTTTCCCTAGTTATGCAAAAAGTGCTCAACTTATTTTCAAAACTTTGTGGAGGGGTGGGGCATTGGTCAGGCAAACTAAACAGGCGTAAGTAGGATTGCTGAAAATTGGTGGAAGTATGCACTCGAATGAGTTCCATTCTACTTTTTAATTTGATCCCTCCTGTGTTTAACCTCTGTTTTGTCTCTCTGTTTCCTCTGGCTGCCTCTCTTCCTCTCCTGGCCTCTGTCTCTTCTCCTGACAGTACAGTGTGCTGCATGTCTCTTCTGCTCACTGCGAGCACAGCATTACACAGTTAACTGGGTCACAACCCTCTCAATGGGACACACACTTCAGTGCTGCAGCAAGGGCAGGAGGAGACGTGTGTGTTTGTGTGTGCATGTGAATGTAGCATGCGTCTGTGCATCAACGTGCTTACATGCACCCCCATTAAAAAACACAGCTAAAAGAAAGCTCATGCCAGTTACACGTCTACTTCCTCTGAAATTATGACCATCAAAACAAAAAGACACAGATTTTTACCCTACCGCCATTTCTTCCCTGCTTGGGTTTCCATGACAACATAACCTAACAGACAACATCAGCTTACGGTTGGTGCGGTTGGGGATACGGACTGATATTAAACACCTCATTCTGACTAATACCCCTAAATAATGGAGAGAATCAATAATGACAGTAAGGTGAACCTGAAAATCTATGTGTGAAAGTGGTTGTAGGAGCGACAAGAGGAAGGTGTGGGGGTGGGACAGAGCAAGAAGAAGGTGTGTGCGTGTGTGGAAAAGATGGTGATGATGCATCTGAGGTGAGACATGAAAATGAAAAATGATAAGAGATGGGGAGCGACTGCAAAAGAGGTGCGAGGTGAGGCGAGAGATGGAGGGGAGAGCAAAGCAGAGAGAGATAAGGGGTGCAGATGGGAGAGTGGGTGGCAGGGACAGTGTGGAGGCTATTGAGGGGGGGGGAGGCATATCTTGTCTGCACAATGGCAATTAGTGGCCTAACCCCCCCACCTCCACCCCACCTCAGAGAGCCATTACTCTCCCGTGCAAGACTAGGCCAATCAATAGCAACCCACTCAGCCTGGGGAATGGAGCTACACTTAATACAGCTCTAGTGTCACCGCCTATTCACTCAACACACACACACACACACACACACACACACACACACACACACACACAACATGCATACACAAGGATGGGGGAACAAATAAGGCTGGAGGGAGGGAGGGAGGGAGGGAGGGAGGGAGGAGGTAGAAAGTAGTAGAGTGGGGGCGATCGCGGTGATTCTGAACTGCTAAGCAACAGACCTCTACTCCATCTATTTCTCTCACCCCCCTCTCCTCCCATGTCTTCCTCTTCCTCCTCCTTTTCCATGTAGAGGCAAAGCAGACAGGGGAAGAGGCAGGGCAGACTAAATAATTAAGGAGAGCAGGAAGAGAAGCAGGTGAGGGAAAGAAGGAGCTAAAAGACACAAGGGCCATCTATGAATGGCTCCATTCTCTTCTTGCAGCTTGCAGAATCTCTGTAAACTTCTAGACCTGTACACACACACACACAAACCCCCCCCACTAACGGCAATTATTCCTCTATGCTTCCCTTCTCGTCTTCTCTAACAACACCCCACACAAACACCACCTGCCCACCACCTTTTCATACACCCCAACTCTGTTTCCCTCTGTTATTCAAACGCACAAGGCAGAGATCTGTCGGACCCACCGCACAATTTCCATAAACACATTTGCAACACGTACAGCCAGTAAGAACTAAGGAAACGTCTAAGAGAGTGGTTACATGTTTGCATGTGGGAATCTGTGTGTGTTTCTCTTTATCTCCCTTAAACCACAGAGACTCATATGTGCCCATAAGCCTCTTCCCCTCATCAGGCCTCTTGTCCATTTCCAACCATTCTGCTCCG
>CM075184.1:24549093-24861593 GCA_037577475.1 Chaunax sp. Z400
ATAGTTAAACTCTCTTCCTAAATAGATGCCATTGGCTACTGGCCCGGGGTCTCCACAACCGATCACTGAAGGAGGCGAGAGATAATTTACAGGTCATGTGTTGTGGGAGATTGTCTGAAAAGGATTCTGAACACAATTGAATAAACACAAGAAATGTAAAGTGTAAAGTAAATAAGGTAAAATATAGTGTTATTACAAAATAGAAAACAAAAGAACTTGATCACGGGAAGTAAAAAGGAGATTTTCTGTTTTAGTTCCAATTGATTCTTTTAAGTAACATCATCTTGGATATAATCCATAGGCTGGATCGGCTACCCACATGTACACAGAACATCTGCATTAGCTCAATACGTTTTCTCCATACTGAGACTCATCAATATTATCTGGACATAAGAATGTGTAGGCCTGTGGGCCCCACAAAGAATAAATATCAGGGCATTCCCCCTAGAACATCTCCCTCACAGTATAGTAGAAACATCAAGCACTAGAGTGAAAAAATAATAAAACTTTTCTTTCACACATGTCATGAATACAATATGTAGAGTGTAAAGCTGGAAGATGATGCAGTTCCAGTAGTGTAGTAGTGCACCAGAGCTGTAGCATGTTTGCACATATCAATCTTATCTTTATACTATAACAATAATACTGTGCTTTCAAACAGACTGTATTTTTACTGCTGCACGCCTTCCCTTTAACCTCATCCTCCCACTCAACGTACTGAGAGGCTGGCTTCTTCAACTTCCCTGAAGCACATCCCTGATTCATCTCACTTTTTTTGCTTTTACCCATACCTCTGACTAAATCTGTTCAATAATAAAAAATAAATCTCAGACACAATAAGTTTACCATGTACAGTCCTGTTCTGCAGTGTGTTGCTCAGTCCATGCACAATTCATACTCCTCTTGGATTCTTTACTGAAAATAAACAGAACTACCAGTTTGCATGCACTATTATTACTACTATTTGCAATATTTACTTGTAGTTCTATAGCTAATGAAGCTCCTTCAACATAACACAAGTAACCATAATATAAACAGATTATTATTAAACCTAGCCTACCAGTGCAGTCTGGGGGTTGTCCTGTCCATGTCCCATTTGTTGTGCAGTGTCTCGTGGTCAGACCTGATGTTTTGAAGCCTTCCCAGCAGGCATAAGCCACAGAGCTGCCAAAGGTAATGCCATCACTGAACACAATTCTGCTGTGTGCTGGGGTGCCAGGGTTACCACAGGATACAGCTGAGAAATGAGGAAATATTAAGCAGTGGTGATTAATCATAGTGATAACATCAGCGTGAGCAACACTGTCCTGCTGTCACTCAAGGCTGATCAGCTGTAGGCTGCAATAATGAGATTATCACCACAGTCAGCTGGAAATAACACTAAATATGTCCTTGAGGCAGTGAGGCTGATTAATAACCAAAGGTTCCTGGAGTAGCTCTCCGCTGTAAATGGCAGATGTACAGTATTCTAGCTATATGCTAGAGGCTGGGAGGTGGCTAGTATTAGACCTGCAGCGCCCACTGACTGCTACAGTGCCACTGAGCAAAGCAGTGCGTCTTTAACTGCTCCAAGGAGAAGCTGTTGCCTGGCTTGTTGCCTCTTGTCACAAACCAAGACATCCTGAATATGTATGGTGGCAGTGTTTTAAATAAGATCAATATGATGAGACGTTCTACACTTATGGAAAAATACAGAAAGAAGAAACATCATTGATGCAGCAAGGTTCAAATACTAACTAGAAAAGGCAAATTATGAATAATTTGCAGGTATGAACGCTTAGATGTGGAGGCTGATGCCAAACTGCAATGCTTGCTTCAAATGTTTAATAATATCAGAGCTACAGGAAAGATGTGGAATATTTTTAGGTTTGTTGAAAAGTTGATATTAAACCGAATTGCTGGCTTTAATTTGTTTGAGTAGTTGAGTAGGAGGAGTGTAAGGAGTTGTAAAAGTCGGAAGAGGTTGAGGGATGCAAAATATATTGGAAGCTGAGAGCTAGTCTGCGTGTCTGGCTTGAATTTTTATGCGGAGAGAGCTGGAGGAGTATGAAAAAATTGTAAATGTGGGGAAATGTTTAATCAGACTGAATATGATTAAAACTTTGAAGAAAAGAGTGGCACTTTCTGTTTCAAAGAATGGATAAGTACAAGTTGAAATGCTTCCAGTATCACATACAACAAGAAGTTTTGAGTGTGCCTGATGCTTGGTGCTTATCCAGATACAGATTTTTGCCAGTTTTAACTAAGCAATAGGTCATAGGTTCATAGGTCAGATGCTGTGTGTGTATCAGTGAAAGAGACTGATACTAAAAATCTGCAATAGTAGTGGTAGTAGTAAAATAGTAGTATTGTTAGTATTAAGTAAGTAATTCAACCAATGAAGGGTGAAATAAATGAATGAGTTGTAGCACAGTGGCACTATGTGTTTCTATTTGTGTGTGTGTGTATGTGTGTGTGTGTTTGTGTGCATGCATGCGTAGGTGTGTGTGTGAGAGAGAGAGAGATGAGAGTGATAGAGGTAGCATTGAATTGTGAATTAAACTTGAAAATGCTCAAGGTTTGAAACAGTCTCAAATGCCAAAAATAGCTGAACATGAATGGGCCAATCAGGACAGAGGAATTAACTGATTGTAGCTAAGTGGCTAATCAACATCACCTGTGTGGAGTTTCTATCTGACAATATGAGCAGATGAGGCTTGAGGAAAACGTCCCGTCCTGTGTCTGTGTCTAAAAGTGCATCGATTAGCTCATCTGAGTCAGCTGTCTTTCAACAGCAGGTAAAGGTTGCCATGGCGATGTGTACTCTGGCTCAGACAGTGAAAAAATATATAGTCTAACCTCTGAACAAGACTGGCTCAGGAAAATGCTCGTGGAAATGACCTCATTGTGAAGATACCAAGAAGTTGCTGAATTAGTTGATATATAATTTGGCTGAATAAAAAATGGATTCAAAGTTAAAAATGTCAACATTACAAAAAGTTAGACGACTGGAAATGTTTGGTTTTGTTCAGAATTTTTTAAAATCCCATCTAAAATGGAAGCTTGTGAACCAGTTGATTGGTATTCCTGGCACTCAAAACTAAGTCTATTTGCTTCCATACTGGCATAAATATAATGAGCATGAATGTTTCTACATTTCAATGGAATGAAATGAAATATGATTCTAGAATTGTGACCAATTTATAAAAGAGTATTTTCAGAATACTTTCCACCTCCTCGCTACTCTAACAATGATGTCAACCACTCTAAAATCTATGAAATCCTCCATGAATCTCTGATTGTGTAAAAAGTATGAACAATGTGAAAAAGGTGATTTAAAAAGAGAAAGTCCAAGGTTTTGTGAATGTTTTAAAGTTTGAATTGAGTTTCTACCCAATCACCTTGCAGTATAGGGACAGTGTCCCTCCTGCAGGTATCTTATGGAGAACAAAGTCATAGCCATGAGTGTGTACGGTTGACATGCAGCACCTGAGACACGGTGGTTTTTATCTTTATCTCACAGTGAATACAATCTAATCATAGTTTCCGTGAAGAAATCAAAATGCTAAGATTTTCTACCTCTTTGGCTTTTTTTCCAGTACTGGTCTAGCAGATGGTAGGAAAAAAACTGTAGATTGGGGAGGACTATACGTCTCTTTCCTGAACTAGAGATTGATCAATCTTTAGTTTGCAGACAGGAATTAGAAGAGCACCCAGTAGAGCACCAAGCAGTGAGGCCAAGCAGTCCCTCTAAATTAAATTAAACTCTAATCCGAATTTCAGCACGATGTGCACCATCAAAATGGCTGCCCTCAAGATCCTTGCAATATAAATGACTGTAAAGAAAATATAATCATAGATCTGAACTTTTATCCGGATCTACTCCAAAATGTAGTGGTTCCCTCTTAGAAACATACTCCACTCTCCCACCAAGTTTCATGAAAATCTGTCCAGACATTTATGCAGAGTTGATAAAAAAAACTGAAGTGTTAAAGTAAAAAAATCACAGGTCCAAACATTTATCCAGATCCATGGGTTCCTTCCTTTCTATATAAAAAACCATTGTACTAAGTTTCATCAAAATCTGTTGGGTATTGGATGCATAAAAAAATGTTCAAGAGAAAAAAAAAATCCAGGATTTGGTGCCTTTCACCTTTCACACCTAAATTTAATGGATTCTTTCCTGTCACATGCCGTACCCTCCCACTAGGTTTCATGAAAATCTGTCAAGTAGTTGTGGTTAATCCTGCTAACAGATAGACAAACAAACAAACAGATGCCAGTGAAAACATAACCTTTTTGTTGGAGGTACTTACCAACCAACAAAAGCACTTTTCACTAACAGCTGACAGCCTGTACAACCAAATCTGTCATATTGATGGTATTCTTTTGTGAGAGGCCTTAAAAAATCAGAGCGAGAGAAAGAGAGTATGTGTGTCTACCTCACTATACCACCTACAACAGATTGTGTAAGTGTGTGAGTTTCTGTATGTTTGGGTCTCATTGATAGATGTCTTATGCATTATGAATCAACTTTAAACCACGATTAGCTCAATGAAAAACAACTGCAGACACATAAATAATTTGTGCTGCACAAACACAGACGGTGGTGCGCACACACACAACAACACAAACACACAAACATGTTCCACAAGTCATTTGTTGGCAGACATCCTCAACCACACACTGTACACAAAGCTGGACATCTTTTAAAAATCACTGCAGTTTAAAGTTCTTTGTCTAGCAGTTGTGGATTGGGGAGAGGTTTGTCAGTGTGAAGAGTTGTATTTTTTTAATGGGAACAAATCTGAAAATATTGATTGCTGGTATGAAGGTAAATTACATTGTGGATTTCTATTCACATTCTGAGTGATTTTGAAAACCAATTTCTCAGAAGTTCCAGTAAGTTTCTCAAGACTGGCATTAGTTTTATGCAAATCACAACAGAATCGATGTCATTTTTGGTAACATGTCACCCTGGGAGCCACATATATTTATTTATGTCAAAGAGATGTGCTGCTGTTTTTCTCATTGGAGTCGGTGTGACCTTAATGGATCTCAGTATTCCAAGTGATTGTACATAGAGGAGTATATTGAAACCCTGACTCACTCTTCCTCCTCCTCTTCACTCTAATTCCTAACTGAATCTAAAATCTGTGTCAGAGCACAGTGGAGTTACTGTCAGCAGTGTTTTATTCAGTCTAACAAACATAGTTGGGAATAAGGATGTAACACAGGCAGCAGCTGAGAATTCCAGTGTCTCTTTAGCACTATGGGCCCACTCTTTAATTTCCCTAAACCCCCATGGGGTTGAGGAGTGTCTTTGACAACTGCTGTTGTATGGAACACTCTTTATTTATTACCACAGCACTCTGGAAGACCCAGCTCAGTCAGGTAGAAGTGAGACACTAAGTGCCTCGTATCTGGGCCACACAGATATAAACATGTACACACACATATACACATTCACTTCCTTCAGACTTCTACTCCCATAGTCCTCTTGGAGCTTGGAGTTTTAACAAGATATTAGATCCCTACTCCTGGCCAAAAGGATAATTTCAATGTTTTATTTCTGTGTTGTGTCAATTATATGTTTTGGAAATTACATGAAAAATCAGCTGAAGAATGACAATCGTTATTGTAGATAAAGTAAAACATATAACACATGTAACTATGAATACTTTACAATATACAGTGTGCAATTTATGTGCTTTAATATATATTCCAAATGTATTAGTAGCCTGATGCTATCGTATTCTCCAAAGACGAGCTGTTCAACTTGGGGGTTGATTTATTTTTGCATAAAATGCTGAATCATTAACTCCATATGGCACAAATGCACTGTGCGTTCATGCAACATTTGCAGTGGGGTTTACAGCAAGTTTATTTTTACAACAATGTTTTATGGAATCTGCTTTGGGACTCAAATGAGACAAGGGTAACGTGGTATCAGAATGCATAATGTTTTCTAAACAGACAATTCAGCATATGCTTTGTTGTCAAATCCAAGCCTCTCTAAAGGAAGCAGCCGTCTTTCACAATAAAACAGCTTGAATAAAAAGGTACATATAAATAGAATACTGCACACAACAGCCCCATAAATATCTAAGTTGACTCAAGGAGAACTTCACTGCTTTGATGTCCAACACTACAAAACCAAATACTATGACGATGTTGTTATATCCTATAAAAAATAATTGTGGATTGTTTGCATTTTGAAGTGTGAGTTGTAGTATCGGCATCTAATGACTTAAAGTCTTTGACATGTTTCCCCACCTTGACAGACAGGCTGTGTGCCGCTCCAGGTGCCGTTGTGAAGGCAGGTCCTCTCAGCTGTGCCAATCAGACTATATCCCGCCTCGCAGCTGAAACGCAGCAGGCTCTTAGTTTTAAATTCTTCCCCTCCTAGACGGGTACCGTGGGGAGGCATTCCCGGGTCTCCACAGCTTCCTGGACTTAAACCTATAGCGAGAAATGAGACTTTGTGTTAATGTACCACACCGACAGCTAGACACATACACACCACTAAAGCAATCAAGGACCCCGTAACCAGCAACCAAGGAGACAGTTACCACATGCACAGAAAATCCAAATACACTCTATACACAATTTGATGTGAAACACCATCTGCATTCAACTGATGTCGACTAGTCTCCTAATAGGTTTTAGTCAATTGATGTAACCCAGTAGTAGAACACAGGATTGGGTACGGGGAAGTTGTCTCTCACTGGGGCCACCAAACTAAAAATATATGCATTCAACTCTATGTCCCTTTTAATTGCCCCTATGGAATTGATACATTAATGCTAAAGGCCAACAATATCAACTAAAAGTCATATCTGATATTCATCTCATAAGCCTATGTTACAGAAAATGCACTTTTTGCCAAATCAGTTTTATTAAATGCAGTGACACACCCAGTGCACGCACATAACCAGACACACAGACTTTGGAGACGTGTGCTTTGCATTAACACCAAATTGCTCCAGCATTAAAAGCACTGAGCATTAATTCCATCGGTAGGGATTTGTGAGTTTAAAAGGGTACGGCTTCAAATGCAGCATTTTGCATCTCAATGAGGTCTTCAGCTGCAGGATGGATTCCGAGACCAGCAGAGTAAGCTTACTACTTTTCAGCTCTTAAAACAGTTGATATTGAGTTTGGAAGTAATCAGTTGTAGCGTTGTGGGATCTGTGTAAACCTACAGTAGAGCAGGAGATAGACCCTGAGTAGTACCGAGCCACATTATTCGCAGATGTGCAGATAACACAGAGTATATAAATTGATTGTGGATAACGATAACACATTTTACACCACACATTGTCTGGGCCAGTCTGAGAACATTTGTTCTCCATTTTAAACTTGGTTGTACATCCATATGTAGGGCAGGTTTTGTTATAGCTCTCATCATACAAGGTTTGGTCATACTTGACTGACTTTTATGAGTAGTCTGGAGTCTGGAGTCTGAAAACACTTCTTTTTTTTTAGAGAGATAGTCAAAATGACTTTATCCAACAGATCCCACATGGCCACTCCTTTGTTAAATTAACCCAACCCTATTAAAATGCTCAAAGAGGAATGACATCTGAGGAATGCCACGGCTGGGGCAACATGACCGGGATCGTGCCACTGGCATGCTGGAGATGGTTCTGGAGTTCTGGAAAGGCCAGTAACGAGCCCTGACCTAAAGCACTTTGAAAATCTGTGGTGTTGGTCGACCGAGTGCAACACACAAATGCATATCATTGATTGTGACTGAAGAGTGGGTCTCCATCCCACAGGATGACATCCAGAGGTTGTGCAAGTGCATGAGGGGGTGCATTGCTGCTGTAATCAATGCGGATGGGGGACCCACTCATAACTGATTTTGTAAATACTACAGTTGGGGTCATCTGTACGACCATGGCCTCTGACGTAAAATCAAGGGCAAATGCAGTTGAACAAGTGAGTGCCAGTGCCCGTCAGTTCATGTTCCTACCTATTATTGTCCTATGGCATAGTGTAGGCTACAGAAGACATCATACAGTATGTTATGCTGAAATAACAACATGCTGAAGACATCTTCGTGGTGATTTTCCTAAGATATGACTCATTCTTTCCTGACTCATACACCAGATGGAATGATACTATTATATGAACCAGTTATATCTCTTGCTCACTCAATAAAAATGTTTAAATCTTCTTTGTTCTTCTTATGTGATCTGATCTATGTACACCATCATCTTCTGACCAGCTTAGACTGGCAGTGTTTTATATGGCTGTAGATGCTCTGCATACTGTAGCAGCTTTTCTACAAATACTTTCATCAAATAGAATTTATTTTACATTATTGACACACTTCCTGCTTTGCAGTTGCAGTACATACTGTGTATGTTGTTGATTTCAGCAGGCGTTATTGCTGAATTATTGCTTCAAACAATAATTCAGCAATAATTCGTGCTTTAAACACAACTCTCATTTTGAATAGCCTGCAAGAAAATGCATGACAGTGTAACTCACTGAATAGCTCTGTGTAACTCTGTGTGATTAAACCTGATGAAAACCACTAGGCATGCTGCTTTATTGACCAGTGTGCCTTTACCAGTGCAGTATGGTGGTGCCCCACTCCATGAGCCATCCACCTGACAGTGGCGAGTAGCATTGCCAACTAGCACCCCTCCAGGCAGACATGAGTACTGCAGCACTGAACTGAATGTCCAGCTGTGGGTTCCAGATACAACTGCATTAGGGGGAACACTGGGATCACCACAGGAAATAGCTATAGAGACAGTGACAGATTGAGAAAGAGAGAGAGAAAAAGAGAGAGAAGGGTTTTAGTGTGTGATTTGGTCCAACTATAGATTCCAGATACTGCTGCATTAGCAGCTGGGTCACTGTGGAAGATAGCTAGAGGGGGGATGACAGCAAAGAAACAGGTTGGATTAATGCAAGTATCTGTTGTTTTTCTGTGCACATTTGTCTCAAAGCACACACACACACTGGGAAAAGAGAAAGTAAGAAGGGTCGACATCAAAGGTGAAATGTATTTTTGCAATTCACTGTCCAAAATACATAAGATCGAGACAAAAAATGATGCCATCTTTCTGACATGAGCTTGAAAAACTTGTGATTTATTTTAAATAATAATTCGCTAGACATTCATTCTAGAAATCTGTTATCAACATGAATATCACTCAGTAGGTTTGAACCACTTTTGTGGGGTATTTATGCCTTACTTTGGCATAGAGATGGCTGGGAAACAGAAGAAAAGAGAAAGTGACAAGATGCTTTGCTTACAATGTATATAAAATAGAGTCATGCTAATAACACTTATTTTTATTTGGTTAAATTGATTGAGAGCGAGACTGAGACAATATCTCACCACAAATGAAATTCTCTTTCACTAAATGAATATGAAAGGAGTGTCTCTCCCTCTCTACTGTGTAGAGAACTACTTGAAATTGTTCCATAATGTCAAAGCGACTGGCATCAAGGAAAAAAATCTTCAACTTTCCTCTTCAATTTTGGGAAAATCGACGTTTTACAGAGCACTGGTTTCTGGAGGACAGAGATATGAAACTGCTCTCCATTTTCTATTTCTGCCAACAGACTGGTCCTCTGACATCCCCTTACTCCCAAATAATATTACTTCATCCCCTACTTGCGTTTCAGTCATCACCTCTTTCCCTCCAATTTTCCGATAAGACCTTGTGTCTCGAATGTAATGTATGATGCACAGCCACTGGCATCTCACAGGTGTCTGCCCTTCTCTCCTTCTGTCTGATTCCTCATCTCTACCTCTCTGTTACTGCGTTGTCGCCCCATTTGCCTCTCTGTGTTTATCCCTCCATCTCTGAATCAGCCTCCTCCTCTCTATCACTCTCTAGATTAATCTGTGTTTCTATCAGCCACTGCAGCCCTCTGACAAAAACGCATATTTTCCCTAAGGGACATATGATCATCTCTTTTTTGCAGACACACACAGACAAACATGCTCAAACCTTTAAACCTCTTTCATTCATTCTCTTGTTTTATGATGACTCCCTCCCATTTTCTACCTTGAGCCCTCCTCTATTCTCTCAGTCATTCTCATATTTTTTTTTCAAATTCCCAAAAACTTGTAACCTGTTCACAATATCACATTTTCATTACAGGGCTATGAATATCAATCTGTTGCTTGTTCTGTCTCATTTCTCACCTAAAATTGTATTGTCACAGTTTCTCTCAATTCGAATCATCCTCAAACTACTTGCATTTTTCCATTCATACCTAAGCAGTGAGGGATTGGTCGGTCCCATCGCCCATCATGCTGGCATGTGAGAAGCGCAGAACCCAGGAGGAAGAAGCCACGTTTGCAGTGGATTGCCACAGTGACACCGTAGCTGAAGACTTCTGGGTAACGTAGGCCAGACTGGCGCACCCCATTCTCCACAAGGCCGGGGTCCGAACAGTTCACCACTGCAGAGGAGAGCAGGACACACCGTTAAGACCATTGTGGGAATGTTGAGTTCATAAATGCATAAATGTTACACTCAGAACATGGGCACAAAATTATGAATGATAAACATAGTACACTATATAATGAATAGAGGGTGATTTTGAACACAGCTGTTGTGAGATGTGAAGTCAGCTTGCTTCAGGCAAAAAATAAAATGAAATAAAAAATCAGTTTGAGGAAGCAAACATATGTTTTTGTACTTATTAAACCTTTAAGAGTACCTGAATCACAGTATTACAAATTCAGATTGTCTTTGTTGTTTTGTTTTGGTCTGCTCTGAACTGTTCTTTTGTCACATCCTCCTCTGTTTTCTGGAGGTCTCTACTCTGGTCCTTTCTACTCTACTCTACTCCATGGGGGGCATGGGGATGTGTGTGTCTCCCTGCTTGGCACCCTAGGGGAACAAAGAAGCTTTCAGTCTCATAATTGACAGCTGCTGCTGGGAGGGAGAGAGAGGGAGGGAGGGAGGGAGGGAGGGAGAGAGAGAGAGAGAGAGAGAGAGAGAGGGAGGGAGGGAAAAGACAGAAAAGTGAGGGAGATTGAGAAACCAAGCAAGCAAAGACAAATTCCTTCAATGGAAAAACCATGTGAGCAACTTTGTGTACTGATCTGCTCTCATGACCACACAGATTGCCTGTGTGCGTGTGTGTGTGTGTGTGTGTGTATTATAGTATATCATAACTCTACACTACCAGAGGTCTTGGGGGACTTGCGGTATAACGACCACACATTGTTAACAGAAGAGAAGAACATGTCTCTGGACATGTACCATGCTGTGTGTGTGTGTGTGTGTGTGTGTGTGTGTGTGTGTGTGTGTGTGTGTGTGTGTGTGTGTGTGTGTGTGTGTGTGTGTGTGCGTGTGTGTGTGCAATCATGTTTGTTAGTCTACTTGGAGAAACACACAAATGCACATCACTGACTGTGACTGAAGACAGCTCAATGTTATGTTTGTACAACAATCATTCAGTTCTCCATTTTACTGTCTGCTAACAGCCAATTTGGCCAAAAATGTTCCACTTGACAGACTGTAGCTAAAAGAAATTTGGGCAAACAATTCTGATACATGCTGATAATTTAAAAGGAAAACTTTAAAGGAAAATCCTTTTTTTTTTGTGCAGCCTAGGTATTAATTACCTCTGCCAAGGACATATTGTTTTTGCTGGTGTTGGTTTGTTCTGTCTGTTAGGATTACTCAGAACGTTATGAACCAATTTTGATGAAATTTGTTGGTAGTGTACGGCCCAAGGAACAATCCAGTAGATTGCAGTGGTGATCCGGATCATCATTTGGATCCAGAATTGTTCTTACAGGATGCTTTACCATTGCAGCAAAAGGGCAGTTACAATATTTCTCCCTCTAACTTCATGGATAATGCCTTTAAGGCTTGGACAAAAAAACTTCCTATGACATCCTAATAAGTTACATCACACGCCATAGTATGATTAAGATCCAAGTAATATTCTGAATGTAGTGATCCAGAATGGTTTATAAATGGAAGTTTATAAGGCTGACGGAAAATTCTCTACTGTGAAATAATTAATAATAATGCTACTGACTTCCAAGTAGGATCAAATTGTGGCTGAAACTGTGCTGATTCTGTTAGGTGTCAAATCTACAAAAGGCATAGAGCTATCATTGCAAATACATTAAGATGCAATGACATAATTGGGAAACTGAGCTACCTGAGTAGAGGTTTGTGCCTGTCTAGTTCAGTCATTGTCGTCATCACGCCATTTATTTAGGATGACATTTTAATTTCCAACCGCTAAGATCTGAGGAGGTGGCAACATCAGCAAAACTATATCATCTCAGTGACATTACTTGGAAGTGAAAACAAAGATGAAGGCACAACAACACTTTCTTGTTAACATTCTACATACCAGAGGTGAAACGAAATAAAAAAACATGTTTCCTCTTGTGCACTCTGATGTGTACAGCAGATTCAACTGAAGCATTTGTAGAGACATACATGGTACATGGGTACAAGTCTGTAACTCTGTGTTAATACTTATGTTTCTGACCTTTGCAGACAGGTAGAGGGCTGCTCCACTGTCCGTTGAGTCGGCAGTGAGCACGAGCATTTCCACTGAGGACGTAACCTCTGTTACAGGTGAAGTTGACAACATCATTGAGGTTGAACTCGCTGCCATTGGTCCGCCCGTTGCCAGGGTTCCCAGGGTGACCACAGGTGATAGCTGAGGGAGCAGAGAGAATGATGAGAAACTGGAGGTGTGGAAAAAATATTATGAGCAGCAGTGAATGGTATTTTGATACTTTTTGATATTTTTATCTTTCTGATGGAACTCATCAATATATAGATAGATAGATAGATAGATAGACCGAATTTAAACCGTAATTTAATTTAATCCTCTTATATGTAATGGTAAAATTTTTGCTTTTCACAATAATGGAGATCAACTAAAATGGCTTTGGCATCATAAAATACTTACGGACGCAGACAGGTGTTGTTCCAGACCACCGATGGTCTTGTTGACAGATTCTGACTGATGTGCCGATTAGGCGATATCCTAACATGCACTGGTACACCACTGTGTCACGATAACTAGAGCCATCTCCACTAATGTGTCCATTGACTATAGGATCTGGAGAGTCACAGTGACCAGCTAGAAAATAAAAATCAAAGAAAAAATGCTGTGTAAAGAAAAACAACTTAAGATCACATTCCCGATCTTGGGCTTTAAAATGATCAACATTCCCATAGTTATTACATTTAAACATCTAATCGAACTTATTGTCCTTACAGGTAGACTGCCAAACAATGCACATCAGCTGTCTCAATACTTAAACTTTTACAATAAAAATGTCATTGGAGTACCAACAAATTAATATTAAAAGGCAGCTCCATGTCTGCAGCATTTATAAATGATTAGCACATATTAAACGGTTTGTCCACGCTTATTAAGTGGTCTTGAAGTACCAATCCTATGATTTCTTAAAACTTGAGCACAAAATTTCAAGTTTAGGTGTGAAGCTTAGGTGTGAAGAATCATTGAAATGTATTCGGCACCATTTCAGCTACTATAAGAGACTAGTGACACAAGTTTCACTCGAATGTTATCAACTCACTTGGAAGCACAAGATATGAAAGGTTTCTATTCTGAATGGCAAAATTGTACACAGTAAACATGTCTGAGTTTATGTCTGAGTTAATACAGCTTTGCCTTCTCTACACTATTTGTATAAGATATAGTCATACAACTGCTCACAGCAGAAAAAAAAAGATTTTTCATTATATGGCTTTTTATATGTTGCACATCTTGACCTTTAAATTTGCAAGTATTGGATGCTCCATCATATAGGATTTGCAATTCAGCCAGTCTGGCTGTTGATATCAGACAGTAATATATGTAAATATACAACTATGGTACCAGAGGCTTTTATGCAAAATGAGCCCATTCCTATCAAATAGGCCCTTTCTTCTGGTTTCAGTTATTCACACCACTCAACCTGTTGAACTGACTTTCATTATTAATCACACTGTTCTTTTTTATCCCAAATAAGAGGACAAGACCACAACACATTCTGTCATATCTAATGGACCTTACCTAGACACCTTGTCTCTGCACCACTCCACAACCCGTTAGCGCCACACTCTCTGACATGTGATCCCACCAACGTGTAACCATGGTTACACATAAAGATTGCCGTTGCTCCAAATGTAGTCAACATGCCCAGTTTGGTCCCAAAGGGTGGAACAGGAAGCTCACCACAGGAAATGACTAAACAATAAAACAAATATGATCATGGTGTTACAGAAAAACACTGGAAATAAGATATTGCATAACATTAATGAGCAACTGGTTACTTATTATTCTGTATGTTTTTAAAGGGAAATGAAGAGAATATGAATTTAAAGACCTCAAATTTAGTTTTCCAGTACAAAGCCTGGTTGAATTGAATAGATATGGATCAGAGCAGATAGGACTGTTTTCCTTAATATCCTAAGGAAATATATATCTATATATATATATATAAATATATATCTCTATATATCTATATATATATATAGATATATATATATAAATATAGATATATATATATAATTATATTTATATATATATATAAACTCTGGACCATGAAAAATAAAGCAATAAATTGAAAATGTAGCAAGCTAAAGTTTAAGTAACCAATGCGTGAGACGGCCTTCAATTTTTTATATATTTTTAAGGTTTTCAAGACATTTAAATATTTCATTGGAGAGTCATATATTATTCAGCACGAAGACATTCTGTAGCCTATTGGAAATTGGAAAATCACAATGCACAACTTCCCCTTATAAAGTAAAGCAGCAAAGACACCTTTCATAAAAAAAATCTTGTAATATTGCTCACATAGACTGCATTCTGTTTGAAAAACAGCTACACAGTCCCATGACAAGAGGGGAAAACAGCCTTGGTAACTTATTTAAAAATATGTAAAGGAGAAAGGATAGACACACACAATAGTTGCTCCCCTTTAAGGTGTACTTTTCTTACTAAGAAGCCTACTACACCTGTAGCAATCAGTATTATATAGGCCCACACCTCCACTCATGACTTTTTGGTGCAAATAAAGCTAACTCTCAGAGGAAAAAACTTTATCTGACATTTTCAGCTGTCTTGAAAAGTCATTAATGACTTATGGTTGTGGTAGCAAGTGCAAGTAGCAAGTTGTATTCTTTTAATTTGTTGAGTGCTTATGGTCCCTGCTCATGCAGGTGTGTCTACGTGTGTGTTTCTGTCTGTGTGAGTGTGTGAGGTTCTTTTCTTTCTGTGGAAAGAGCTGCAACTGTCCTAAAAGTACCAAAAATCAATCCATCCATCCATCCTTCCATCCATCCATCCATCCATCCTCTATAACTGCTATCCTTTTCAGGGTCATGGAGGGGCTGGAGCCAATCCTAGCTGACATTTGGTGAGAGGCGGGGTAAACCCTGGACAGGTCGCCAAATAATCTCAGAGCCAACGCACTTAGTATTCTATATTGCATGTTTTTGGACTGTGGGAGGACGTTCTGATCTGTGATCTGTTCAGTGTCAAGTACAAAGGAGTGAAAATTACAAAAAAGTATGTGAGTATGTGGGGGTATGTGCACCAACTCAATAAAATGAATCAGTCATAACAAAATCCTATAAAAGGCTTGACATGTCTGTGTTGACTAATAAATAAAATCATATGTCACCCTGAGTGCCGAGGGAGATGATCATGTACACAAAGCATAATATCATAGTGGAGTTTTATTACCTTCAGAGGGGAAGAGGTCAGGTGTGTCTGACCAATATAAACCTGACAATAGCAGTTGTGATTTATGTTGCACAGGATAGTCATGATGGTGTTCATGTTTCTGTTAATACTTACTCTTGCATGTAGCGCGGTCATCTGTTCCCTCCCAGGTCCCGTTGGCAAGGCAGCGAAGAGTCCGGTGCCCCACACCCAAATAGTACCCTGTTGAGCATTCCAGCATCACCATAGAACCAAATTCCCCCAGCCTTCCAGAGAGTAGGCGGTAGGTCATGTAATCTGACAATGTGGCCTCAATGCTGGGACAGTGGATTGCTGGAAAATAAAATTGAAATCAATCAACAGTTGAATAAATCATTCAATTGAAGTTTCCAATGCCAATAGTAAATGACAATTTATAATTGTGAATTACAAATGATAAAAAACTAATTTTGTATCTAAGTACTGTTATATACGTCATTCAAGCACCTTTTATTTTAGATTTTATATGATGACATTTTTCCCAGCCTGGCTGTCAACAAGACCCCTCTCTGACAAAACATCTCTCTACAGCATCAGAGAAGAGTTTGGACAGTTCATGGCAGGATGGTTCATGACAGAATGAACCCCGCAATCTGATCAACTGTCAGTCAAGGAGAAGTGAACAGAACAAAGTCTGACAGTCTGAATCCGTATGAACTGTTATATTATGCTTTGTTGTAACTGAGAATTGAGCATAGTCAGGAATGAATCCATAAAACAAAATTTCACTTGAAATACCAATTTCCACCCGAGGGTGCAAGTTGCCTGTGTGTGGGGTAGCCCACCCCCCTGCTCTCATCTCCCCCTCAAGAGGAAAGATGTAGAAACAATTCCAGAAGGAGCATGTGTTGATTTTGTTTTACTACTTTATTTTCATTTTAGATTTTAGACGTCACACTGGACCCCGAAGCTGCTGTGTTAAACATCACGCTTCCTTTGCTCGCGGAACGCCAGCATGCTATTTAAGATCACACACAGGAGCGCCGTTGTTCGGCCCTTGTATAGTTCAGTTTGAACAAACAAAGGCATTGAAGAGAAGGGACTTCGTTGCGGCACTGTTTTGGGATCTCTGTGTGAAAGAGGCTACTGAGAGACATTACTGGAATGATTGGGAGTAGAACAATGGGGATATATATATATAATAGAAACAGCAAAAAGTATGTTGAAAGAAAATACATATCAATGATCCCTGAATGTTATTATTAGTTGCTCTGGATTTCTACTGTATCTTATTGCCTTCCTCAGGAGGTTGAGTTTGCTCAGTTGTTGCAGAGACAACATGGAAACTATTAAAACTGAGCAAACGTCACTTAGTCCACTGAGGAAGACTGAGACAAGCAAAAGAGAAGCTCTGGAAAATAACCAGTAAGTGGACCTTGAGCTAAGATTCTCAGCTCATATGCTTGACTTCCCTTAAATCATAGTTAACAAAAAAATACTTACGTAGACATCTGGTGGCTGAGGCAGTATTACTCCAGCTACCATCCTCCAAACAAACTGCTGTCATTGGAGCACTAGGGTCAAGGTGGTAACCATGATTACAGTGATAGGTGACCTGGCTACCAACAGTATACTGATTAGCCTGGAAGCTTCCATTCCCCACCGACTGTGGAATTCCACATGAGATTGCTGCAACATCACAAAGAGAGGGGAATTCTTATTTATTTTTTATTTCATTTATTCATTGCTTATTTTTTGCAGGGGCAGCACACGATTAAAAATAATTGCAGTTAACTTGTAGTCAATTTACATCTGTTGTCTGGGCAGGAAGACAAAAAAACAAAAACAGAATAGCAAACACACAATACATAAAATTCCATCATGGTGATATAATTTATAGCATCTGTATGATAAACACAATACAAGCCAATCACTGGTCATAACACTGTAGTGCTGACTTAAAAGCACTTAAGGCTTGTTTTAAATAGTGAAAAGCTTTCTGTGTTTCAATTTTTTTCTCTCCACTACATTAACAAAGAAAGCAGACTGTCAAAAAACCTTCTTTCTGAACCAGGTTACCCAGTCAGCCCTAGCAGATGCTCTAGTCCTAATGGCACTATCACTGACTGCCAAGAGTAGGCCTGATGTCCTCTAAGAGCAGACGTGAAAGATCATGAACAAGTTTGAGCATCAGCCATGCATCAAAGTAAAATAAGAATTTTACAAACAATTGAGGAAATTATATTTTTCGTATTAAATTGATTCTCAAAGTGTAAGTTTTAATGCTTGTCAACTTTTTTTCCCCACAATCACTAGAGGATAAAGAAAGTGTTTAAAATCTCTACCTTGACAAAAAGGTGGTTGTGTATCCCACTGGAAGAGCCCATTGGGGTGGAGCCTGCAGGTGGCATTGCTTGAGCCTACCAAGCGGTAACCACGGTTACAATAGAACTGCAGTCTGCTACCTGGGTGTAGTTTGGTCCGGTTGACGACGCCCCCATTCAGTGGAGGATCATTAACGCTACAGTAGGCAGCTGAGTGAGAGATGGAGAGGACAAACAATGACATAAAAAGAGTGCTCAACTCACAGGAAACCAGTCTAATTGAACTCATCCTGCAGCAGTGTAGGCTGGGTTGTGTTAAAGTGGAGAAATCAGAGAACATGAGCCCCACAGAGCTGCCATTGAAGCAGGTAGATGACGGCATACTCAACATCAACCTCAGGGCAGTAGGCAAACTGCAGGGGATCAAGGGAGGTGGTCACCTAAGGTGTGAGATGGGCCAAAACTTTCATGATATGGGATGTTAAGCTAGCCAGTCTACCGTCACTGATGGCAGATGAAGGCCAGGCCACCATTGTCAGAAGGGGCTTTTTTAATGACTTGCCTTGTTAAATAAAGGTTTAATTAAAAAAAATTAAAATACTTCTTTGGTACCAGAACCAGACAGGATGTCTTCTGCAGCTCTGGAACCCTTCACTGAGTAAGGCATGGAATTGTGCTGTAGAATCCCACATAGCTGGACTGTGCAGGTGTTTAGGATAGTATGGGTTAGGGTAGGTTTGCTCCAAGGGTTATTTTAGTAAATAGAAGTTCATATGGAAACTTTTTAGCATCGATGCTCCCATTACCAGGCATTTTGGATAAAAGAAACTATAATTTATTTAAAATATCATTTACATCCCTCCTGGCATTACAGCTAGCAACAGTGTCAGAGAGTGTGTTAAATATAGAATGATTCATAAACCTGTGAACTAGTTGCATATACAAAAAGAATACTAGTGGCAAATAAAAAACTCATTCCGAAACCTTTCCAAGGAATACAATGTTTCCTTCTTATTGGACCTGATTGTAAAGGCATAACTGTTAGAGCATGAAGAACAAGCTAAACATCGAACAGGACAGACAACAATGGGCCACCTGCTTCTTCTGTCTCTGTCTGGTGTGGTCAATGGTCCACCTGGTCTTGGCTCCTCACCCTTTTGGCTTCATACTCAAGTGTTGACTTTCCCACTCCAGTTGGGACAGCAGACTCACTCTATAATTTTCCTTTTCATATGTGAACCCTTTTTTCAAGAAATATCTTATGCCTCCCTCTCACCAATGAGTCATATAGCCTCTCTCTGTCTCACTATGTGCTCTGATCTCATCTCTTCTATCTGCACCACCAGTTTTATATTTTATAGCAATTCTCTCTAACATGATCGCTCTGTGGTGGCAGAAATATTCAGTGAGGGAGCAGAGTCCCAGTTCTTCTCAATTCCTTACTACTGTATGTCTGCAATTTTAATAAAGTGACATGAACTTCTTGTGAGTAAGATTTTATCTCAGGGCCTGAATATCAGAGGATCAGTTGTTGTTTTCTACTGACTTGCAGTGGAAATGTTATTAAGACTGTATGGGTATACAGTACTTCCTTTCCAGCCTGCAAAAAACAGTGAAACATTTGAATTCCTTCAAAAGGAAAAATCTCAAATGACCTCTGAAAAAGGTCCCAGAAGTTGGGCAATTTACACATAAATGATCATCAGACCCTGCAGCGGGTACCAGGTTGTGACGTCATAAACCTCTTCTGACGGGTGACACCATTCATAAGGCCTGACCTATCGTAACTTTAGGCTGCTTGTGCACCCTATACTGCCACCAAAGCAGATATTCTGTGTTCTAACCCAACCTTTATCTGCTTCTATGTCTGCAACACTAAGCAACACTGGCTGGTCACACTGGCTTGGCAGTTTCATTTCAAGGTTCAGTAGTCCAGCTGCCATCCAAGCTTACGGTATCTGTCTCCAGAAGTATCTGAAATAGTTATGAGTTATATCAGACACTATTTTCTGACCTACGGTCATTCATGTTTGAACCGTGCTTGAGTGAGATTAGGACTCAAGTCTTAAGTAAGAGTAGAGGGGAGTAAAGGGGAAGACACAAGAGCAATAAACTGACATGAGACAGGGCCTACAAAGACACTGAGAGAGAGGGAACAAACCAGAACTGACACCAGAAGACTAAAACTGAGACAGGGGAACCAAACAGTTAAAAAAAATCATAAGAAAAGACAACAGGAAGTGTAAAATCAAAAAACACAGCATGGAATAGTCTTTCAAAACACAACAGGAAAGAGTAACACAAAACCATGAAAATAACCCTTCAAAATAAGAGGAACAACAAACTAGAAACAAAACCATTGCTGTGTCCCAAATCACATACTTCCCTTAGTATACTCAAATGTAGTATACTGCATGTAAGTATACTTATGCACTCAAACTAGCCAGGTTGAGTCTAGAAGTATGCGATTTGGGACACAGCACATGACACTTGGTTGCTGCCAACGCTGCTCTCTCTCTCGTCATTCACTGCCCAGCTCGCTTGACCACCACTGCCATCTCTCACCGGGGAGGAGCTGCCAGTAGGCAATTGAATCCTACTCATTCTGTTAAAATTTTAATGATTTGTGTATTCACCCCATGATTCAGATATGCTTCAAAATTTAATGGGTTATTCGTTGGCCCATGATTCACCCCTCCATCAGGGTCCATGAAAATCAGAATTCCTGGTGACAAACGGCCAAACAAACCAACAAACCGGAACAAAAACATAACTTTCCATTCCTTAGGGGAGAAAACAAGGGCATTGAGGTAATTTCACAGGTAAAGCAAGCATGGACAATGTAAAGATGGATAAGAAAACACAGCAGTGATCGATACAGCCCAAGCTGCAGGTACCACAGAGCCACACACAGCCACACACACACACAAAGACAAAATCTGAGCTATGCTTGTGATCCTGATAAGTATATCACATTCCCTATTCCTCAACCCTAACTTTAATTGATACTGTCACCCTGAAATCAATTCTTAAACCTCAACCAGCCCTTCAAAGTAGAGGTCCATGTGATCAGCAATTCCTAAAACATACATTAGATATACAATTTACTGTACCATATACTATAAATATACAGTAATCCATTGGCCCATATGTATGAAGTACTTCAGTATAAAGCACAAGAGCATTAATAGTGTATGATAACTGTATAATAAGTGAAAAATAGTATTCCTGTTCTCTGCACAGCTACCCACTATTAAGGTGTAGCTAAAAAACCCAAGATAAAGGTGGTGGCAAGAATCTTTAGAACTAACACTCAACTTCAACAGATAGTCAAATTAACAAATATGACAGTAATTCTCTTGTGCTCTTAATTTGGTACCTAGATCATTGATGTATCAATTCATTTTCATGATAGGAAAGACAGTGGGTTTGGTTTATTCATGCCAGAAGAGTCATCATTAGTACCGTGTAAAATAAAAAAATAAATAAAATAAAAGTCTTGTTCGCCTTTACTTTCCTCCCCAAAAGGCATGTTATGCATATTTACATTTACTTTAACTGAAACAGATCAAATGATGTTTACAATAGATGAATTTGACGGACCATTAAACAGACAGACTGTATACGTCAAAGCTGGTGCTTGAGTTCGTTTATTATTATTCTAATTGTGATGATTATAATCAAAGTAACAAACAAGAGTAATGATAGAAAATTGAAGATGTATGTACCCGTGTATCGTATCTTGAATCCTCTCTTGTTGGTTGCATGGTCAGTCGACCATCGTAGATAGAGCTGGTTTGTTTTAGATGTGAAGTTCAGCTGAGATGAGTGGTTACCACTTAGAGCAACGAGCAAAGGGCTCTGTCCTGAGGATCCTAGAAAAAAAAACAAGTCAATGAGATTTAAGAACTGCTGTGTGCACAGTATACTATATACTCATGCATAAACAGTACATAATTTTATTTATTGGTTTGTGTGTGTTGGGTGGGAAAAATAGGCCATAAATACAATACAATAAATTATGTCTTATTTTCACATGTATGAATTCACACAAATCAATACTCAACATTTAACAGATGAATATTGGCCTAACCTGAGATGGAGAAGAAAAACATGCTGCTGTCACACTGTACTGTTTCTGAGACATGCAGTACATGAGTGTGACACCATCATTGTTCAGTTTCATCTCAGGTTTATAGACCACAGCCTCCCACCTGTGCTAAAGTCTATGGTTTTAAATAAGGAGTTGTTGGTGAGTGAGGTCTTCTAACTAAAATCGATGGCGTTTTCGTCTATCTGCCCTTTTACTTTCTCGACAGTCACTCATCACTTCACACTTCGATTGCGAGCTCTTGAGATCTATGGGACGTATTTATTAAAAGTGCATTACAACCACTAGACGCACACACTGGGTACGGTTCATTTTCTGTCACTCACTGTAGTGCATTCAAGAACTGATGATGAACGAGAGGCTGGAGAGACTCTTGTAAGTGCGCCCTTTTGTTTAGCTAAATTCAAACAGCATCAGTAACTTGTATCTATCTAATGTATCTAACTTGTATCTATGTAATGCAACTTTAAGAATGAAAATAGCTTCATCATCTGGTCCCAAATAGCTAGCTGTTAGGAATGAAAGCAGCCAGTTGATTATCTCACGTTTGATATTCTGCACACTTTCACATCTACGGTTGGAAAACTCCTCAAGGTAAAGACCACAAATAAGAATAAAGTTTTATGCATCTTATTTTCATAAAAACATGAATTAAAGATGTGCGTGTTGTGTGTGTGTCTAGATTTAAGTGTAGCAAAAAAAAAGAAAGAAAGAGGAAATGCTTTGCGTACCATCAAAAATTTCCAGTTCATCAAACTGTTTCTCGCTGTGAAACATCTCTACATAGATATTTATGGTGTAACCTGTGAAATGAGAGTAAATCTTTAAAATCACATCCAAAAAGCTACAATATTAAGTGCATGACTCACACATACAAATGCAGGTACACATGCACAAACAATTGTGCATATTTATGCTCAAACTGCAGATGCACATACATCATACACATGCACAGCCTTGAACACAATACATTGACACATTCAGTAATTTGCACGAACTAGCATTTCCTCACACTGCCCATTCAATCTATGGATTGAATGGGCAGTGTGTACTTTCTACATACATGGATAGATGTATGTAGAAAGTAAAGTCTGTCACAATATAACACACACTTACTCTTTATTGAACTACATACAAGTTTGACCCTCATCATGCACACACTCTACCTGGAATCATTTGTAGCAGCCAGGAGCATGTCTGGCTGTTGGGGTAGTTGCCAGGAAACCCAGGGCTCAGTATCACCCCTGATGAGGAAGACCGCTCCTCATTGGCTGGGCACTGGGCTGGAGGGGTAACAACCATTCAGATTCATCAAAACAATTCAAACTTGTTCTTTTGAGTTTCATTTTGCATATTTCAAACAAGAAGCAAATCTCCTTTGCTTGAAGTTAATCTCTCATTATTATTTCAATACCTTTCAGTGCATCCTTCTATTCTTGTTCATCTGAACACATCTATTATCTGTGCTTTTTGCAAACACACAAGCAAAGAGAGTGCACGCCTAGGAAACGTCAAGTGCTTCATCAAGATATGGAGGAATCTTCCTTTGAATCATGTGCATTTAAAAGCCCTCTGTATAAGAGGGACACTCCAAGTATATCTGTGTGACGACTGTTTGGTGACCTGATTTCAAACAAAAGGAGCTGAACTCTAGGGTATGTGGAGGAGCATGTTGTTTGCATCTCCTCTTAAAGGAGTGCTGGCTTCTTTTTCTTTTGCTTCATAATGGAAAGGATACTCTGTTCATTCCATATCATGGCCAAACCTGACAATCTCTTCAACACACAGTTTGGAGCAGCAAAAACAAAGAGGATCTCTTTCTTAAAAGAGCAGCGCAAATCTGTCATAAATGTTGCTAAATACATACACAGTACAAAGTCCCTCCATCCTGAGGTCTCTTCAGTTTAAAAAGTCATGTTCCTGCTGTACCAAATGAACGGCTGTACTAAAAAATAAACATATTCAACAACTTTGGAACTATATGAAAAAATGACGAAGCTTAATAGATTTCCAGAAGTTTGGATCCAACATTTTCAACTTCATCACACAAGACTAGGACTGTTGGCCCATAAAACTGCCAGTGCTGATGAGGTGAAATGCTTTTCTCCATAACACAAGAGGCTTTGAAAACTTCACTGTAGCACAACATGTTTTATAGCTTTAGTTAAAAACATGTGGGGTGATGTTGTGGAAGATTGTCTGTAATTTCAATAAACACACCAAGACACCGGGGTTAAAGTCAATATATTGAAATTACAACATAGGAGACAAACAAACCTGCTTACAAGAAGTCAGAAGTGAGTGTCTGAGAGATAACAGTTAGCTTTTTATAGTGGGTCCAAGATAAAGTACTTAGTTTCAATTGGCTAGTTTTACTATTGACTAAACATATCGTCCAATGGGATAGAGATCAACAAGTCATTTACACATTGACAATAAGTTTGAGAAAGTGGGCGCATGCATCCAGAACATTCTTCTGGTAAACTAATGTATAACCATCAGAATAATCATCATCATCACATTTCCCACATTCCTTTCAGAGAAGAACCAAAATAGATAAATGGTAAATCAAGTCACTTTTCTTTCACAGTCATACAAAAAAGATGCCCTAAGTTGAATTATTATGAGTGGAGTCAGAGTCAAATTAAATTTCAGGGTATCTCATCCTCTGTATAATTTATTCAGACATATCCTTTTAAAATATGTCTTCTTTGCGTTTCCCAGCATAAAGGCTACCAATTGTAAAACGCTGGGTTACTATTTTAATGAAAAGATGTTTTGACAGTTTAAAAAGTTTACAATGCTGACAAAAACACTCATTTTTGTTCTACAAACATAAGAAAGACAAGAGATCACAGTAAATTTAGTTTAACAGAGCAGACTGTTAGGATGCTATGCTGCGGCAAACAAATATTTACATCAGAGAATGGCTTCAAAATGTTGGCTACTATAGATCTATAATAAGTATAATGTTGATAAGCTTATTTGTTATGGTGGATTTATTTGGCTTTATTAGGGGACATATGTAAACATCACAACTTAAATTAACAATAGATTCACACCATCCTGATGAAGCATCTTAATTTCCACAGACATGCGCCTACAATATAACGTTCTATATGATGTATATGTTTACCTTGACATGTTGGGGGAGGTGCTTCGAAAAGCAAATGGGCATTGAGTTTACACATGAGCTCTGCCTTTCCGACCAGTGTGTATCCAGGGAAACAGCGATACTTCACAATATCACCTAAACACAAGAAACAAGAACATTTAACTTTTCCTTGAGTTTGTTTAAATATTGCTGTTCGACAACAAAGCCGGTTATGTCTCTGAGGTACTGCCAGCTTTTCTAAATGTAAACTCCTCGGTTCATTCACTCCGATATTTTGAAAGCATGTGTATATTCATCCAAACTAGCTCCCTTCTCAAAGACCAACATTACCTTAGCTGTGAAAAGATGAAGGCCTTGTGCTGCTCTGGTGTCGTGCAAGTGACAATAATTAGACCTCATCTTTGAAAAGCACTCACTCTGTAGTAGTGCTTTCATTCTCTGGTTACTGTTTGATCTGTATGCCCTGTTAGGAGCATCATACACCATTGTCAATAATCAATTAGAGGGATAATGAAGTCTTTCATGGCTCTGTTATTTACCTAATGCACTGTAAATGTTTCGTCAAAGGACGAGAACATTAAAATGCTCAAAACCTTTTTCTGCAGAAGAATTATTGCATACTTGGCCAGGAGTGTCTGAGCTTTGCGTACCACTTGCAGCGTAAATTGATCTTGCAGGGGCCTTGTGAAATATCAGCATTTTTACGAGATTACAGCTGCTGATCTAAAAGGTCACCATATTTAAGAGTAAGACGCTTTGAGCAAATCACAGCACAACAAAGATCAGAGGGAAAATAGGGAACTTGACAAGCGATTATTTTCAACCAAATGGATGTTTTTCAATTACTTGGTAGAACATATTTTGTACTTTCATTCACTGGAGGCTGATAAAAATGGTGGTTGTTTCATCTTCCAACTCAACTTCCAACAACTCACAGAAGAGGAAAACTTTTTTTTTCTTTTTTTTCGGTTGAATAAGCAGTTATGTTCATTTAATGTTTACGTAAGTACATGTAAGAATCCTAATCATGGATCAAAGAATTTCTGAAGCCTGATGCTCACAATGAACTTGCTTCACACTCTCGGAAATAAAATCTGGGCGTTGTTTATATAACTAGCCAACAAGATTTACTGTAAAAACACAATTTTATAAATGTTTGAAAATGAACTTATATTTTCAATCCATCCATCCATCCACTTATCCTTTGCAGAGTCACAGGGGCGGCTTGAGCCTATATGCAGTAATAATGTATAATTCAATTGTAAGGAGTGTATTATACCCAGTATAGGAACATTTATATAAAATTTCATAAATTGAGAAATAGAGCAAGAAAAAGGTTTACCAGCCATCACACTTTATGTTGAAGGAAACAGACTGTTTTTCATGCAGGTTCAGCTATCTTGATTACAGTAAAATTGTCTTGTAGGTTACGCTAATCAAGTAAGAGGTTCTTATTTTTTGGAAATACTTTTAGTTTCTTAATTATCAACGGGTAAAGATTATGAATCAGGATTATTACCTATCTGAAAGTCTTCATCTTCATAGATCACCTCTGCATTCTCCACAACATGGGGAGGCGGGCATTTCTTCAGACGGTAGGCTGGAGAGAGGTGCAAAAACAATTACATTTCAATTTCAGTTTTCATGTTTATGTCATCAACACTGTTTTCATTTTCTGATGCAGTGGGATGGGAGAATATGATAAATATATAATATAATAAAAACAACAACAACAACAAAAAACAGGAGCATTATTAATAATCTTTTGTTTAGGGATGTACAATACTGATACTAGTATTGGGTATCAGTGTGATACTTGTACCCTTGTACTTGTACTCATAAAATTACTCTGATAGCTGCACCTGATACCAAATTACAGCAACGTAACATTAAGTTGGGATGGGAGACGGAATCACCATTAAAACCCCAAGAAGAAGGAGGAGGAGAGATGTCAGCAGTGTAGAAATAAATAAAACATGTTGAGAAAGTAAATTGTAATGTTATTATTAAATACTAGTATTGGTACTCTGTATTGGTCGAGTCCTCAAATGCAAGTACTTGGTCTGACAAAAACTGGTATCGGTGTATCTCTACTTTTGATCATGAAGTCAATGTGCTTGAACCAAAGAAATGATAAAAAAACAAAGATGTTGGTTCCTTGTTCTTCTATCATTATGAAGGAGTCGACTGATGTCATTAGAATCAAACAGCGCTGTTGCCTCAGTGGAGAGAGCATCCGTGTGGATGATGGGACACTGGACGCCACTTGTGATCTTAAATATTCAAATTAACCATGAGTTCTATGGGGCAGCCATGCTTGTGTCATAGTGTCACAGGGGATGTGACTTCATTAGGTATTAAGCATGAACTGTAAAGGTCGGCCACTGTTCATCGAGCCTGAGTGAGACCTTTTACATATTGTGTGTCGTGTGCATGTTTATGTCTGTCACATACTACATCTTGATGTCCTTAATAACACGCTATATGACTATCTAGTACACACAAAGTTGGAAATGTAGAAGACAGGAGAGTGAGTCTTTCCCTAAAATTCAAAAATAGAGACTAAAGTAATACAATTATTAATAATAATAGTTTCAATTAATAAATTAAAAAATATATGTATTCTGACCAAAATAAATGAATACAGTCAGTGGGAGCCAGGTTTAATAAGAAAAGCATATCCAGATACTGCAGTTTGTATAAGCATTTTATTTTATTTTTTACTGTTGAAAGGCATCTTGTCTCTGATTTTCAAGTGAAACATGAAGCGGTATACTGAAAGGCAATACCCATACTCATACTAAGAATGTAACAATTCAGAAACCATGATGTATTCTGTTATTGAGGAAACTGATATTGATATTCACAAATGGAGATTGAGAATATTAATACAAAAAACACACCTGTGCATTAAGCTGCTTTATTACTTAATATAAGTTTTGGTGCTGAACAAGAGGTGTGTGAGACAGTGTGTATCGGTACCATGGAAGTTGAGAATGAAGAATCCTCCAGTTGAAAAGTCAGAGTGAAAGTGGATCAGGACCTTCAAGCTGGTGCTGTAGGCTGACTCTAAAGCTGTGTTGCCGCTGAAGACTCCCAGCTGAGCACTAGATGTATCTGGACCGTCCCTACATAAAGACAGAGAAACAGACACAGAGGATCATCATCACTTTTCATAACCAAAAAAATTGTTCAGTACTCCTCAAACTACAAACCATCTTCTGAAACATATCAAGGTCATTTACAAAATAATACTACTCATTCAGAGTCATTCTGTCTTCCCATAATATTTGCTATGTATAGCACCTAAGAGAAATGCAGCCAAGACAATAAAGACAGAACACATAATGCACAGATTCAGGCATGTTACTGAAAGCCCAGAGGATCCACTTTAGAGAGACCAACAGCGAATGAAGACACCTGAAACCTGAAGTCGGATAAATCTAAATTATAGCAGCAGAGCTGCGGACAGAGAAACCACGAGTCATGTCATAGTAGGCAGAAGGATATGAGGTAAATCTATACATATGACTTAAAGTTAACCATTTCTCTCATTTACTTTTATTGTACACTTCATGCAGACACAAGGAACACAAAAGGAACCATTGCTTTAAATTTTCTCTTATATTCAAGGAAGAGATATGCAGATTTTTCACAATTGGCTTACAAACAGAGTGCTGGTACATGTACCGATGAGGACTCAGAAGTAAAGTCAGGGTTTGGGGTCAGTATGAACTTCTTATGAAATGTTAATTGTGGATTTTCCTTCACTGACTGGATTTAATTACCAAAAGCAGCGTTTCTTAATAACATGAAGCACATATCTGGTAAGACCACATGCTTGTTCATTGAAACAGTAGCAAAAACATTTGGAATGTTTTTAAACCAGGTTCATTGAACACTTCCTGTGGATTAAAGACTTAACTTCACTCATTAAATATTGAATGTTGCTAAAAGGTTATATTTCCAAAAGTTCATGAATATCCACTTTTATTTTTTATTTCTTTAATGAGCATGCATTGGATTAAACAAGGGCTTTGAAATTTTAATTCATGAAGAGTGCCTGGGATCTCTTGGCTCCTCAATAATTCAAATCCTGAAGGTGTTGAACCTCATTCGGAGAATCAAAATGTGCTATTTAGGTTCCTTTAATTAAAATTGTGCAAAGATATTTCTGGCTCTAGTTTTACTTTATGAAATATAACACAAAAACATTAATATTTATCTAAACCCCTTTTCAATTGAATTTCTTAAAACATGTTTTTGGGGGGGTTGTATTTTTAATTTTTAAAACATGTTTCTTTTGCAGAAAACTTGGACTTGGACCTTCAAGCCATAAGATGCTGTCTTGTCTAAGAATAAGCTGCTGGCATGAATCCCAACACCTCCTGAAACAACATTATCATAGAGTGAGTGAGATTCTTACACAAACAATTTGTATGAGCCTTACCTTTGGAAATAAAATCATAAATAAGTTTGAATCATCAAGATTGAGCACGATCAATTCTTTCTGTACAGTGTTTGTACAGAAATGTTTTTGACATAAGGACAGTATGGTTGATAATAGGATGGGATAAGAGCTTGCTGTCAGGTTTCACAACCATAATTGTGATGACTCAAATGCAGACATATGACAGTGAGACATTGGGAACACAGTTCAGAGATTTAATAATCAAAAAACGCAGTAAACAGCCCAAGGTCAAAAACTGGTTACAGGGTCCAAAGCGAAAAGGCAGGCTCAGAATCCAAAATAAACAGTCAAAGTAACATAAGGAGAGAGACAACCCACAACAGGTGGAGACAATCAGACAATCACACACTGAGGGAAAATATGAAGCGGGACAACTAAGAGAGAAAAAAAATGAGGAGGATACAATAATAAACTAACAAGACAAAGCAAACATAAACACAGGGAAAGGGAACCATCTGGAACTAAAAACATAGAAGACTAAAACACAGACAGAGGTAGCAAAAGGGTAAAACAGATCATAAGAAAATAAAGGAAATGCAAAGCAAAAATACATGGCATGGAAAAAAGACTTTCAAAATAAAACAGGAAACAGTGGCACAAAATCATGAAATGAACCTTTCAAAATAAGAGGAACCAACAACTTGGATCAGATACATGACACCTGCATGAAAACAGCATTGTCTTGCTTAGTGAATACATGTAAAATACATTTGATTTTTGTACACAAAAAAAGTGTAAAGTATAATAAAGTTTAAATGTCTCACTTCACTGTCAAGTCCATTCTCACTGTAGGCCTATGTGCACTGCAGGTTTCATGTTTCCACATCAGATTTGTGTATGTTAAATATAAGTAAGTACACAGCATCATAAACTACTGTGCTGCTCTTGTCTTAGATCCACAGCCCACTATTCAGTGATTAGGCACTAAGCCAAACACAACTGGTGGAAGACCACATAGAAAGTTTGGCTTCAGTCCTTAACATCTTGATGCAGCCTGTCGTCATACACCCCAAGGCAGAAACAAGCAGAACACTGACTATATGGATTAATAAGGCACAAATCATCCCCCGAGTTTGATTTTTGAGGAACTAGAGAAGGCAGGCATGGGGAAGGAAGAAATCGTCAGAACCACTGATAGCAGTAGTATAATGGATGATCAGAAAAGTGTAAGTGACTGACTTGTTCGAGTGTGACTGGTTGTTGACACTGCACAAATTCATTATTCAACCTCTTTATGCCCTCTTCTGCTCACTGCTGAGCATCTGTAGTCCCCACAAAACACATTTAATATGTAACTGTAGCTATTTCAAAACTTGGTTGATAGCTTTCCCCTGTAAATTTCATTTTGATCAATATAAGAATTGCTTTTATCCACTTCAAATCCAGTATGACTCCCTTTTGGATCAAACTCTTGGAGGTAAGTTCGATATTAAATTGAAATTTTGTTCCCAATCAATTTCTTATTAACCTAGAGCTCACACAGGGAATATAGTGTCTCATACCCATTATCCGTGCAGGTAATTCAGAAATTCAAACAGTTAAAAGCCAAGTCATGACACAGTGGCCACATTTTTAAGAGAAGAATTAGATCGTGTCAGTTTGTTTTACTAAGAGGTCATCAGTGCCGCACAAAATAAAGTAATCCAAAAAGAATCAAAATACAGTGTTGGGCAGTGGTGGCATTAAATTTGGCACAGTTACTAGTTTAACATTTCTCAGTAGCGTGGTGGTAGCGGCACTATTTCATGAATCAAATCTGCCAAAGATGTTATGTTTCACCTGTGTCTGTCTGTTTGCTGGATTGTCAGCAGGATTAAGCAAAATCTGCATAACAGATTTCCATGGAACTCGGTGGGAAGATGGGTTTTGGGCCAGAATAGAACCCATTCAATTTCGAGGCTGATCCGAAAAAAGGGGCAGATTCAGGATTTCTTTGCGGACATTTTTTTTTTGGACATTTTCTTGAATTTCTCAAGGAATAATGCATGGATCTTGATGAAAACAAAAATCATCCCTATTCAGTGGGTTGGTATCTATGAGTGTGTTTGGTGCAGATCCAAATGAAACGTCAGATCCATCAGATTCAATAAGTTTTCATAGGGGTTAGTCTGGCCTGAAATGATGGTTACAGGGCTATGAGTTTTGGATAAGGCTTGATTGAATTAGAGGGGACTATTGGGCCTTGGCAGAGGTACTGTATGCGCTCTATTGAGCGCCATTCTAATTATTTTTGTTTTTATGTGCCAAGGTACACTCTGAACATCCATTTATCCATTCATTTTCTATAACTGCTTATCCTGTGAAGGGGGGGAAGCCTCAGCTGACATTGTGTGAGACGTGGAGTACACCCTGGACAGGTCATCAGTTCAGGGTTAACACACAGAAAGACAAACAACCATTCACATTCACAACTATGTACAATTTAGAGTGACCAATTCACCTATACTGCATGTTTTTTGGACTGCGGGAGGAAGCCGGCACACCCGGAGGGAACCCACACAAACACAGGGAGGACATGGAAGCTCCACAAAGAAAGGCCGAAGGCCAGGATTCAAACCCAGAGGCTTCTTGCTGTGAAGCGATACATAGCAATGTGTTATTCAGTGGAGGACTTGGTTTTGAAGCAGTGAGAGCAGACAGCACAACTTGCTTTTTAATAAACCTTTCCCATATTACCATGGCTTGGCTTGCTGCATTTCCCTAGGGTGTAGCTTCAGCGTACTGAAGCTTTGTTTAATGTACAGTAATTGACTACATTCACTACAGTTTCCAAGTAGCTGGCTCAACACCGTCCAGATACTAATTTCATTAAGGTTAAGGGCGTTTCAGAAAGCTTGTGTTCATGATATTAATGTAGTTCTATATTCTACTGTAAACCTTTGAACATCTTTCTTTCCTCCAGCTTTCCACATGAAATGCGTATTTATTTCTCTCTGGGCAAGTCAATAAGACCACAAGTCACACCTACAAACATTCCCTCACAACAAAAGACTTGCCCAAAAAACAAAAAAAAACTGTCCCTCAAACCACAGGATATGAGAGAATATAAGATCTGCTAAAGCACAGATGAACACTGATCTCTGTCAAGAAGAAAGATGGCCAGAGTCACTAATGCAATGACCTTTAATCTTACTGAGAACAACTGGAAGACAATTATTGATGTCCCCCCTGATTTGACATCACAAGGTCCTGGAAGGTAGATATGCCGCTGGTTCTGAAAAAAAATCACTCCTCTCTTCAGTGTCAGCGCCAAATCATGTCCAAAAATATTTATGTATTTGTGACCTAGCTAGATGAAGCAGTGCAACAGAAATTCATATTTGCACTAATCACATCCAGATGCATTTTGCCACCCTACAATTTATGAATGTGCTTGCGATTTCACATGTGCCAAAAACACAAAAATCACCAAAATCAATTTGCAGCTAAAAATATGTAAGATATATCCATGGGTCTGGTTACTGGCAAGATTCACCAGATGTGAATGTATGTATGCATGAAAAATGAAAGACTAACCACACCCAAACATCAAACTAGCACCAGATGATGACAGAGCCTTACTCATCCTCTTTGATCGTAATTTTCTAATTCACAGTCCAGTTTTTTTTTTGACAGCAAACCCGATGCTGACTGAGCCTCTTAAATTTGAAATTTCTCTTTGACTGACCCAAGCTAGTCAAAATCAACCGAGTCCCATTGGATTTGTGAACCCAGCTCAGCTGGCTCTTTCATTTCATTCCCCACTACCCACTGAATCTCATCATTACGGCCATAGTTCCTGAGCTCTCTCTGGGTCTGCATATGGCCATGGTAGTGAGGTTGATTGAATTGGTCAGTGGTCCCATTGTAAATGCATTACTCTCACACTCCCTATATTAAGGTCCAACCTACACACTGAATTCCATTAATACTGCAGCAGAGTCACTGTGTGCAAAGATGCGTGTATGTATTAGGTGTCAATAAAGCTGATATCCCTTTTTTCTACTACATATAAATACATATGACTTTGCGTCAATCACATCACAAACAGTTAACACATGTTGATATATATCTTTAAACAAGTAAGACTGTGTTTGTATAAAGTAAAAGATCTAATGAATAAAATGAATGTGTGGTGCATGTACAGTATGTTCAAATATGAGTGTACCTAGACTTACCAGACTGCGATGTAATCAGTGACAGGCTCCGTCTGCAATAAGGTAAAGTTGATATAAACTCCATGTCCAAGGGGAACAGTGATGAGCCAGCTACAGTCTTGGGAGTTGGGGTATTCATTGGGATACTGAGGTGAATAGATGGTCCCATTTTCAGCCGTGACATTATAGCCGCAAGGAGCTGTAAAAAGCAGAACGACAAGATTATCTATTTGCAAATTTGTCAATTTTTTCTAGTGCATCAGGCCTGCGAGGATCAGGAGAAGAATACAAGAATAACTGTTGAGGTGAGGAATTCAGTTCTCATCATTATTGGCAAGATTAGAAGTACAAGCAGCAGTAATAGTCATAGGAGCAATGTCTTTGCTACTGATGTATGGGGAAAATGATCCAAGTGACAATGAAATATTTACTTTTACTGGCTTGCGATACTGATGAAAGATGAGGTTAAATTTACTGAAATTTAATTAGGATAGAAACATTTTGTAAATGTATATGTTCTGGATTAAAACGGATAAGATGTGTAACAACACAACAACAAAACATGAGTAGCATGCACTTTTTTACAACATGTCAACAGCTATAAAGGTATTTCAAATTGCACTTACCCTCACAGCGTGGAAAAGGGTGGTTCCACTTGCGGTTATTCCCATGCAAGCACGTTAGCACTGGGTGTCCAATCAAAACATAACCAGGGTAGCACTGAAAAGTTACTGATTGGCCAGCGCTGTAGTCACTGTTGATGATGTCACCATTGGGGAAAGGAAACGGGTCCTGGCAGTTCTGAAGTTGGTAGGCTAAAAAGAGAGAGATGAGAACAAATGATTGCCAGTGTGGAAATACTCAAATTTAATTTCAGATTTACTTCATTTCTAGATGTCAGGAAAAGATGTAAAGGCATACAGTTACAATCAGAGTGATAAACACACTATACTTGTATATTTGTTCCTTTGTATCCTTGTGTGTAGCCTGACAGAGTAGCCTTAAGGCCCATTTATGCTCCCTCTACGTACGTAAATGGATATGTCGATCCGTAAACATTCTATCCGCCCATGCCTTCATACTTCTATTGTCCTATACGTTGACATAGCCCATGTTTTGGGACATACAGTGTCAGTGTCACAGTTCTTTTTAGTGCAAATCTTACTATGCATGTCACAGGGTGCCAAGCTCCTCCATCAGACATGCTACTGACAGAGAGCAGAGGTGACCGACTATGGAGAAACACTTGCTGGAAAATATGAGCGACTAAACGGTTCTCAATACCAGGTCAGTGCAAACAGGGTCAGCAGCATTAGACAGCACTTGAGCTGCAAGTTATGCAAAAAGGTCTTATAGACAGTCTGTGATGGTAGTAGAAGGATCTGAGGTATGGGAGAGAACTGCATACAAACACAATCAAGGCTCAGGATGTAGACAAGAACCTCTGCTTTTCTGTTGAATATTGGTGAGACCGTCCTTCGTCCAGATGGGACATGCTATACAAGGATGCTAAAGAACATCAGATTTAAAGATTCTGAATTTTAGATCCCAAGAGGTAAACAAATATTGACAAAGTAAATTGGACATCATGGAATACAAAAGCAATTTATGATGCATGTAGAGGTTCCATGTGAGTGCAGCATTAACGGGAAAGGAATATGATATGATGAAGCACTTTTCTCACTAAGGTTTTGAGGATGTGCACACATCACATCCAAGGCGGTAGTACAGAATCTGATCTTGCATCATTGAGTGGGGCACGGTTGAATGCATACGTTAAGGCTACTGTGGTGTTCATGCAACACATCATGAACCCATTTTCTTGCAACTTCCCAACCGAAATCTTTGCCGTCAGAGAATCATTTGGTGCAACTCCTTGTGAGGACACAATGTCCACAACATCTACATTCCAACAGTGTGAGCAATGCCACTGACTGCAGTGTTAGAGGACTTGGCCACTGCCGATTTGGGAGAAAACTGAATATATATTATGTGAATCTGGATGTGGGTTAGCCCTATGTGTGCGTTTGTAAGACCTGTTCTAGTTCTGCTGACATTTGCCCACACTGCATCTCCACAAGCTACAAGTAAAGTCTTCCGGACATGATGCCAGTCTCTCACATGGGCTTACTAATAATCCTTTTCAAGTGCTTGTAGTAACACCTCAGGGTCTTTAACATTAATCATTTTTGGTTCAGCAGTCAAAATCACACATGACCTCACCTTGATAGCTCAGCTTGAAGCCCGGCCTGTTCTCTGAGTGGTCACTGTAGAAGTGGATGATTGTCAGGTGGGTAGTGCTCATTAGAGTTGGTGGGATCTGTGAGCCAGTAAACTGTCCAATAAGAGCAGAACTGTGCTGTGGTCCAGCCCTGACCTCAAGAAAGTCATGGTTGTCTTCAGAAGAGAAGTTTTGGAACTGAATGTGGGCTCCTAGAATACAAACACATATGACGTGACTATATATGCATTACACAACACATAATAATAATATATGAGAATTACAAATCACATTGGATCTGACTTGTATGACCCGATTTAATATCATATTGGTCATTGCATGGATCTGAAAATAACAACTGAGATATGAAATAACTTTCTCAAGGTGCAGTAAGAGAAACATGTCATCAGTGTCAAACAGTGAAACATGTTTACAGTATTTCACACGTTGATGTCTATTTTCATTACTTTTTCTATCTGGTATATTTATATTGTTATTTCTCTATTTTGGCCCCATCCATCAAAAGAAAAAAACAGCAATTTTATTGTCTGAGACAAGGTCAATAAAGCTTTGTTAAATCTACGGGTTTTTTTGATATATTATTATTATTAACATTTCTGAAAATCAAAATCCTACAAAAAATAGCTATAAAGTACAGATATTTATGCCGTGCACTGGTGACCAGTTATTTAATCTCTAAACAGCACTCAACACCTGTCAGTCTCAAATTTGGTGGTAAAGCTTTCAATAAATTATTGCTGGGTCAGTGGTAAAGAACAATACCAACAGATATATTGAAAGTGAGTATTTTTAAGAATGTTCTTCCATCCCATAATACATACCATATCCAGTCGGCAGGGTAATTTGCCAGGTGCAGTCCAAATTGCCTGGATAGTTGCCAGGGAAACCTGGACTAAGGATGACACCACTCATCTCATACAACACCCCGCCGCAACGAGCTGGCAACACAGGTTCAACAAACACATTGTTAAAACAGGCAATGCACAGCTGAGGTCACACCTCATCCTTTTTTGCATCAACAGAAAGAAGGTCACACCACGGCTATAAAAAAAAAAAAAAAAAAAATGTAATAAAGTGCAGCAGCAACCAAAGGGCATAGTTGTAGTATTGACATTTTCAGTCTGTGGTCACTTTATTAGGTAAACCTGTACAATCCACTGGCATAAAGGTGTCAGGGGCCAGTGTAAGGCAGAGTATAGTAGAGCTTTAGAGCTTCATTCTCTATGGTAATTCTTATTATGACACATGTAATATATTTTTGGCCACAAGCATGATTTTGCCATTGTTCACTCCTTTTGGATTAAAGAAAAGAGACTTGCACACAGAGTGCAAGGTTGTTGTTTTTTCAGTTCTATGGTATTTTATCACAGCTCTGTCATCTACCTTTTCAAACATAAGTGAAGGTCATTTTTTCAAGTAGTTAACTCATGCTTCTCAGTAGTATATAAACATTATTAAGCATTAAGTCTTAACATTGACAGGTTCTAACTTGTTTTGCATGCTGGGAGTTGCACAGAGAGCCTCTCCATGGTGCCTGCATTGTCTTCTGTTTTTTTTTGCATATATATCTGTGTGTGTGTGTCTGTTTGTGTGCTACTGTACCTATGCAAAGAGGAGGTGGGTAGTTCCATCGACGCACAGTCCCCGGCATGCAGGAAATGTGAGAGTGTCCCTGAAAATATTAATACAATGGGTTAGATTCAAGAAAAGAAGATACTATAGACAATGTCGGTACATTTTCATTAATTAAGGAAATTTCCCTCTCTTCTTAATGGAAATAGTACCAAAAATAAAACGTGGTGACTATTTAAAAATGCAGCCAGTGAGGAAATGTAATTCTATTGCATGTTTGTTATCACATACCACAGTTTAGCCAGCCACATTGTTAAATGTGTAGAATCAGTATGTAAATCCATGTATTTATATATCTATACATTTGTTACTGGTCAGTTTGAGTGCCTGTGTTTATTACCTGCAATGTGTAGCCAGGTTCACAGGTGAATGCCACCACCTCATTGACCATATATCTGTCTCCTGTTTTAATTCCGTTGGCTGGAATCATTGGCTCTGGACAGGTGGTAAGACCAACAGCTACAAAAAAAAGGAGGAGCGTCATTCACACGATGAATTATATCATTTTTAGTATTATTTTTTCTTATAAAATAGCTTTTTCTGTCTTCTTCCTGCACTTGTATTTGACCTTAGTCAAAATGAACATAACCTTTACAAGGCCAAATACAGCAAAACACAACATTTTACCTTTCATTCTATTATTTTTATTTGCTTGAATTTCTGTGCCTTGGACTTGTTTGCATTCCACTGAATAATAATGTCTCAAAGTGCATTCAAGTTTTTCAACAATGATGAGAAAAGTAATCTTAAATGAATAAAATTTACATTCATTTGAAAAAGATCTAATGTGGCAGATTAATTTCAAGTGTTCTTAATGTTTATTTTTTTAACACACAAGAGCCCATTCGTTGATTGACAGAACAACAAAAATGCTTGTTTATTGTCAGCTGTGCCGGTAGCCTTTGAAATGCTCCTTAGAAATTTGTGAAGGCAACATGATGACTTTGGTTGAGGATTCCTAACACAATAAAGGTTAAACACATCCCTAATAAATTTGACAGCAGACAGGCCTTTGACCAACAGGAGTGTGTGTGTGTGTGTGTGTGTGTGTGTGTGTGTGTGTGTGTATTTGGTTCTGCTTGCATCTTTAACTTGCAAACTTCTGCGGAAGACTGCCCTGGAGTGGTTACCATAGCAACGCAGGGGTTGGAGGAGGGATAGAGAGTAAAAGATGGGGAGACAGAGGAGTCAATGTTTGTGTGTGTTTGTGTGTGTGTGTGTGTGTGTGTGTGTGTGTGTGTGTGTCTGCTTCTGGTCTTATTGGTTCATTATCTCCCCTCCTACCAACAAAACAATGTGATCCCACTGAGCGCTCTCTCCCCTCTCTCTCTCTCTCTCACACACACACACACACATAATTGTGAGTCACATGAGTTTGTCTACAGAAAGGTGTGGGATGTAGCTAAATTAGAGGCATGAGATTGTGAGTTGGAGACACATGTATGCACTCACAGCATACTATTAGGCAGAGCATCAGCAGGCTGTCAGGATAACTGATCAATGAAACTATTCCATTTGGCTGACCCCCTCTCTCTCTCTCTCTGCTAGCAAACTGCTCCCTCTTTTCCCTGGTTATGACAGAGCAGCAATGCTTTGTGAAATGCTGACAGCACAACAAACCACCCCACTAGAGCTACTGGACTACAACTAGACAGTGTCAGCATTTAAGTCTAACTGACAGGATTTACTACACTTCTGTTCAGTTTACTTCAGGACAGACAAGGGAGAGGGATTTCTCACTCTGCCCTTTAGAGGAAAGTCCCTTTAGTCAGCTTAAAATGATGAGATCATCATCACCACAATCATTCATGTGCACATGTCCACATTACAGCAAAACTGACGGGGAGAACGTTTAGCAGCACAAGCACAGCTCAATGCTGGCTCTTGCCTTCCCTGTTCCTACAAACATAGAGGAAAACAAGATAGTACAGAGGAAAATCAATGTACAACACAGCTCCATAAGTTGTTTCACTATTCCAGGTTTTTAGAGTTGATAATTATTCATTCTGAATTTAAAGACCTTAAAAACAAAAGCCATTAACAAGAATACATTGTTTAAATGTACAAGTTTTTTTGGGGTAATACGAGTGAATTCTTTAGCATCGTGAGGAGTATCAAAATGAACAATCCGAGGGTAAAATGGGGGGGGGGGGTTCTGTTCTTGTCGCCCATTCAATAGGTAATTTGACTGAACTTGGCAGCATTTTGTGTTTAATGAAACAAGTTAAATACCTGCTTTGTTTTAAAATCTCCAGTAAATAACCTCCGAAGCATACTTGGGTTGAATTCTGCTACAGATAAAAGTGTTGGCACTCATTTTGAGATAAGCACAGAAACTATCTGAGTCCTGCAAAGAGCTCTTATTGCACTATGTTGTATACTTTTCTGAGGGCGGTCTTGGATAAAGTTGAATGCTCACTGTGCTGTACTTGAATTCTTCTTGAATAAACTCTCTCTCTTTCTGTCTACTTTCTTTCCATCTCCCTCCCATGTACTGCTTTACAGCTTGTTCTTCTGGTTTGAAAAGATGAGAAGGCAGAGGTCACATCCATCACGACTGAGCTAACATTTACTTCTACGCCATCCATGATCATCTCCCCTCACAATCGCACACAGAGAGAGAGAGACAGACATTCTATGGAATTACCTTCACCTATACAGCTGAAAGAAAAGTAGTTTGTGGGTAAACAGTAAGTGGAGAATTAAGTAGGGCTCCAACTTAAATGTTGCAATACGAAATAACTTAGCCATGAAGACCTTTTATCAAAACCTGTCAGCACAATTCAATCCAAAGATATCTCAACATGAAACAAGGAGATATCAGGAAATACAAATCCACCTGGAATGTTCCCAACTCCATGATATATGTGTTAAAGGTCTGAGCAAAATAAATGCTAAAATATAACAATAGAAGTGTGGCTTGACCAACCAAGTACTATTTTTAACTGAGGATTATTTATGGACATCTGATAATAAAAGCCAATTAAAAAAATTAGCTTCACCAAAGCTAGAAATACACTGATGAAAACATATACAAAGACACAATGCACTGTCAACAACTGTTTTTCTCAACACAAGGACAACAAAAAGACCACCCAGTCTATTAAATCTGAATGAGTGCATTCACCTACAAACATCCACACAAAGATCACATGCAGAAATACACATGAGAGTACTTAACATAGCTCATGCTCACAAAAGGGAATATGTTCATGGATCTAGAAGGTAGACCAAGCTAAAACAACTGCTATGGACTGAAACGCACAACAAAGTCCTGATAGATATAAATGTACCTTCATATCCCTGTGTGTACCTTTGTCTGTCTACATATTTTTAGGTTTATGTGTTGTCGTTTTTTTTTGGACTTATTATTTGGAAATAAAGCATTTTGCATGTACTGTATGTCTAAATCTGTGATTTTTGTTTACGTCCCACTCGGTGCTCCAGTGTGTGTCTCAGCATGTGTATATGCTTTCAGGCAGTATACCAGTTCAGGTCACTGACTCTTGTTATTTGATGTTGAAGTTTTGGTTGTGTGTGTGTCATTGTGTTTCTGTGTATTTGTGGTTCCCCCCAACAGTTGTACTTACTTTCTTTGTCAGTCTGTCTGACCTGCCTATATCTGCCTACCTGCCTGGGTGTTTGGTTGCTTGGCTGTCGACCTGAAAAAGCTTCAACTTACTCTTGTATTCTAGATGAAAACCTGCTGCCACCACACTGATGTCACTCTGAAAGTGTAGGAGGAGTTGATTGGACGTTGAGTTGAGGAGAGCTGGAGCGGTGGTTCCTGTAAAAGATGGAGGTAAACTTACAACAAAACCAGCTGAGGAGTTTTGGAGGTAAATGTTCAAATGTTCACCGGAAGTGAATTAATAAAAAAAAAATAGCATTAAAGACACTGGATACTGCATACAGGAAAACATTACGAAAAATGTATGATGAAGGCATGATTTTGACTGTAAGTCTTGTTTAAATCCAAGACCAGCTGGGAATTAATGTGTAGAAAGGGCGAATGACCTCTGCCCTCCATGGTTAGCTAGCATTTTAGTCTCCTCATGTGAAGCAACCCTAATCTGACCTGGTGAAGCTGCTCAGTGGCCAACACAAGATCACCGTGGTTATAGCGGGCAGCTCCCTGATGTGCCCTCTTGAGAAGGGCACAGCTATTTTGTGTGTATGTGTGTACCTGTGTGTGCGTGTGTGCGCGGGGGCGTGCGTGTGTTGCCCTATGGGTGGCATGCTTTATGTGTGATAGGTGTGTGACAGATATGTGCTTGGGGCAGGTCACAGGGGAAACTCCGCTGGGAAATTGTAAAAGGTTAGATCACTCTTTATCCCACCCTGTCTTCTTTCTCTCCCTCTTTCTGCCATCCTTCACTCAACCTTGAGGTGAAACTCTTCCCCTCCCTCCCTTCCTCCTGTCTTCACTTCTTCTCACTGACTGTCTGGAAATGGGAAGAATTCTGTCCTAAAAAAAAATGTATTATTTATTAAAGAGATATATCATGTTTACTGGTATTACAACTCATCCATCATAGGTCACCAGTGTATTCTTTATGTGTGCATATCTATAGTTTAAGACCTGTCATTGGTAATTCATCACAGATTGTGTGTGTGTGTGTGTGTGTGTGTGTTCATGTCTGTCAATCTCAATGTGTGTGCGTGTGTATCCATAGTTTAGGAGCTGTCATATCTCATCCATCATAGATCTCCAACGTGTTTGTGTGCATGGGTGTCCCTGCATGAGTTTGTGTGTTTGTGTGCATGTGTGAGCATATTGTCATACCAGAAAATGACCCTAATTTAGGAGCTGTCATGTCTCCTCCATCGTAAATCTCCAGAGAATCCCAGTTGTGCTCGGTAGCAAACGTCATCACTTGGATCTGAACAGCAAACAATGAAAATAAATAAATCATGTAATAGATTTATAATAATAGATGTTTTTTTACAGAGTTTCCAAAAAGAAACTGCAGTTCAAGCCTGGATTACAAAGCTTCTGAAAGGGATATGATCACCCCTGAGTCCTCCTTTTAACAGCACAATGATTACCAGAGATATTTAACATTACTATACATCTGAAACTACATTGTCAACTCCAGATTTTTCTCATCCATTCTGTTTAATGCTAGGTGGAGAGACAGATTCGCAAACGCAGCTCAGCTGGAAAAGCTCCAATTCAGCGATACAGTACGCAGTTTATTATCAGATAATGTTGCATTTGACATCACATTATTTTTAACAAGGCCGACCTGACAACTGCTTGAACAGATTTTGCTTGCCCTCGGGGCAAACATTAATGTCGAGCCCTGCAATATAGCATTAGCATCCTCAGCTACCAGCTCCACTGTTGTAAGCACCAGGAGGGGACATAATACTTCAGACTATGGAATCTGGATCCCTACATGTATGTATTGACTCAATCCAAAGTCTGACGACTGAATTTCTTCATGATCGGAACCAAATACCAATATTGGGTTCAATCAGCCCCTACTCATTTAATACATTAAACATTTGTTTACATATGTTTACCTGTATCCCGGCCCCTTCACTGACATGGATCCTCCACAGACAGTTGAGACTGTTTGGATAGGGCTCAGGAAAGCCAGGAGACAATATTGTGCCACGGCGTTCAGTCAAATTCCCACTGCAGGGAACTAGAATGAAGACGTAAAAGAATTGAGTTCTTGGCAAAATGTATTCACTAAACATTTAACAGATAGGACAGGTTGTTGGAATATGACTCCGTATGCTCAGAGACAGTACGGTGTTCAAATCAGCACTACAGGGAACCAGAGAGAGAAAATATGATAAACATTTATGTTATAATCTAAAGTGACATTTGAGGCTGTTTGCAAAAGACATGCTCTCACTAGAGAGAGGTATCATGCAGGTATACATTTCGTTTTTTAGAATTAACGTCAAAATCCTGATGGTATTCATTTGTTTTTCCTGCATTGCACAGCAGCTACAGTACTGGATAGTTAACAGAAATGACTGATTTCATTCTGTGGAGCTCCGCCTCTGTACATTTAATGGTCGATTAGCCTTACCTATGCAGGTTGGTGTTGTTGCATTCCACTGTGCGAGGGCACCCGGTACTGCTTGGCACTGGATAGCACTGGATCCTTTCAGCAGATAACCTGGACTGCACTCGAAGCGGACCACAGAGCCAGCTGAGAACTCGGAGCCTATCCGCCTGCCGTACCGAGGCTCTGGCACTGAACTGCATTGACTGTCACTAGTACGAGGCACAGCTACGATGATGATGGTCATAAAACAGAAATATAGATATCAGTGACAAGGCATTCATGTTGAACTTGAACTCAATGCATGTTATTTTATGTAGGTTTGTGTGTATGAGAGAAAGAGATATAGGAAAATAGAGTGAGAGTTACCTTGGTAGACAAAATGAAAGCCTCTAGCTGACTGCCCACTCTTAGCATTGAATCGCAGCATGATCTGATTGGACATTGCCAATGGCAATGTCTCTCCTGAGACAAACAATTATAGAAATTCACACAAACACACAGAAAAACATACATAACGGATTTTAAATGGATGTTGATGCAAAAAACAGCTTAACCTTCTCTCCTGAAAACACACAGCAATACATTGTTCTTTTTTTGACAAATTGGAGACAATCGAGACACAGAACATAAAAAGCACAAAGGTAAATATAATAAGACATGCTCACCCAAACATACAAAGCCTCTTTGATCCAAAGATACTCACAACCATATATTTAACTGCAAAGCTTTACATTTATGACTCAGTTCTTAGCAGGGTTTCCCTTCATTTTTGCCTGAGGGCAAAATAGGGTCCTCATGAAAATAAGAAAACAAGAACAAAAACACATACTCACACCAGTTCACAGGCACAGGCAAAGATTTACACGCATACACAAGCAAACCCAACAGTGATAAATGAGAAAAACATGGTCGCGTGTGGCTGACATTTAGAACCATCATTAGCTGAGTCGGGGATGAGTGTGTATGTGCAACTTTGCTATCCGTGTATGTGTGTTAATATGTTTGTGTGTCAGTATAATCGGTCGGTTTGCTGGAACAATGTGCTACAAAGCTGTCTGTCTATGTGTGTGTGCGTGCGTGTGTGTGATAGGGTAATGATGCGGCTAAAATTATTTTGTAAAGTCTGGTGTGTTTCATGCTTTGCTGCTTGTTTTAAACCCTAATTAACTTTAAGGAATTAGGCCCCTATTTTACATTATATAAAGACGGTCTTTTGCCTTCAACCAACTTAGATAGATAGTGGTTGGAAAGAAAAACATGCATAGTGTGCAGCTCCATTTAAGATTCTTAATTATTGTGTTTAAAAAAAAAGCTCCCTGATCCACTCAGTGAAGGAGGTCATCAAAGGAGCATAGAAAAACAAAAATATTCACCTTCGTGTGAAAACAAAGAAATGCCCTCAGGAAGTCTCCCATCTATCTACATGTTTGTGTTTTTCCTCTGGTGATTGATGTTTTTATCATCAAAACTCAACTGTTCTCCAAAAGGGAAAGACAAATTTATTGGCATTTGCAGGCTTGTTCTTTATTAACGAGCTCCTACTATTGATTCTATATGCACACAGCTGAATAAACATTCCAGAGAAAATATTTAAAAAGCCCTGACTTACATAGAAAGTAACTAAATGTCAATCCCATTGGGATTCCCATGCAGTAAACCCCCTGGGCATCAACCACTACAGAGTAATACGAAACTCTCAGGCGACGAGAGCATATTTTGTTAACAACTATGTTAATCAATATATATTCACATTTAATTCTTCATACTTTGTCATCACTGTCAGTTCTGCCTCATCTTTCAATCTCCATCAGGGCTGAGGATGTTACTGAGTAGTGATTGAAAGTTAAAGGATAATGAAAAATGTATTATTGTATTGAGGGTATATTGCATGGCCCCAGTGAGGCGATCTCCACTGTTGATTTCTTTTTGTAAAGATAACCTATAATGGGTTTCCACCAAACACATCATCTATCAAATAGACTGTGATAACAACCACCAGTGTTATGTTCTACAGCACCCAAGAGCTGCTGTCTCACTGACAATTTCATTATTTTCCCATGAAAGATGAACTCAAAGAGCACAAAACAAGGACAAGGGAAACACTTGAAAACATTAGAACTGAATCAAAGCAATTAAAAATATATAATGTCATGCCAAGTCACAATAAGTTGAAAACACAGTTGCATTCAGGTGTGTATCAGCCAATAGGAGACTCACCTGAATGTGACCCAGCCAGGGAGCTCAACAATCGAGCATTTTCATTGGCTCCATCAAACAGCTCCACGGAGTCATTCATCGCTGTCTGGAAAACAGCAAACTGGCCAAACACCACTGAAGAAGAAGAAATAAATAAATCTAGATATCAGCTTTTGTGTTGGTGTTCCTACCACATGTGTGGTGAGATTATTTATACACTTACCAAACTGTGGGGACACATTGATGTAGTAGGAGCAGGTCTGTCTTGTGGTGTAGTTTAGAGGATAGTTTGGAGATAAAACAACTCCTTCAGATCCACCGTACTGTCCTCCGCATGGAGCTATAGGAGGATAAAGAGTATTGAATAAACATACGATCTGCAAAGGAAGCTGCACTGAATGTCCTCTACAATAAAAAAAATATCTTTAGAGAAATAAAATGGAATCAGAAAATGAACATTGAATTATAAATGTGCATGTGACTGCTGCTTCCTGGTATTCTAAGGGGTCATCTGCTTCATAATCGAAGACATCAATATTGAAATGACAATATACAGTATTTGCCGATGCCACTAAAATTACTTTTAATATCTACTTAGATATTAATAGGCCTGGAAAATGCATAGATATTTGGCTTTGTTTTAAACATATCTATCATGACTGAAGTCTGAAATCCTATATCATAGGGCATTTTATCAGGCTGGCAGTCCAGAGCTTACAGTAATCATGTGGCAATACATATCGACACAAAGATATGAGAACATTCAAATTGGAGTAATATTAGCTCAACTTCAGCCGTCACAGTATGACCTGACCTCTATCTCTCCTTCTTTATATTTTTACTCTGTATTTGGATAATTGCTCCACACCCTTAACACTGAAGGTCAACACACTACCGTCATTATCATTGTTTCACTTTAATCCAGCTAGCGGGGTACAATGGACACAAAAATTTATTGTTTCTACTTATGGACTACAATTCAGCAAGTGGAGATCCAAAGGTAAAAAAAAATATAGCAATCAACATTTCTGGCAACAGTGCCTAAACACTTTATTGCTTCAATCATTTAAAGACATCATGTTGAAATGAAGCATTTATATTTTAATCATGTGTCACATTCTCTCCCCCTCCCCCTGCTACTGGGAGCACTGCCAATTCCACTCAGAGCTGGCGAGCGTCAGTGCCCTAATCTGTTACTTTTTTTAAATTTTTTTTTTTTTATCCAACTGGCTGCATTTGGCTCTAAGGATGTTTAGTTTAGCAGAAAATTCAGGCTGTGCCCAAATATCATTTGGACCCTTGTGACTCCAAGGCTTTGTTATGTAATTTAAAAATACATTGCTTTGGATCTGTGTGTGTTTGTGTGTGCATGTGTATTTGAGCATGCAAATAATGTCCAACTACAGATCTAGCTTTGTGACTAAATAAACTATCATTTGTTGTTCAGTTGTTACCTCATGATTTATTCTGTTGAGTTTATTTATATCATTCTTACCTGTAAAGTACCTTTACTGTGGTAACATGGAGCAGTAGCTACTTTGCAACAGCAGCATTTGGTACCTACATATTAAATTAACGTATTAGTGCATGATTTTTACCCTGCAAAGCCAGCAGGGTAAAAATGTAACCGAATGAAACTGTGTGATGCTGAGCTATGGCGCAGTATGTGATTGTTGCTATCAGGCAGAATATTGAACCTTCAAAAAGTCTATAATCCCAAATATTATAATATGACCCACACCACACCGCAGCCATAACAGCAGGTTTATCCCTTTCAGCAGCCTATAAAAAGCTACACACCTTGTGAGTGTGCACACATTCACACAGCGAGTCAAGCCATGCTGAGGTTAATGAAATGATTGCCTGTGAATGTGTGTGTGGGGTGTATGTGCATGTGTAAAAAAAACACCAGGAACAAGCACATCTGTCAATGTCATCCCCACAACGCACACCAACACACACCAACACACACATGGCATATTTTTATTGCTTCTTTTCTCACCACTTCAGGCCTCTTGCTCTTTTTGTTGTGTTTTGCTGCTGTGTGTGTATCTCTGTTGCCCAGTACTGATGCCCCCCCACAGCATCATCTGTGATCCCTAACTATCATCACCTCTGTGCCCTGTGAAAATGTGACAGTAGTGGGGTCCAAAGAAACAGGACATTTTGTGAATGTATATGCTGCCTGGGTCATAATCCACACTGTAGCCATTAAGGTGCATGATGGGAGTTTACATGTAGTTTGATAAAATTGACTGTGGCCAACTCCATTTTTTTTTTTTAGAAACTCCCTCAGCATTTCACTTTATTAGGGGCTCAAAAAGTCCACCAGAGTGGCCTGAAACACTTCCCAATAACATGTTGGGAAAACTTCATTACTCGCACACTTACCAGGAACACATGGCACACAAGTCTGTAAGACAGTGGGTGGATATTAAGACTGGGGTTGCACTCTTCTTGAAACTTGCTCACTAAAACCACTTTGTTTCCTTGACAGTTGTTTTACTCCCACCTACTTATCTTCCTCCTTCCGTCTTCCATCCCCTCTTACTTTCTTGTAGTTTGCTACAGCATCAGAGTGATCACTTTCTTTGTTTCCACTCCTCTTGATCTCGCACGGTGATATTGATTGATATAGCTTGGATAGATTCTTGTTGTGCTGTATAGCATTCAGCCCTCAGGTCTTGAGGTCTTGTCTTGATCTACCCACAATCCCCCAGTGGCACTGCTTTAGGTTTATGTGCCAGCCCTATCAAAAGCCTTCACATACATGTGCTTTGATCGCTCACACCTTCTGACACACAAAAACAAATGCAAAAAACAAAGCAAAAACTATGCAAGTCCCCCTCTTTCTCTCGCACACCCATGTACTTTGATCATCCGCATGTATACACAAGAACACACACACACACAACACTTTTGTAGTCCTACCTCTCACTGTCTGCGTCTAATCTTCCTTTTTCTCTTACACAAATATGCATTAATTTAATTAATTTGTTCATGTACACATTAGCAGAGAAAAGTACCAAGACACAAACAGTCTGTGTACACATAATCATGGACCAGTGACATAGATGGACTTGAATTACAAGATATATAGCAGTTGTCTCCGCCATATTGATTGCTACCAACGATAGCCGAGACAGTACAATATGTGTTAAGTCGTTTGAGAAGGCTCTGAATGTGGCCTGGATTTCCAGCTCCACCCAATGTCCAATGTCCAAGCCCGCCCAAACTATGTACGTCCTCAAAGAGCACTGACCTGAGACCAGCCATTCTGATACACTCTATTGTATCTCTAGTTCTTATACTGAAATATATGTCTGAAATAAAGTTAAACTAAATTGATCTAAATATCCTCTGTGCATATCGAGACTGCAGAGAAATCAATCTTGTTCATGTATGATGCTGTTTTTCTGCAGCCACTCATCACACTAATGTTAATGCAACCAGCGGCTAGGAGTGAGGGAGAGCAATTAGCCAATGTTTTGTTATTTATACTTGGTGTAGTGTTTGATATTTCTAATAGACCTCAGAGTCTTGCTTATTTTGTCATGGTTTGGGAAGGCCAAGAAATTAGGCTGAACCAATCTTTAATTTCCATATTTGTGTTTTAGAAGCAATATTAATATCATTAATATTAACCATATGCCAACAAGAATCTATGTGATTATGTGAACAGTACAAAAACAATGTGTTTGCATGCATAAGCATAAGTGGTATCCAGTATTTGGGGTGCATGCTTATGTGTTTGTGTGTGTTGATGGGAGGGCTTGTGTGCAATACTGCCTCTCGGCGGCACTGTGTTATGGCTATGTCTCTCTCTCTCTCTCTCTTACACACACACACACACACACACACACACACACACACAGACACACACACACACACACACACACACACACACACACACACACACACACACACACACACACACACACACACACACACACACACAGAAAACCCTATCAACAGTCACAGAGAATTTCTTCTTTCTCGTACCAGCTCTTAGTTACCATGGAAACCAATAAAAGAGCGGTTTAAGATGGGAGGTGTGTATGTGTGTGTGTGCTTGTGTGTGTGTTTGTGCGTGTGTGTGTGTGTGTGTGTGTGTGTGTGTGTGTGTGTGTGTGTGTTTGTGCATGTGTGTGCACGCAGTGGGAGGAAAGTAAAAGAAGAGAGGATGAAAAAGCAGGAAGAAAGCAAAGCAGTTAGAGAAAATGAAAGAGAAGGAGGAGAAAGAGGAAAGTGTGTGTGTGTGTGTGTGTGTGTGGGCACGTGTGCGTTGGGGTGAAAGTGAAGAAGAGAGGAGACAGAGGGAGTGTAAGTGGAGATGTATTATTTAAAGAGGTCTCACCCTGTCTAATGAGTTTGGTCTAAAAGCCCCAGGAGCTGCCCAAAGATAGAGAGACAGACAGACAGAGAAACTTCCCTAACTATGTGGTGAGGAAATTCAATGAGCAATATCAGCTGAGAGAGGGAAGGAAAAGGGCAGGAAAACTGGTACCATTGCGTGAACTTGTAACATGTTCTCATGCTTGTTTTTTTTATGTTTGTGGCTTTTGAGACTCATTAAACATAATCTGGGATTTAAAAAGGACCTGGACCTGGACCTCGCACCAAGGTCAGGTCTGTGTTACCGTGAGAAAAAACAGAGCAAACAAGTCATCTAAAGATGAGCTGGGCTAATGTTGCCGTGTACAACACAGCCTAAAAAATGTGCTTGAAAAACATTTTTCGACAATTGATATTGAAATTCATGATACACCTGTGCAATAGGTTTGGTCTTTCACTGCATTGCGAGATACCTAGTATGACTGCATGGTAAATCCATTCTTGACATTCTGTGAATTAGAGCTGAAAAACTGCAGTTATCATTCAGCTTTTACCATGGTAACAAGCTGAAAGAAAAAATCAATTATTGTACAAATGCATGAATACTTTGCCAGATGAAGTTCAAGGCCTTTCAGAGGTTTAGATCATCAGGACCATGATGTGGTCTTCCCAGTTCTAGCCTTCAAATGTGACTAAAATGTCAATACTTGGCTTCTGTTCATAAAGAAATTGTTGTGTGGGAAATAATCTAAATATTACATTGAATCAATTCCAGCCACCCCTATTTCCTAATGAACACAAGTTCATTCTGTTAACGGAAAGAATGTGCCAAACTCTTCTCGTAGCCCATTCAAGAAAAGTCTAAACGTATTCACTGATTTGGGACCTTGTCTATAAAACTCTGCAGAGAATCCACACTAATTGTTTCTGTACATACAAATGAGAAAATTGATGTACACAAAAAATTGAGTTATAAAACCCTGAGTATACCTGCAATTGTGCAATTTCCTTTTATAATTCGCAAAAATTAACTTGGTATTGTCCCCATTTGGATCAGACTCATACCCGCCATCAACCTTAAATTGTCAATGGAAAGCACCTTGAATGAGCTTGTTGGTCAATAATTCTTTGCAGTAAATCATGCAGCAACCAGTAAGAAGATGCAAAAAAGGAATTTTTCTACCACACCCAGGTGCTTTTGGGTCAGGCGGAGGTTAGAGAGCATTTGTTGTTTAATCTGCCTTTCATGTAGTTCTAGCAGTACCAGACCAGTGCATCAATCATGCAGCATTATGAAAAAATGTCACCACACAATTTTTTATAGCAATCAGACTGCATGCTTCACACTAAAGAAATTACTTTGATTGTGACTTGTTTCAACCACCTTGTGTTTTCCATTTGAAAATAGAAGTTTGATAAGTGCTCATGATTTATCTTTTGGCCAAATGGCACCAGGCCAGGTCTCTGTCACTTCAGAGATCACACATACACATGAAATCATATAAATAGCAGTTTGGCAGGTGTCACTTCCTCGGCTCTCTGAGCTGTCAATCAATTAGACAGTTCAGCCAGCCAATCCCTGACAGACTCACTTACATACACACACACAAAATATAAACATATCAATCAAAAGTCAGTCATTATTTTGCATGGTTACCCAAATGGAGTTCCGTGCTAACCACAAACGTTGGTGTGACTTGTAAATATTGTTTTCTTTGGCATATTCATCATTATTAAAAATCAAGGCAGTAGAGGGGTAAGATATACAACAAAAGGTGCCTGGTTAGAATCAGACTGAACAAATGTTTTCCATCTCAGCATCCAGCATAACTGTAAATACTTAATTTTGAAAGCAATACTTTAAGCTTTTTTCCAGTAATAGTCTATACTATTTACATTCAGTGGCCACATTATTAGGTACACCTGTACAAATGATTGTAATTTAATATGACAGCTGCCATATTGTTGATGATGTTGACAGACATGGGCAAATTCAAAGTTATCACAGTCAAAGGTATCATTGTGTGTGTGTGTGTGTGTGTGTATATATATATATATATACATATATATATATATATATATATATTTCTCCTATTTACATACATGTTGGAAGCAGAATATTAAAAGCAACTGTATGAGTGTAATGCGCTCTAGCACAGCTGAACAGCTGAATAATGCCTATATACAGGTATATTTGATTGTATTAAGGGTTTACCAGATAAAATAGCTGCTAAGAGCATGTGCAACCAGACTGCTTTCAATAGGGTTATATTAGGGTATGTCTCCCCTACCTTTACATGATGGCATTGCTTTATCCCACACCGGCTTCCCATCTTGCCCCATGACACAGGTGATGGTATCCCCGCCCACTGTTGTGTAGCCATGGTGACAGTTGTAGGAGACTTGTGATCCCAGTTTATAGTCATAACCTGTCCGACTGGCATTCATAATGTTGCCAGGGTCAAAACAGGCCTCTCTTGGTTTTTCTGTGGAAAATGGAGAGAGTTTAGTGTTACAGAACAAAGACCTCTGTTATAGTGACTAGATCCCAAAATAGCACTATTACCATTTTCCACATGATTGATAAATTCTCCCTATTTTTTATTAGAATTTAAATAAATACTTATAACTAAAAGTGTCCCTGTTTATTTCCAAAACACATCTAAATCCTTTATACACCACAATAAAGGAGATTTTCAGATTACATTAGAGGTTTTGGCTGCTATGTTCTGAGCACAATATAGGCCATATTCAATATTCACTTCAAATACATTTCCCGCACTGGGAGAAGAAGAAATAAATACAAGTGAAAGAGGAGTCAAGAGTAAATGGCACCAGGAATAAAGCAGGAAAAGAAGAGTAGACTTGGGCTAGCTTGTTTGCTTTATGTGATTGCCCAATAACAATTAAATATTGGGCATGACATAGAAAAACCAAATGGCAGAGAGAAAAACAGAAAGGTGTGGAGGGCAAGATGGAAGCGCAACAAGGAGATTATTAAGTTTTTAATTAGAGAGATTGCAGATGCAAGGTGGTGAGTTAATGACAAAAGTACAGAAGAGTGAGACGGACAACAAAGAGGGAGATAATCTTTTTTCTAATTCAAAATAAATTGATTAAGTAACAAGAGAAAAAGCTAATTTATAAAACTTGGCAGAGCAGATCTAGTCTCCAGTAAGCCGATCAACATCAGTTCCACATTGACTCTAGCTGTTAAATCGCCCACACAAGAAACATTTGCAGAACCAGGATGAGTCACAATCTGTGGAAGCAAACAACTCATGACTCCATGAGTGGCAGAAAGCAGAAAATACACAGTAAACAGAGAAGGCATCTTAACTTATCCAGTCTGCACAAGAAACACAGAATCATTATTATTAACAATTAATATAGCATATCAGGTATTTATCAAATGACGGGTCAGATTCATGAGGAAAATTGAATTGCGCAAATGTGTGCTGCAATTTTCATTGACTTTGTGGCTGCAATCGTCACTTAATGAGACAGTATCTCATTATGCAGTCAGCTCCTGGACCAAATCTGGGACGGGCCTCCAAGATTACATTATGCAAGTGACGGAGAGCCCAAAGGTGCAGGTTCAGCAGTGGGATTTTCAATGAGATCAGTAAGCTCAGAAAAGAAAAACTAACACAGTGATTTTTGATGACAAAACATTTACTTCTGTCACCTGAGGAAAACCAGCTTCAAGTGTGTGGTTAAGTTTAGCGGAATACATAATCAGCTGCTGTTAACGTGTCCCCTCCTGTCATTTGCGCAATTCTTAAGCAAGGAAAAGATTCATGCAACGAGACACACCCTCCAAATACTCTGTAAATTGACTTACAAATCTGTGGATCAGACTGTTTTAAAACAATTCCACATTCAATTGACCTTGCAGGGAAATTTATGAGGACATTTTAGCAAGGTGAACTTTTGGAGTTCAATTACCTCTATATTCGATGGCAAACCCAGACATGCCCAGAGAGGCATCAGATCTGAATGCCAAGAAGAGACCGTTACCACTGCTCTCTATTCGCTCTGGGGCCTGGCTGCCTTGGAGACTTGCTAGTAATGGCCCGTTGGAGTCTTCACCCTCGTAGATGTGCAGGAAGTCATAACTTGGCTCCATATTGAAACTGGGGTCAAAAGAAAAATAGAAAGTTGGGTTCAAGAATTCGGTGAGATTAACTGCATTGTTTGTGTGTGTGTGTGTGTTGAATTCAAATGCTGCATCATTTAATGACTGCATATTACTTTGCGCTCTTAATTAGTTCTCTCTTTTAATCTACAGCTAATCTTATTTTGATTTTGACATGTGTTGCAAATGTGTTTACTGCATTAAAAAGAAATGCTCTCGTTTTCTTCAGCAATGTATTGTCAAAACACTGTAATTTCATTGATATTTTTGAAAAGAAATCATCCTGTTCTCTCATCGTAAAGGGGCATGTTGTTGATCTGTATCAGCATGCAAATACATGTGTCTGCGTGTAAGCAAACGCACATATATTCTATGTCCTGAATTCCTGAGTCTGCAGCCTAAACCTACATTAGTACCTAAAAATCTTGCTTGCTAACGTTTTGCTGGTTTTCACTTGAGAGTCCTCCTCATCTCTCGATACATATATTAAGACCTGGTCATCATGAGGGTAAAAGAACTAAAACACAGACTGTTTAACCTGTCTCCCACCCAGCACAAATTTCTGTATATAGACTTCTATCACTATTGTGTATGTCTGAATTAGCTCTGTCTCCCATATGGTTAAACCACTCTGTTCAGTGTTTGGCTGAAAGCCATAGGACTAAACTGTGCATGTGTATTTGTGTGTTTCGTCACAGCTGTGGAGGATAAAAAAGAAAGATAGATAGTGGAGATTTATTGTGTATATGAGAGTGTAACCATATTGCTAACTTGCTTTAAAGTACCCTTTGTTTTTGTGGACCGTGGCACAGTAGAGCTATATTTATTCCCCTGTCTTGTTTGAATCCTGTTTTCTATCAAAATATGCTCAAGGATGTGCACTGGTTCCACAAACATGGTCATATGGTAATACACAGTTCTGCAAAGCATTTAAAACAAAGACCTACAAACATTTATTCAGTTAGGAAATGTATGCATAAATGTTTCAGGCCTTTTAGATATATGCAGTATTTTCAAGGAGAAAACAAAAAAAACAAACAAATATGTTTGTTTACCACAAAAACACTACAGAATACCTCATATACCAGAATGAGATTTTGATTTAGGGGAAAAAAATGCAGTTGCAAATGAAAAGTTATATCAAAACATACTTCATATTTATTATTATTCAGCTAAAAAAAAACTTATGTAATTTTTACCAGGATAAAAAAAAGTTTAAGCCCTGTGTTCTTATACGGTGCAGAAAAGGCTTAACTGCACATAAGCCCCTTTTGCACTGACAAAGCATTAAATGATCCGTGCTAATACCTTTTGCACTAGAGGTACATTCTGGTTCTGAGTGCTAAAGCAACTAAACATGATGAAAAGAACACAGAGATCAGACTGAGCAGGAATGGGACAGCATCATAACATCTCATGAATAAACAAGAGTAACACAAGGGTTATCTAAGGCTTGAATTCAAATTAATAACAGTCATGCATACTTGAGAATGTATATTCTTGTTTTGTTAGTAATTAATTGTACATTTTGAGGCACAAAACAGTCAGTTACCATCATTATGAGAAGAACGCAGCTTTTCAAGTGACTGAGTAGTCAGTGCATTTATAAATATTTTATGAGATAAAATAATCTAAGTTTTGAAAGAAGGATTTTCATCTGATTTGATTGAAAGACTGATCAAAAGACTCACGAGTCCTTAGTAAGAAGTATATTTCAGCTGTTTCATTAAAGATATTTGCTAGGGTACAGTAAGATAAATAACGACAAATAAGTGGCACAAAGCATCCGCAAAATAACAAATATCAAAACAACTCGATTAAAAGCAAAATAAAAATGGTCTCACTGTTACAACAGAGAGAAATTATCTTTTATTTCCAGCTGAAAAATATGAAAACAAAATTGGGTCATTTTTGCTCCTTTGGGTATCTGGAGAAAAACTGCTTTGCTTTTATCTCCTTTGGTACGTATTGAAATTCCAATCTTCATGTTTGCTTCAGACATAAGCCCCTTACCACTGTGACGTTTAAAATACTCCCAACCAATGCACAATCAGGACTTGAAATGTAAAATAACATTCCCCTATTACCAAAACATAAAACATGATCACAAATCCCTTTCATTTTGTCATGAATTTCACTTTTCAAATAAACGCAACATATAGAGGTAGAAAGGTTCAAATCATTTCGTCTTCAAGGATACAGAGGAAATGATCTAAATTAAGTTCACAGAGATAAACTAAAAAAATGGCGAGAACAATTCTAATTTTAATTTTAAGCTGAAGCAAGTCGTGCAAAGTTACAAATCAACTTACTGAAGTAATGGTTGTAATGCATTTCAGTCAGAAGAAAAACATATTCTGGAAAGTGCTTTTGGGGACTGTAATTTGTATTTCATTTCTTTTAGCACAAATTATCCTACTGATGGCGACATGATGACACTGACACATCTGTGTTTTCTAGCTCGAGAGCGAGGATTAACGCTGAGGATTTTTTAAGGCATTTTAAAGTTCAAATTACCTTTTGAAGATGAGAGCAATGACAAAGTCAGGGTTGACTCTGATTCTCCAATCACACTCTTTCCCAGGAGGGTAAGGCTGAGGGTAGTTAGGAGACAGGATTACTCCAGAAGGACCGCTGACATTACCCCCACATGTGGCTGGAGACAGACAAACAATGAGAGGAGGAGAGAGAGGGAGAAAGATGATTACACAGCATTGGGCTTGGAGTAATTTGGAAAGAGAATCGCTCCTGATTGACCACTCGTATTATCCCCGCAGGTAGGTAGACTGACAGAGAGTCGGTTTGTGATGGGAAGTGTGGCAGGGCTTGGAGAGAGAGAATTACCCCTGGTGGACCACTGATATTGCTCTTTCACCCTCTCCACAGGTAGACGGAGAGGGTGAAAGAGCAAAGGGGAGATAGAGCAAGACTGTGAAATTTAGTTACAGAGTGCAAGTCTGGGGGTAGTTAGCGAAGAGAATCACCCCTAGCGGTCCTGTTATTCCACAACAAGCCAGAGAGCAGGAAACAGAAATTGGAAAGAGAGACAGATAGATGCATTCAAGCAGCAATTTGGTGATGTGAAGGAAGAATTTGAAACATGGAGATGTGTCTTGGGGGTGTGAGGTGGGTGTGAACAGATTATCAACAGCGAAATAGAGGTAAACAAAGGCATCAACAGCTGAAAATCACTCACCGACAGACACAAAGTTACGCACTACCGTGTATAATGTTGGTTTATTTTTGGAGCTTTTCAACACCCATTGATTCACCACCTGAGGTGACAGTGTAGGGATGGGAAGCACATGCCGGCTCAGAGAAAATGGGGGGGAGAGTTACAGCCTGACGCTTTATCCACAGTCTATGGAAACATGAGGTCACTAGCAAAGATTCAGAGGCAATATCAGGAAAAAAGCATAATGTGTTTCACGGACGTACAGATGGACAGACAAAGGAATATTGAAAAACACAGCAGCCCAAGAAAAATATGGTTATGTCTGGGGAATTTCTTCATGCTTGTACTCTGACTAAATTGGCATGACATTTCATGTGTGAGACAAAATGGAACCGGACCAGCACTTAATCTGAAAAAAGAAGTTCATAAAGATGTGTAATCAGTAGACGCCTACTAACAGCTGGTCACAGACGTGTGTGGGTGTGCTGCAGGCTCGTTTTGCGCTAACACAGTGAGATTTGTATGTTGACGGTGGGGACACCGAAGGGCACTTGCTGCCTCACAGTTTGTACCTTGTTTTGCTCCGACTCTACTATTCCTGCATTTTCTGTCTCAAAAGAAGACAGGCTTCAAGGCTAGAGGTCGCTCCCTTTCATTAGTGAATGGGTCAATGTGTCGGAAGGAGGTAATGAAGAAAATAAAGGAAAGCAGACCTGAAAGAGAGTGTAGGGTCACAACAAGCTGCAGAACAACAGTATAAATGAGGTGTTGAGTAGGATGCGGGATCACATTGAATAAGAAAAATAAGCATAATATGCAGCAGTTGGACCTGATAGTGGTGAGAATAATGGAGAAAACAAGCTCTGGTTTATCAAAGCTTTTGATGTTACAAACCTGACCTAGCTTTTTCCCCCACGCTTCCTCTCCTGTGACATGCCTCATCATCCCAATTCTGAGTTTGGGAAGTTTTAGTGATCCATGAATTTTCTGGTTAGCAGCTGTGCTCAATTCTTATCCCAACCACAGCTTCTTCAGCAACTGTTCAACTTCAAAGTCTCCAGTATGGAAAACTATCCATTGACCCAAGCAGCAGAATCTATCCGAATTAGTGAACATTTTAACAGAGGGATTCAGTTGATTTTCCTGCAGAGAAGTATGTAAGATGTGACAACAACACAGGGCACCTGAGGGACCCTGGGCTCCCCTCCAGTTTTGCATTTGGTCATCCAGTTTTTATGTTTTGTTGGTTAAATAATTTAATTGTTGGTTTCTGCATCTAAGAATCTTAACATCTAGTGTTTTTCCAACATTCCTCATTTTACAGTGTGTAGTATGACTTTTAAGTCTCCAAACTCATTAACGTCTGACCACAGTAATGTAGCCCTACCTATGCATGTTGGAGGGTCAGGTTGCCAGTAGAATCTGTTGTCCATCCGTACACATGTGATGGTGTCCTGCCCTTGCAGCTGGTAGCCTGGATCACACTGAAACGTCATACTGTCACCAGGTTCTTTACTGTCCCCATATCGTGAACCATTAACAGGGATGCCTGGGTCATTGCAGGTGGTTGCTGTAGTGGCTGAGAGTGTGTGAAACAGACAGAGAGAAAGGTATTGATAGATTGAGTGACGTACATGAATTGTTATGAGATAAACATCCTTCATAACTTTATTATTAAAGGGTAGGTGGAGACCCATGTAAAAACTCGTGCTCAACCTGACCATTTCGTAGTTACATGGATTGTCCCTTCAAGTTCTGTCAAATTTGGCTTTTAAAAAAATGAATTTGTATCTGTATTTATTCGACCACATAGAAAGGAAAGAGAGAGGACAAAGTGAGAGGGAGGAAATGCAGACATTTGTGGTAACACCACCCCTAAAAATCACTGAATCAATACATCCGCAAACCTTTTTTAATTAAATGAGTGTGGTAGTAAATATCATTACCCTTGCTTTGGTAAATGCAGACAAAGGTAAACATAAGGAGTCATTACCATAGTAATGGGATAACAGTGATTGTTAGCAAGTTGATGAGTACAAATATTTATAGTTTAAATATGGGGAGATGGATAAACTAAATGTGTGAGAGAGTATAAGACAGAAAGTACAGGATGCACTGTTTGTTTGTTTGTGTGTGTGTGCGTGCGTGTGTGTGTGTGAGCGCTCTGATGTGAATAAGCATCTGTGTAAAGGTACGTTGGTATCTGCTGTCTGCTCTCCCACTCCCTAGCTTTTCCTGTTTAGTGTGCTTTTGATTGATTTTGCAGCTACAATGGATTGCAGTGACTTTGGTCAATGATTCTGGACAGTTGGGTCCAGTGACTCAATCATCAAAGGTCATACCTGCACCAGTCCACAGTAATTGTACAGGTTGCCCTTTATTTTTTATTTGTGTCCAGTGACCTCTTTATAGGAGAGTTGGAAGAAAAAAAACTAAAATAATGTTTTTAAAAGCCAATTTAAAAAAAAATTATCATTATTATTAGTCTTATTAATCCGTTTTAAAAACTAATGGGAGAAGATTATTATTTTGTTACTTCATCTCCTGGTTTGATAAAACTGTGGGATATGACTAAAACAGAGCAGCTGGTCTCTGGTAGGTCCTTTGAGTCTTAGTGAGCCTGGGTCCCTGGGTGAAATATTGAATTTCTCATTGATTCTTGGCTAAAGGTTTTTCAGAAATCCTATTAAGCGCAGCTTTATTTTCAGACAAATTATAGCCATTATAACCATTTTTTTTTAATAATAACTAAGGAACTATGTGTGTGATGACTTGTTAATTAGCTAATTAAATTGCTAATTCACTAATTGTTTTTTCTTGGTCCTGAGGAATAGAGCGGGGAAGACCTAAATCAGCAGCAAAGCACAATCAAGACACATATTTTTAGTTTTCAGTCATTTAGAATTCTTGTTCCACTTACTGGAGAACTGGATAGAAAATCCTTGCTTGCTGATGAAATAATCTGAATCATACTGCAGTGTCAGGATGTTGAAAGTGGAGTGGATATCTTCAGGTAAGGCTGGACCAGACCATTCTTTCAACAGGATGCCTCCATCTGAAGGCCCAGATGGACCATCCCAGACTCTTAGGATATCATGGCCAACCTCAGTGTCAAAGACGATAAAGTGGAGGCTGAGGAACCACAGAAATGACCACAGATCAGAGAGCGATCAGCTGTTCTTTGTTAGATTTTACCAAGTCAGCCATAAAATCAAATGAAGCAGAGCTGACAATAGACAGATCATAGTAGTGCACACCCGCACATGTACAGACATACAGAGGATGTGTTCAGAAACACCATGTTGGTATAATAACTAATCTGGTGTACTCTCCTAGAATGCAGTGGCATGATAGTCAGCATTTATATAAGATTATTAAATATAACATTAACCAACTGTCTTGTGAGCTTTTACCTCTACAATAATAATAATGCTATTATTACATTGGTCCTACAGTATATGGTGCTACAGTATTATTGCATTGGTCCTATATAATATACATCATTACGCCTATTAAATATAAGTCGAGCCAGTAAGCTCAGCAAGGGCAAAGCAATTCTGCAGATACCTGTTGTCTTAATTCTTTGTGACAAAAAACAAAACAAAAACAAAAAACTAGGCTAGTTTCCATTGGGCATCATACTCACAGCAGGGTCAGTGTATACCCGACTGCTTCGTAATTACCTGATAGTCTTGCCTGTATCAGCCTCTATAGTCCAGGTACAGTGGAGGTTGTTGTCATATGGAGCAGGATATCCTGGAGACAGAATCCGTCCAGACACTGCTCCAGTTATGTGGCCTCCACACTCCGCTACAAGGACACAAGTCAAAGGGATGACTTTTTTTTTTTTTTAACCTCTTTTTATTTATAAGTATTACCAATTAAAATATATTTATCAACTCAGAAAAAATAGACATAATTAGATTTTTATCAGACCAAATCAACAAAAACATATTGCGACTTGCAGCCCTTATAAAATCCACTTTCCTCAATATGGTCAATTTGATTATTATTTTAAAGGTGACAAAATTCAGTAAATAAATCCCATAACATTACACAAATTCCCCAGCATTGTCATGGTGAATGGCTGTTTAACATAACATTAATATTCTATCATTCTGTGGGTTAGCATCCTTTGCACTTTCTGCTTTAGATTAGTTATTTCTTTTACAGCATCTCTCTCAATTGCAGCTCTTACTGAGTGTCTGACACCTGACCTGCAGAAGGAGTTGGACCTAAAATTACTGTATACAGTTTCTAATTGGATTGAATGGGGTCTCGCTTTATTGAGCAGCTGCTCTGCTGGTCTATGTGTACACATGTCTAATATTAGAGAGAATCCAAATGTATTAGATCGTACTCACTGTCAGCTTATGGTATGGCAGAAACACAGCTGGACAAAACATTTTGAGAAATTATTAGCTTATGTTAAACATGTATAGCATCAAATGAGAACTATTTTGGGGAATTGAGTTCACATACATTAGTTTAAAATGTATTATTTTCTGTCTATCTTTCTCCGTTTGCTCCAGAATATTAATAGAGGAGAAAGTATTGGGTTTTCAGAATGTATATAAATTAGTTATTGATGCATACAAACAAATGATTTTAGAAATTAGCCTCTATGACTTTATATTACTTTACAGGACATTGCTTTTATCTTAATGCTCTTTCCAATAGCAGAAGCCCGTTAATCGATATAGCTTGATGCTGCTGCCCATTGTTGGTGTGCTCTTGATCTGCTGAGTTCAGCTATATTTTGTCTAGTTATACATTCTGATTTGATCTGACAGTGCTCTGGTCCTTGTCAGTCTTTCTGTTTTGGAAATTAGTTTGTTTTGTATGGTATGTAGGTCTTCATGGTTCTATTTCTGAGCAGGTCCAGCATCTCTGTAAAGATCTCTACTTTCAATACAAGCAGATTCTCTCTGTCATTTTTATTTCTTGTCTTCTCTCCTTCCCTATTAACATTTCAGTTCATCTCTATCATAGACGGCTCCTATGCGCTGTTGTAAATTACTCTGAGGTGGGAAGGTTGAGTTAAATGAGAATGAGTTTCGAATGGCTTGAATCATTAAATCAACCTTGAGTTATCCAAGCTGCTGCGATAAGAGTTCAGGGTTGGTGAATGACATTAATGGCTCTTTTCCCATAAGGATCTACCTGTAGTGTTCAAACAAATGATGTTTAATGCACCAAAGAGAACTGGTTATCTGTGTTATTATTCCATTTTCTTTTTTCAGTGGTGATGAATAAGGGAGAAAGGCAGGTTAAAGGGTTGCAGGCAGATTTGAACTCATCTTGATAATACATGGTACACATGGTACCCCACTGAGCCAGCAGCTTGTTGCTGATTTGAAAATGATTTGGTGTTAAAAAGCCTTTCTATTTGTGTGCATTGTATGTTTAAGTGAGTTACATGGATACAGCTCTGCAATCTACCATACCAAAAACAACCTAGTGCTGTTGCACCACTATCAAGCAGCATGCACACAAATACACATTTGCACAGTATGTTCACATGAACACAAAAGGAGTAGGAGTTAATGACAGTCACACACAAGGCCAAAAAAGTACTTGAAAACCCTTGTGCAGTTATGCAAATGCATACACACATATGAACGCACACACCCACGCACATATAATAGAGGGAAAAGCAACTACTCTGGTATGTTTTATCATGAAAAACAGGTAGAGAGGGGAAGGGGCACAGACACACAATGACAAGAGTTATTATTTTTATTAGTGAGTCTGGGCCAATCACAACTGTAATTTCCCTGGATGGGGAAACAAATAACATGCACATACATACAGAAAAGAAGATAGACAGGTTTAGTCTATGAATAGAGAACCAACAAAGGATAAAAATAGTCTGAGGCAATCCATCACTCTGTTTGACTCAGTGAGAGAGAGAGAGAGAGAGAGAGAAAGAGAGAACAACGGTATAGAAATAGCCTGAAGCAGAGCCATCTCCTCATCTCTGAGCTTGTACATGCAGATATGGGACCAAGCCAGACAGAAAGAGGAAGACGCCCCAACAGACAGACAAAGGAGGAAGACACAGTAGTAGCTATAGATGTAGTTAGCCGAGGGCTCTGTCAGTACTCTCCTGGTTGCTAGCTTGCCTGAAATAAGGTATTGACAGAGCAGCTGCAAATTAATGACTGACTGCAGAGGTACACAGGAGCACACACACACACACACACACACACACACACACACACACACACACACACACACACACACACACACACACACACACACACACACACACACACACACACACACACACACACACACACACACACACACACACACACACACACACACACAAACACACGCATTCACATTTTCAACCACAGACAGCCAAAAAATGTAGGCCCACACTTACATTTGCAGTCACACTCACATAAATTAATTCACCGCACACGCCTATGAACACATCTTCGTTTTAGTTGCCATGAGCAACCACATCAGGCCACGTCCCATCTCAGGGAGCTCAGGTGTGCCAGTAGGTTACAAACACACAAGGTTTGGCTCTGCTGTCAAGAATTCCAAATTAGAAAGTGCCAAGTGCCCACAACAACCCAACAAGGTAGAAACAGTTGGGGGAAGTGCTTTAATTTTTAATTTGTAACAAAGCCACAAAATATTTATGGACAAGCAGGAATTATGGACTTTAAAAATGGCAAATTTACTTTAGGGATTTTAATCCAAGGAACAACACAGGCAAACAAACATTGTGTTCATGCTTCACTGAGAGTTGGTGAATGACATTAAGGAGTGAAATGGCCAGCTGTACATGATGCATTGCAGCTAAAACACAAACCGACTTTCACAGGTCCCATAAGCATGAAAAAAAAATCATAATGTCAAAGCACCTGAATCATTTGGCACACTCCTCTGCAACCTAATTAAGAGCTGCTAAGTGCCAACTAAAGCTGAATCCGCCCTCTGGCAGCGTATCCAACTCAAAACCTGAGCAATAGTCAAATGTATTCTAGCTATGCCAAATGAGAAACCTTTATTTTTGCAATTTTTTCCTTTGTATAAAAAGCAAAACCTTATATTGCTGGAGTGCACAGTGTCAGTTGCGTACATGACTGATTATTATATTATGCTTCAGACAGTTGTTATAACAGCTCAGTGATGTGTACTTTCAACTAAAACTTTATATGGCTACAATTTAACAATTTTATTTATATTCCTTGGCCAGATGTGCTGGCTTCAGAAATAAGGTGTCCTAATTCAGTCAAAAAGAATTACAGCATTTTGTTGTTTTAATCTGTGGTAAGCATGACTGACATTTAATATTTGTTACATTTGTCATCCCTCTCAGTAGCTCTATGTTTAAGTCAGAATGATCTAAAATCTGATTCCTATATCCAGAGTATAGTTATCATGATTAGTCCTTCTAGCATGGTTGTTGTGGGCGTACAGTAACGACTGGCTAAGATAAGAAAAGTTAAATATGTCACAGTAATTAAAGTGTGCAGACAAAGATAATAAATAATTAGCACTTTTGAAAAGTAAGACAAAATGCGCTCATCAATTTTGTCACAGTCAGGTGTGGAGTCAATAGTCAATCGTTTCAGATGTATTCATAATGTTTTTACATCACATCACTTTCTGGCATCTAGAAATCACTGCATATTCTCTGAATATTCTACTTATTGTGCATACTAAAAAGAGAACAGACAGCCCGGGATTCTGTCAAAGTCCTTGGCATAAAATATTGTACATGCCTTGAGGGAAACAAGAAAGTAGTCTGGCTTGCATTATAAATGTATCAATGTTAAATTCAGAGAGTCATCCCCTATTTTAGCACAATAATCATGCTATTCTCAAAATATAGGGACGCTTGGTGTCTCTTAAATCTCATGCCCACTGACCTCCTGCTAGTCAAGGGCAGATAGTCTTGTGTGCATCTGTTGATGTATTAGAATGTTTTTTTTTTTTAATGCACAAAAGTGTTGGACCACAAGGAATATTTCCCACACATTGTTGAATCTGTCCCCATGCCCTCTTTTCAAGTATTCACCTGTATTGACTCAATCACTTGTTGCCTCACTCTTTTTAAATCTCCAAGCTCCTGGTGGAGGTTAGAACCCAGAGTTTAATAATTCAAACCTTGCAGCTCTGAATTATTGAAATGCATACAACCTGCACATGTGTTGGCATACTAACCGATACAGGAAGGTAGTGGTTTGTCCCACACACGTCTGTCCCCACTGAGACAAGTCAGTGTACTACTGCCATAAAGACTGTATCCAGGGTTGCAGGAGTACAGGACGAAAGTGTTGGCATAATGACCGTCGTCCTGGGTTTTATAGCCATAACTGGGGACGCCTGGTTCCTCACAGCGTACCAGGTCAAAACCTAGAAAGGGGTACGTATAGAGAAATGCATACACACAAAAACACACAGATTAGGTCTTCCAGTCCATGCAGCAAGACAACATTGTATAAATTAACAGGGTTATTCAGAGCAGTTTTGGATATGTTGATGTAAAGTGATATTTATTCATCTCTCCACTACTCATCTCCAGAATTCCGCTACTTCCTGCAAAAATGTAACTTAGTGTTAATACTTTCAACCCTATGTAACAGCTGTAGTGAATGCTATTGGACAAACAGATTCTAGTCAGATACTTGCTTCTATAATATTTTAGAATGTGCAGGCTCCTCTTATTTCTGATAAATATGAATGTGTGTAGTGAGCAGCAACAGTGATTATATCAATGGTGTCCGCATAAAACTGTGAGAAAACGTCAAACTATAATTTTACATTCAAAGCAAACACAAATATTCTGTACACTTGAACAGGCATGCTGAGACTGATGGCTTTGTGTTTTGAATAGAACAGAAAGGTTTCCTGCCTCTTAGATGGATAAACAAAGACACAATGTCACCAACATATTTTCTTTCTGTCAGATCAGCCTCTCGTGAACAAAATGTCCTCCCTCAGATCAGGAACATCCTGAGAATACTCTATCATGTACTGCTTGGCTATGGGAGTTGTGTGTGTGATGACTGTGTAATGTTTTTTTGGGAGAGGGTGACACTAATTTATTTGATTAGTCAACAGCAATCCCCCACCAATCCTCCTGACAGCAGGTATTGTCTTTCATGTAATTACATCACTCTGCAATCTATCATTACTGGACAGGATCAGGTCAAAACTAGAAATTTTGTGTTTAAGGACACAGATGTCGTCTCTACTGGAAAAAAAAACTCAGTTTGTGCTGATGTGGATAGATCATTCCCCCATCATAGGTAAATGTGAGGAAACTGACTAAGTTCAAATGTGCCTAAAAAATGTTTTAATTTTTTTTTGAAGAAACCAATTATGAGATGCACATATTTAGGGTTCCTGCAAGACACATGGAATTTAATTGAATTCTGTCCAATCACAATTTACCCTTCAGTAAAGCCTTGTGATAGCATCTTTTCATGGCCAGCAACTTTAGAAGTGAGCTGTTGCCACACTTTTTGGAGGTGTGTCTAAACTTTTTACCCCATCCTGCATCCATCCCAGTAAACTGAATCTCACTTAATGTCAGCATTTCTTGTTAAAGGGTTTAGTCCCTGACCTTACTTCTGAAACCACTGTTGCCTCTTAATCATATGCTTGCTTCTCTTTTCTATTGTTTAAACCTTCTATCAATCACCTTATCCAGTTTAATGACCTGCAAATTAATGGCTGTCTTATGGTTTAACAGACATACAGAACATCCACCTAGAGCCCATATTCCATTACGTTCATCTGTTTGTCCCCCCGTCTATCCGTCGTCCCACTCCGAATGTTTTACTTTCTCACCTTCTTTTGATGACTTGCAGATAAATTATCCTCTAAAAGCCTCTAACCAGCAGCTGGTCTTGCATTCTTAACGGACTCTCTTAACAGCCTTTAAGATTTGTGTGTGTGTGTATAAGAGAGAGAGAGAGAGATAGAGTGAGCAAAAGAGAATGAAAGACCAAGAGAGAGAGAGAGAGAGAGCGAGAGAGTGATGTGCATATATGAGTGTTTAAGCTTTCATATGTCAGGTGTCAGAGGTGAAAGAAATAGCTTGGCTTTGCTGATGAAGAAAGACTTGTTTTTAAAGTTTTGTAGTAAATGACACCTATTTTGTTCATAAGTGTAGCACTCAAGTATCACTTGCCTGAGCCACAGGATAGATGCGGGATATATCCATGAGGGCAATCTAACACATTCACAAGCGCTTCAGTTTTCAGTTAAAAACATCTCCTTAGAAGGGCCATTATGATGAGCTACTCAAATATCAGAAAACAACTTTTGTGTGTGTGTTTGTGTAATGATTAGTTTCATTCTTTGGTATACTTGATCTGTATTGCTGCATTTCTAATCGGTTAATCTAACCTAAATTAAAATGACTCAAATAACTCACTTGTGTATGTGAGGCGGAAGCCCTGATTGGTTCCAGACGCGTTGCTGTTGAATTCCAGCCACAAGCGATTGGATGTACTATTGATGACATAACCCAGCATTCCATCATGTGTAAAGTTGCCAAGGAAACGGGATGAAGTGTTCTCTCCATCATACACCTGTCAATCAAAACACAGGAACAGCAGTGCAGAGCATGAACAAAAAGAAAACAAATAGGGCTTGTCTACTAATTTAAGTTATGGGAATATCACAAAATATAAATGTATATGGATTGTCTGGAAAAGACACTGCTCTTTTGATTCTCCTTTGCAATTGAGTCCCTAATAGTGTCTAAATATTTAGCATAGGCTACGTTCACGTTACCAGGCTGAAGTTAATCAATTCCAAATTTTTGCCTTAATGCAGGGTTGTCCAAATTACAGCCCGTAGACCAACTGGCCCATGGTGAATTCTAAAAATAGAATGGAATATGACCCGCATCATAGCAAGTGAAGATTGCGATTGACTGTGCTGTACTTCTTAGTTTTTTAGTTTTAAAACATTGTCAGATAAAGCTTGTGCTTTTTTTTATTTTTTTTATTTTTTATTTTTTATTACTCGATTGCATATGATGAGACCACAGCTGTTAATGTTTTGGCGGGGAGTTGACGATAACTTTTGCATTACAGAGGAGCTGCTTGATCTTAGGATTCTAAAGGTCACAACAACGGGTAAGGACATCTTTGAAGCTGTGTCAGCTGCAATCGATGCAATGACTAGCCAGCGTAAAGCAATGGCTTCTATGGTGTGTGCCAAGGCGCAGGAGAGTGGATGTGAGGCTGTTAAAATGCACTCAGTGCCAAGACAGTCCAGCTTGGTGATGTGATGAACACTGTGGTGAAAACATATCACAGAGAATTTCAGGCTTTGAAATCTGAATCGATGCTGAATACGGGGACCTACTCTACCATTCTGATGTGCGCTGACTAAGTCGCAGCTCCATGCTGCAGTGGTTTTATTCCCTGAGGTCAGAAATCGACCAGTTATTGCAAGAGAAAAACCGACTACTTCATGACTGAGTGACCCTCTATGGTTGGCAGACCTGGCTTTTTTAGTCGATCTTAACACACTGAACAAGAGCCTACAAGGCAAAGACCAGCTTGTGCCACAGCTTCACGCACACATGAAAGGATTCTGCGTGAAGCTCTGTCTCTTTGAGACACAACCACACAACTTCAGCGTTGCACACCTCGCCACCATGTCGGAAATCAAATTCGCTTTTCCAAAAGCCAAACTTTCTGCTAAAAAAGGGAAACAAGTCTGTGATCACATCTCTTAGGACAGAATTCAATCAGCGCTTCCAATATTCTTCTGCCATTGAGAAAGACATCAAGCTGTTCTCTACCCTCTTCTTGATGGATGCAGAAGTGGATGAAAGTCTACAATTTAGAACTGATCTAAATGCAGTGTGAAGATTCTCTGAAGAATCAACATCAGCTTCTCTCTCCACCTGACTCTACCGGAGCTTGGAAAAGGCCAAGTTCCCTCTGATGAGGCGCCACGCAAAAAGAATGATGAGTTTGTTCGGCTCAACATACATATATGAGCAAACATTTTCTCTGATAAGGCTGAACAAAAGCAGACCGAAAACCAAGATGACTGACAGCCATCTCACGTCCTTCCTGTCTCAACAACCAAACTTCCTCCTGACCTGCCGGCCATCCTTCAGTTCAAAACGCAGCATCATTGCTCCCATTGAGTGCAATACTGCTCCCATCATAGGTGAGTTAAAAATATATGACACAGTATTCATGTGTTAATAAGCCCAATTACTTAATAAATTTAATCAATTAAATTTAATAAAATTATCTAACAAAAGTTAGTAGCCTATTTGATGTGCTAATAAGCCCAATTACTTTATTTATGTAGGCTACGAAACAATCATTTCAGTTTTTTTATTTTACTAACTTTATTCCACTTGAGATGAGGTATATCACAGAACCTTGTTTGTGGACCAACCCGCCTTATAATTTTCTGTATGTGGCCCTCAGTGTAAAAACTTTGGACACCCCTGCCTTAATGTGACACAAATCCAATGTCAATGACATGCGAGTCCCTTTCATACATGCTCCTAGATCTGATGCCTACTGTATATGATTTGTGGCCATGTGACATTAATGAAAACAGTGATATTATAATTTGAATGGCTTTTTTGCATATATTCATGCGCTGGGTGCTGTGTTCATCAGCCAGCACCAGATGTACGTCAAGACAAAGCTACCAGACAGGAGAGATGACAACAACCCAGATCGTCACCTGTTCTTGATCGGCTCATATGTGTTTGCAAGCAGATGGCGTTTGGCGTTCTCCACAGCCAAAAAAAAATTGCAACTAGCACAACCATTTCGGTTTAAATACTGAGTTGTCTCAAAAATATTAAACTTTTTTTGTTCCTGATTACACAGATGACTCATGTAAAAACATATGCATGTGTGTGCATGCCTGCTGTGTCAGAGGGCAGATGAATTCACATAAGTGCTTCATCCAAGTGAATGTGAACCGTCAAGATAACCAAATCTGATCTAATTTTATTTTTAAAAATGGAATTTGAACAATGATGTCTGTAATGTGAACGTAGCCATAGACTCCACCGCAAATGCCAGATTTTAAAACTCTGCCATATTCTGAAATACCGAGAGATTTATTTGGCAGCGGTATGCTTAATCCACATTGTCTGAACTCATTTGGCAAGGGCTTCAATGTAACAGAATTTTATTTCATGTAAAAGCCCAGTACTGCAGGTTTAAAATAAAAGTGGTGCAGTGAATCTGTGCTACTTTTCTTTTTGCAGTTTAATCCTTGTCTTGCACCTATGGGAAGCAGGAGCTTTGAGAATCACTTTACTTTGTGTAACAGAGGAGTGTTCAAAGTCTCTCTATTTTTTTAACGATATGCTGGTTAAGTCTTCTTAAGTTTCAGTATGCATGTTCTCCATTGTTACCTGTGCGTGAGAGAGAGAGAGAGAGAGAGAGAGAGAGAGAGAGAGAGAGAGAGAGAGAGAGAGAGAGAGAGAGAGAGGCAAATAGCAGGAAAGTGAAAAAATAGTGATAACAGGATACATAAGATTTATAACATAAAAACATCATTGGGCTGGATTAATTTTGCAGGAATTGAATAGCTTGTATTCCCTTTGTTGGGTGGCATTCTTTTTTTTCCATTTGTAAAAACTATCAAATTGATAAAGGTATTAAAATTTTAACCTTTTTGGTCTCCTGAAAAATATCCTTTGTATCTTTGCACGAACAAGAGAATAAACAGCTAAAGGTAATTTATTTAATTGCATTGTGAGACAAGAGAGACCTTTGCAGCTTGGCAACAAAAGAATGTTGGCCAGAGATCAGCACCATACAAGTATAGCATAAGTAAAAACAATTGAAGTGTTGATGTGCTCAAATCACTGCAGCACATTCACTTTGCAGAAATGCTCTCGCGTTGCAGCTTATGCATTTTGCATGTGTGTTACAAGAGAAAGGAAACATACGGTACATGCAACAAAGTAAACTATGCTGGCAAAAAATGCAAGTTTAGCCATATTTTGGCATATTTGTCTGAAAACATTTTCTGCAAAATACTGAGCACACAAAGCACAGGAGGAATTACACTGAAGATGTTAAAGAAATGTATATGCATTGATATGGACTTTTGAGAAAAACATTTTACAGGTGGTAAGAATTTGAAACAGACACACAAGTTTGTTTTGGAGTAAGTTGTCTTGTTGTCAATAATCCTGAATACAGCCTTAATGTTAAGACAGTGGAGAAATAGTAGTTTGTGGGATAGATTCTACTTTTGTAAAGTTTGAAGGGGAGAATTAGGACTCTTGAGCACCTCCCCTTTCACAGCCTGAGACATTCCCACAGATTCACAGTGACAGGTCTTCAGGTGGCAGGAATGCCAAAGAACAGGGGCTGAGGCAGTGTGGTCTATTTCTACAAGTATTTCCAGTCTGAAGAGACATCTTTATGTCAGGGCAAAGTGGGAGCTATGTGTTGTAGTGTGGGGTTGTGATGGAAAGCATAAATATGATGAAGATAGGCAGACATGGCGACAGTGTGAAAATTTGGAAAAACCAAAAACAATGGACGATTCCCACAGTATTTATAGCATTATTCCCCTTAACTTTATTTTTCTTCCTTATTTCTCCCTCACTGTGTCCCTTCTGTTGTGTCAGAGTGCCCGAGTTATGCATCTCACTGTCTCTCTCTTTCTCACCTTCTCTCTCTGTTTCAGGAAAACTCAGTATGGTTAATGAAAAGCCCCGCGGCTCATAAATCAACATGTCACCATCTGCCACCCTACCTCTCTATGTCTGTCTGACTCTCTCTCTTTTGCTCCCCTATCACCTCCATTTTCATAGAACAATTCCTGCACACCCCACTTTGCCTCTTTCTCACCCTCTCCATTTTCCATCAGAGTTGGAGTACATCTGAGCAAATTTAGTACTGATTAGAGGCCAGTTTAAGGCAATTTAAGTATGTTTAGCACATTCTTTAACAGTGCCATACTGAAACCTTAGCCAATAGCAAAAGGAATTGTAATGAGCTGCGTCATAAGATTGCAGCCTGAAGCTCACTGGAACTGTCAAACAAATGGTTTGTGTTCACAGTATTCTGCTGCAGTAACAGGCATTAGCTCCATTACCATTAGCCTGGGGAATGGCGTGCTAATTGCTAGCCTAAGTGGCACTTTGGGGCTTTGCTTGAAGTTCATTATTGTTGTGCTTTTTGCCAATTCTTTGGTAAAGTTATATTTAACATACATGATGTACATTACTGGTTATTACCCTTGTAATGCTTATTTATATACAGTAACAGCACACAAGATGACGATATCACAGATTTTATTATATCAAGCACCAAGCTATCTTTTGCACAATTACCACCTTTAATACCGTATATTTAAAATGATGAATGCACAGCTGAAAAATGTGTACGTTCCAAAATGGCTTGATTGTACTGTTTTGTATACATCATTTCTGAGAGTAAAGGTCAACAGCCATGCTAAAAGGCTCATTTGGCCATTACTCACACAAACACACACCCACATTTATGAAAATGGAAAGACAACCTAGCAATTATTTGCCTAAGGGGTTTACTACGAACACAAAAGCATACATAGGCTACACAACATTAAATATGTCATTCAACTGGTTTCAAATGGTTGATCATGATACAAGTGTACTCAACAGTAACAGAAACAAATTGGACTTTGGAGGCAGGAATAGGCTGATGAGTACTTACCTTCTGACTGATCGCTGGTTTGGTCACTGACACAGTCAACATAAGGCTGTCGCCTGAGAGAACGGTCCAAGCACTCAAAAGTGAGTTTTTTTTTTTTTTCTCCTCTAAAATAACATTTGGCAGAGGCATCAACTCATGGGAAAGACTCTGTGGTTATGTAAATATGAAACATATAGCTTCACTGCCATATAGAGCGATTTTCCCTTATTGCCCTGCATGAAAATATACTAGCCTATGTAGCTAATGTTAGCGTCGATGTCATGCAGTGTGTTCATACTTCATAAACAACCTGGTCCAGGTAAATAGCCAAGGTAAATCAGTATGTCTAAATATTCCTTTGTAAAGCAGGTTAGTGATGTGTGACTATTTAACAGTTTAATTTGAAATCACTGTTTCCTGTCACATGTCTCTTGTAGTGATAGTGCTGTAGACACCTTCTCCTTGAGATGTGCTGCTACAGATCCCCTCATCTCAACTCAGGACATTACTTCCAACACCACTCTAAAACACTCAACCTTTATAACTGTCTTTATACACATAGTTTAGTACAGTTTTGTCCACTATTTAACTTTGACCTTCACACATAGTTTATTGAATTACTGAAGGCAGTTGCTCGAGCCTCAAAGAGACTTCAGTGTAACACTTCAGGAGAAAAAAAAAAAATGACAAGACCTACGGGTGCACGGATCATTCTGACAGGCAACAGCTTGACTTTGACTGTGTCAGTGATCAAATCAACAGGGAGGAGATGTCATCAGCCTGTAGTGACTGTACATCCTTGTGAGCGTGTTGTGCATTGACAAGTATTTCAAGATGGTCGAGCGTAGATCAACATATTATGCACTCGTTTAAAGAGACTGAAGGTGTTTTCAAACTGTTTGCACTTTTCCCAAAAATAAATTAAAACATTCAAGTGTGATGCTAGCCCAACAATGTAAATTTAATTAATTCATCTTAGAAATTATCAACCAACTCTGCTACCTGCACATGCTCAATAACACACAGAAAAGTCAATTATAAGTACTAACACCACCATCAGGGTATTTTGCACTGGTCACAAAACATTGCTGTGTTGCAACAGTTTTGTTTTGTGCAGTGTGAGGGAAGGTGTGTAAACAAATACTTTACTTATTAGCAGTATCTTAGGACCCCAACCATCAAAGTTTAAGCCAAAATCTAATATGGTTGTACGCCCTATGTTGAACATTATGTGAAAATTCTTAAAATCAGTCTTGGTGTCTCCCTTTACTCTTTGAATGCTCTGGTAGCATTCAGTGTGTCCTCATTTACTCTTGTGATCTCTAGTGACTCTCATTATTCTGTTCCTATGTTCTTGTTATTTTCTGATAAGGAATGAATCTGTTACAGTAAATAGGATGTCAAATGCTGAAGAGCACAATCATAATATGAAAAAGAACAAAAACCTTTGTTGAATTACAGAGACAATTAGATAACAGGAAGGGGTGTAGTGTGGGCAATACATGTTGTAAAACTATGGCAAAGAAAACTAATCGAGTCTGAATCTGCCGCTCTTTCTGGCTATTTTCAGAAATAAAAAGTATAACAGAACACTTCATAATCTGTATTTAGACATGTTTGTTAACCATTTTGGTGACACTTTCCTTTAAAAAGATTTAGTCTTTCTTTAAACACCTATTTGACTTTCACGATGATGTTTAATGGCTCTCTAAAAGTCAAGGAGAGCCCTGCTAATGCAATATAACCACAGACGGGCTCAGTCAATGCTCCAGGCCTAATACTGATAATACACTTAAACCTCGTACAGGCTTAACCATGCCCTCAGGCCTAATACCACCAAGAAAGATTGTTAATAGAAAAAGTCGTAGAAGAAGTCTGTAGGACAGCATCAAGACTGTATCACAGCTCACACCAATACTACAGTACAAACTGACACTGAAGTGGGAAGATGTAACCGGGAGAGGACCTATGAGGAATTATGAGCTTTGACAACATCTGCCATTCATTGTAGTTTAGATACACACAAGTTTGCACATCCAAATTAATGACATGTAAACACTTTAATTAATTCTTTATAAGCAGTACATGTGTCATCTCAAAATTCTTAAAATTTATAGGCACTCCCACAGTCTCAGGAAAACCATATTAACGTGCAGATCATGTTTGAATACCCCCTCAAAATACTATCTGTGCACTATTCTTTTCTATAGCTATTTATTTTACTCAGTGTTACCACATATTACCACCAAAAAAAAAAGAGTACAAAAAAACAAGCATCACGTACAACGACAGCACACTGTTGTGGGTTCATTAGATGGTTAACAGAGGCAGAATTGATCCTTTTCAGCCTCCTGTGCATTTATTCAGCCATGGATGCCCCCTGCAGCAAGAATACCAACAGTACTAATAGAAAACAAGGGTAAAAAACCACCTGCAGGGATGCCACTGCTTCTTACAACGATGTTTAACATATCTAACAGCCAACGCTAATACAATTTAAGTACATAGAGGCTGTTCATGTTTGTACTCCAGTCTTTTTCCTGCACATCTCCTATAATAAAGGGCAACACATTCCCTGACACCTCATTTGAACAAAGTGCACATGACTGGAACAAAAGCTTGCAGAACCGTTGGGCTTTTAAGACAGTAAGGTCAAAAACAGAAGAGGGAGCAATTAAAGGATGGAAACCAACTAAATTTTTCTTCAATTCAGAAACTCTGGATTTTTTCTCAACTGACACTAGGGGGGCTCCGTATGGATGTACTTCTTGATGAGTGAATGAACTCAAAGGAAGCATGTACTACATGCTCAAGTTACGACAAGTTTGAGGCTGAATATTCTTATATTTCTTAGAATAAATGTCTTATATTTACAATAATGTTTACCAGAAAGATCTAAGTTCTTTTGGAGATTCAAGGAACATGGTTTTGGCAATACAATGTACATAATATTCTTTGATATCTCTGAATAAAAGTAAATAATATAGAAAAATATTTCAATAAAAGTAACAAATGCTGCCCTATATTATTATGTACTTCAAAATTAGCAAATAGCTAATAGCTATATGTGATCAAATGAGAGAGATGTATTAGAACTATACATCTAGATATCCTTAGAATTAATTTAGATTAAAAGACATTGAAATTGTTACGTTACATTGATTTCGAGACAGTTATTTATCTTTAATAACATATCCTTGATGATATACTTTTTTTCTCTAACTTTATTGTGCTCATGAGTATTTCAGCAGCTACAACTCAATTATTGTTTTCTTTTCAAGCATGAATTGAAATAATCCAAACACTTAATCCATTCAAGCATGTACACGACAAAGCATATATAACTTTGCATATAGACAGCTTTTAAATGTGGGTATAACCCGGTATATGCATTGTGTGAGTCGCAGAATCTGCAAGTAAATTATGCATTTATGGATTTTTTTATACCGCCTCTTTGTGTGTGTGTGTGTGTGTGTATGCACATACCTTAAGATAGTCCCCATCTTGCAATGAAAAGCTCTCAGCTCTCAGCCTGATTCCTTTGCCCTTTTCAGTTGTAATATGGTAGATGCACTCATGGTTGTTATCATAGTTGGAGGGGAAGTTAGGAGATAGGAGAACACCTTCTGGTCCTTGTGAGGAGGCTCCACACTCCGCTACAGCAAGAGAGTAAAGGGAATCAAATCATAGTATTTCTAACCAAGTATCTCTGAGGAGTTAGAATATATGGGTTGACGTTTGTAAAAGAGGAGAGGAGAGGACTCATAATTCTGAATACTAAAGAAAGACTAGAGCAAAGTGCACATCCAGAATAACCACTAACCTTATTTGACTGAGTAGGGATGATAATAATGCTGATGATTATATTAATGAACCATACATTATAATATAGATTAAAAGCACTACTTAACCTTAAAACACAATAAAACAAAGCAATAAAATAAAGTGTGAAAGATTTAAATGAGGACAAAAACATTAAAAAATACTGGATGTGGTCTGGATACGGTTGTTAGGAAAAAATAAGTTGCACTTTTTACAAAGTTAGTTTTGTGAATTATTATTTGAAATTCAAATCATTTCTGCACATGTCCAATTGTTTTTAAGGTAGATTACAGCAGAAGATAGGACTATAAATCTTTTCAAAGTGAAGACAGCAATACAGAGCCGGACTGAAAGAATATAGGATAGTGAAGTGGAAAAGAAAAGGAGGAACAGAGAGCGTGAAGAGGGAGAACAGAAAATAAGATAGCAAATGAACCAAGACTAACAAGAGTCTTTTGAAAATTTGCTAAGAAAAATTAGAAAAGGGGAAAGAGAAGCAACAAAAGACACAGTATTAGCACTTTTCAGCCAATGACATAATTATCTACCCAAGGACTTAGAGGGAGAGAAGGAGAAACAGAACGGTCGAACGAGATAGACACAGAGCTGCACACAGGGAGATATGGAAAGAAAGAGAGGGAGAGAGATGAATCCAGTGAGTGATGCCAGCTGCTGTTGCACAGTTTCTACTTAGTCAGGCCTGATCTCTTGACAGATAATGCTATTATAACATTTTCAGTATGTTCTTTTTCGAGTTTGAAATTTAGCAGCGGCCACCAGTCAGACTCTCACAAATTACCATCAGCATCCGAGGAAACACTGATATGCATCAAATACCAGCATTACAACCTGCTAACAGCCAGACCCTGGCTAATAAAATCAACAGCCCACCCTTTCAAATAATACTGTCAACATTAAAACACTGGAGCATTACAATCATCTCCTGTTTGGAGCAGAACCTATATACATGTACTATAATGACCAAATTATTTATCTATTTTAATAATTACCTATCTTCATTTTTGTTTTGTACTGGAGAGCTCAATCATTTACATTTCCAAGTTCCTGAGTCAGTCTGGCTACTTTCTTACCGATACATCGCGGTAGTATGTTGCTCCAGACTCGCCTGCCTCCTCCCAGACAAGTGATCTTGCTATCTCCCTCAAGTCGGTAGCCATGGAAACAAGAGAAAGCCAGTGAATCGCCAACTCGAAATCTGAATCCCGTCCTCCTGCTGAATGCCGGTACACCGGGATCCTCACATGGCTCCAAGTCATATTCTATACATCCGGGAGAGATAAATAACATAGTTGAGGAGTCACTATAAGAAGACTTAAGTTGGACAAAATGTAGCTGAAACGTGTGAAAGTTAGGCAAACTATATATTTTGGGTCGGGGAAACTTTAAACTTGAGACTGTCACATGTCAGACCGCTGCCTAATTCATTTCAATTTGACAAAATCGATAGTTTGGTTGCTAAACAATCTCATTGTTAATTGAAAATACAATACTGATCCAAATGGAGTAACTATATATTTGGTCAGAATCAATAAAGTCCACACTGCAATGCTGCACTTTGGCTAATTATGGCTAGTTGAAAAGATAGCTTCAGCTAAAGTTAATGTAGGCCTACCCACTTTTGCCATTTTCTCGTATTGATCAGTTTGGATGCTCTCACACCTTAATATATTAGTTTAATATAACACATAAACGTAGCCGTTTATATTGTTGAAAAAACTCTTGATAAACTATCCCAGCTAAAATGTAACCAAATGTTAATTATTGGAAGTGTTTTCAAACAGCAATGTTTGGTTTTATAGGAGAAAAGACTGTGAGGATGAAGACGAAACATACTGTACCGCCAGCCTTCTGTTAAACAGCAGAGCATAGTGGCTTCCCTGAGCTTTTCTATGGAATCATCCTGGGCTGTCAGGCAAGCAGTGGATAAGACAGCCCAGTATCTTAATACTTTTCACTGTTTTATGCAAGGTCTGTCTCCATGATTGTAAGCAGTCTGAAAAGGCATAGAATTGGATTTCTAAAGCTACTGTACTTCTCTTTTCCTTTGTATGCAGAATATTATGCCATATTAGCACGAGAATAAAACTACATAAAACAGCCTTTTCTGAGTATATAATATCTCTTCAGACTGCTAATCTAGATCTGACCTGAGTTAGGCCTATGTCTGGTTAAATCTGTTATTTAAATACACAGGTTTGATGCAGATTTACTGCCTGCTACACCCACGTTAACAAAAAACAATTTCTTTTCCAGTGTTCTTACCTGAGAAAGTAATATTGAAGCCTTCATAACTCATTGAAAAATCCGATATGAAACGTAGCTGGGCCGTGAAGTTTCCATAGAGCCCTGCTTTCACACTCGGGGGCAGCACTGAGCCAGTGAGTCGAACTATTGGAACCTGGAAATTGCCGTCCTCAATGATGGAAAGGTAATCATGGTTCTCCTCCAGATGAAAAGTATGGAAAACCAGATGGACGCCTGGAAATTCATTGATGGGTGGATGGATGAATGGATGGATAGGCAGGTGGATGCATGAATGGATGGATGGATGGATACAGAGCATGAGACAAATTTAGTCACAGATACATAATTAGTAACATATTAACATCAAAACCAAACAAACCAGAAACACACTATGAGCCAGCAAATAGAGTGTAAATACACAACAATGTGTAAATCTAATAAACGTGTTTATGTCTGTGTATTTGTGTTTTTACCTTTCCCATGAGACACCTCTATTGTCCAGGTGCAATTAAGAGAATTGGGGTAGAAGTCAGGAAAGCCAGGGGACAGAATTGTCCCTGTTTTACCATAGATGTAGCCTCCACAAAGGGCTATAGAGAGAAAGTGAGACATGGAGAAATGTGGAAAAAAAATATTGAGAACAATTTTGAACTAAGGTAAGAACCTCAGCAATTTCTAAAAAATATACCATCTGAGTTTTACACCTTAATCTAAAGATGTATTTTAAGTATAGTTTAGAGATTTAGAAATACAGATTTCTTGGCTAGACTAGAATTAAACCACATTTGCAAATAGCCAGAATGTTGTGAGTTGAGCATTTTGTCAGCATATGCTTGATGAAAAACAGTTTTCCATCCAATATTAACCGAATCATGAGAAGACACATTGGGATATTAAGTAAATACTTTGAGAAACTAAGTGACTATTTTAGTACATACATACATGTGTTATTAATTCAACACTGAGATAAGTCATTGTGTTAAGACACTAAATCCCTGTTTTGAGAAAAGTAAGAAAGTCTCTCATTAGTTTGCAAAAATAAGTCCTTATTTTGAAATATTAGATCAACAAGTATTCAGATCCTATTATTTTAAGAAAGTTTCTCATTTTAATGGCTTACAGTTTTTTTATTCATCACATTGAAAGAAATTGACCTCCAGGATGTTTGTATGTGGAGCAAATGTTAGAAAACCTTCAGTAGTGCAACTGGGGGCAAGTTGTGAACCTATTATCACATTATAACTTGAAAGGAAATAGTTATTTAACACATCCAACAGTTAGACAGCACCATTATCATTAATTTAGAGTCGTGATTCTGGCCACCTGGAGAACACAAGTTCATTCATTCTTTAAGCTGTTTTTTGTCTGCTTTTGCCCTGAGGGAAATATCTGACTCTTTAACTGAAAAATGCTCCACTGTGTTGACCAGCAATTCTCTTACTGTACCTGTCTGCCATTTGGTGCTGAGCAAGTAGTGTACGATGTGTTTTTAAAGCTTTGTCTGAAAGGGCTGAAAACAGCTGAAGCTGAAAATGAAGCTATGTACGCATAAAGCGAAGGTGAGCCCAAGATTCAAATGGTAATAAACTGAAGGTTCATCGTTGTCATTTAATACAGGGTTATGGTAATAACATTAATTATAGTCAGACCTTTTTCCTAATCTTGCCTGAATTGATTTTGAGTGCCAAAAATTAACATAGATAACAGTGAAGAGATACACTTAACGTACATACAAAAAGAAACAGAGGAGGGAGAATGTGTCAAAGAGAGAGTGATTTGCTCAGAATGAGGGATCGTTGTGTGCGTTATCTGACACCTAGCCACCACACAGACCCAAACCACTGATATGGTACAGGACAAATTCATTTGGGATAGAGCACATTGGAAAATACGGCAATAATGTAGTGGAGATAAAAAGTAGCTTGCGGTGCATTCAAGACTGTGGAACTAAGATAATACAGTATATTGGTTCTTTGTTTTGGTCTCACTGTTCCTGCATCCCTTTCAATTCTATTCAGCTCAATTCAGTTAAGTTTAATTTATTGAAAGTGCTTCAAGGTGCTTGGCTGGCACAGACACACACAAAAAAAAAGACTGTTTTTGTCACCTATTAAACAAACATCCCAGACAATAACTGAATCAGAGACAATAACATTTTTCCTTCCCTGTTAATGTCCTTCCTGTCTGATTGTTGAAGATGTAAATATATATACAATGCAAATTTGTTTGGGCAGTTTGTGTTGTATGGAAATAACAGCCCGTATTTTGTTATTTATCAACTTTTAATGATTACCTTAATATTTAATCAGTAAAAAAACAGAGAGATTAACAAAAACAACAGCAAAAATGTAAGCACCATAAATTTCTCAGGTGACACAAGTAAAGTATACAACATCATCAAAGTATACAACATAATCAACACCATCAGTAATAAGTGTGTCCTCCATCAGCACTGATTACCGCAGTAATCCTCTTCCCAATGGACTGGCACAGCGTCCGGTTGTCACTCTGCTCTGAGTTGCTGCTGAGTCTGTGGAGGATTTTCACGCCATCACACTCACTCACTCAACCAACTCCACAGGTTCTCAGTGGGGTTTTAGGTCGGGACTCATTGCTGGACATTCCAGAACTGTGACATCATTGTCCCCCAGAATCTGGGCTTCTCGTCAATGCAGCACCAGTTCCAAGTTTGTTGGGCTCTATCACACCTCAGACGATTTCTTATTGTTGGCATGTACAGGCCTATTATTGGTGTCAGTGGTTTCTGTTACTGGCCGGTGCAGCAGGTGGATTTGTTAATTCTGATTCTGGGTCGTTACACATGCTCAACAAAGGCGCTCTGGCTACACAGTGCAGGCACAGACACATTATTTTGGAATGACAAGCATTCACTGCCCTGGCAACTTGTCTGGTGGACTACCCTGCCTCCTGGTCATGGCGCCCCAGCCATGATGTTCTTGCAAATATATTTTTCTCCCCAATCTTTGAGCCTTTTTATGGAGGTGGGTTAGTTTAAGACGGGGGATGGTCATTTAGGAATATTTGGATAATACACTGCTGCTATTTCTCAAAAATATTGTGTGTTCGGACTGAAACTAGTCACACAAAAAAGTCAAGCATGAAAAAAACACATACATTATGTTGACAGTTTGCCCAAACCTGCCCTAAATTTTGATGTTCAACCCATTGTAGAATGGAGAGAGCTTTTCTCAAATCGGGCCAAAAAATGAGTGGTGCATTTTTAAATCCCTTTAGTGCCTACAGCTTGGTTCACAAACAAAAGTCCTTTTTAGCTCAGAAAAGAAACACTGTGATTATTCATTTGGTGACGGTGTGTAAAACTACTATTTAGCATGATTTATGAAGACAGATGTTGCAGCGTATTGTTTTTTTTTTCAAACTACACCTATTTCCAGTGTGTGTTTCTATAGAGGACATTGTGTGTCCACTTCTCCTTCTCTCTACATCTGTCTAGCAGTGATTCCCCCTCATCTCATTCTATATCATATTTCAACAGAGTTGGAGTTCAGAGTGTTGTGATAATCAGCCCCCGTTTTTTCCCACCGCATCAGCATTCAGCTAAAACTAGGACACTGTCTGACTAAATGACCCTCATTGAGGGAGATGTGTGTATGTGTGTGTGTCTGTCTGTATACACACACTGCATCTATTGTGTGTGAGAGTGCATACTTCATTGTGTATGAATGATATGTGTATGAGAAGATACGGGACAGATGGTAAATGTATGTGTGTGTGAGAAAGTGTGAGCTGTATCAGAAAGTGAGGGATAGGGAAGAATGAGGTGGAAATAAAGAATATTCATGACTAAGAAAACTTTGAGAGGCAAATCAAAGTGTGGCAGCCATCATTGTTCAGAGATGAGACTGAATCCTGAGTGAAAAGCAAACATAGAAAGATATGGTTGTTTTTCAGAGAGGGGACAAGTAAATAGAAAAAGAAAACATACCAAAATTCAGCTACATTAAACCGACTCTTTGCAGCCTCCATGTATTTCTCTATCATTAGTTGTCCCCCGTCTAATGGATGCCATGACATTTTTCACTACAAGGAGTACAGTGACTTTGGTGACTTCTAACAAGTTGTTGTTTTTGTACCAAATGCAAGCTTTAAAATGTCACAGCACCCCTTCTAAATTCTCTGTGACACTTAAAAGAGCAGCCAGTGTTCTGCATTATCTGGTTGGTGATTTAGCTGACCTGTAGGAATAAGATGAGGACTTTGAGACATGTGATATTATTTTTAGACACAAAAATTAAAAGCATTTAATTGAAGAAAAGACAAAGAAGTTATTTTAGCTGTCCCTGTTAATTGAAATTATTGTTAATTGCTGGTAAAAGTACATGTCAGATGTGTACATAAAGTTTTCAGAAAAAACTTGCATGTCTGTCTGGTTTCCTGCCAAAGCTGCAAAGCATGCAAATCAGATGAAATGGATATTCAAATAACAATTATGTCAAAACAGTATGTAGGAAAAGAGAAAGCAAGAGAAAGCAAGAGAAAGCAAGAGAATGGGTAATGACAATACTATCTGATTAATCAAAATGTAATGCTAAAACATATTAAACACAAAATTATAGTCCTGTGATTTTTCTCTAAAAGCAAACTATGACATATTCTAGTGAAGGCTTGCATACTACTTTAGAAAAATGTCATTCTGAAATTGTGTGTCTTGTCATGTAACAGCTGTCTAGTAAGATGGCATGCATGGCTGAAAATTGAAATGCCACAGTGGCCATTCAAAACTGTCTTTGTTGTATGGCTTGAGATGGATTGCCTCAGTATGAACTCACTCCCAAGTATAGACGTCCGGACTTTGGCTTTCAAATTGGATTCTTCTCAATCAGCAGATTGAATGAGGCACTGTGTATTCATCTCCCATGATAACATGAGCTGTGGGCAAATCCTGAATAGAACGGCCTTCTGAGTGCCGAGTGAGCATCTGTTTCTGTAGTGCCTGTTGACCGTCATGATTTCATTGAGGCAGGATATCAAACTTGGGCCATTGTGGTAGTAGTACTCTGGAGTGGGGACTGATTGTAGAGTTAATACTTATAGCCTGTCAGTTACACCTTGTGAAATAAAAAAATAAATAAAAAAACTACTGGGAATTGCATTTCTTATTTTCTCATATGGCTGAAAGAAGTTACTGATGGGAACACCTGCGCCAACCCCTTCTGCCCCCTCTTCTGCCTCTGCCTGTCTCGCTCAACCATCTTCCAGCCACTTTGCCCTATTCACTTGTGTTTTCATGTCCATGAAGAGGTTGTTCTCCCATTCAGGGCTATCTCAAACCAGATAGTGGGAAAATGAAGCGGCCCATAAAACCCTCACCAGAGAGGGTGCATTAGTGTAGACGTATCTCTTAAAAATATCTTAGGCAGACCGTGTTGTCTAGTTATCTTATTTATGTGTTGTCAATTGTATGGGATATGGGATATAATGCTTGGACAAGATGTATACATTTCATCATGTAAAGCTGTTTGCTATGTTTGTATTGTGATACTCATGCCAGTAAACTAACTACTTCCCTGATTATTATTTCAAACAACATGCACACAACTGGTGGCTTGCAAAAGGGAACAGGGAAAACTAATTTCCAGTGGACAATGCAACTGTGATGAAGGCAGAGCACAGTTACATGTCATGATAATGTGCTGCTGCACTTCTGATCACTGCCATATTCTGCCTGCTTATTGCCAAATGTAAGCCTGCCTGACAACCATATGAAGTGTCTTCCAACTGCATCTTCCTTGTGTTTTGTCTTTGTATTTGGGCTCCACTTTAAAGTGACAACTATCCAGCATTCTATTATCATAGTCATCAACAGCAACCCTGGAAAAAAAAGTCAGAAGCCATGTATTTGAAATAGTTCTCTTATATTTTCCTTAAAAGAGATGGGGGCCATTGTACAGCTAAAATTATAAGCTTACAGCAGGAGATTTTGGACATGCAACACGAATGGTTGTCTGTCTATGTTAGCCTGGATCTTCATAAACACTGCATGAAAGATTCTCACCGTCACAACTGGGAAGAGCGTGGCTCCACTGATGATTCTGCTCGCACACAATTGGCTCTTGATCACTCAGTGTGTATCCTGGGTCACATGTAAATGACACATGGGAGCCAATGGCAAAGCTGTTGCCATGCCGACGACCATTCACTGGGATACCAGGATCAAGACAGGAGTCTGACTCCATTTTCACACCTGAGAATCACATCACACAGGCGAAAATAGCAGAATAGTCAAGAGTGTGAGTGTATACTCCATCTGTCTATGGGGTAATTACTCACTGTTGCTTGTGAACAATTGAACGTGTGTCTAGAAAACATTTCTATCAGTCAGTCAATCAGCCTTACTTTCATATCTGATGCTGAAGCCTGCAGCGGAGCGGCTGTTGTCCGTGGTAAACAAGAGGAACAGGACGTTGGATGTGGAAATCAGGAAATGAGGTGCTTGGGTGCCATGGTATTCGCCTATCAGAGAAGAGGAGACGGAGGGGCCATCCCTGATTTCCAGTGTGTCATAGTTGACCTCAGTCTGGAACCTAGAAAAACACACACATAATAATAATATGTGTATAGGTTCAAATACAAACTAATGACATGAAAGCGGTTACTGTGGACAATGATTGGATCTACCGCTGGGATCCTGGTTGATACCCACTGACATTATTATTATTATTATCATCATCTATTATACTCATTATATATTATCATCATTATCAGTGTTATTATAAATTCTACAAATTGTAATCTTCATTAGCTGTTGTTATTGTGGTTGCACATGTCAGTGTCCCTGCTTCACCTCACACCTTCTCTCTCTCCATTTATCTTCCCCATCTTTCGCTCTCTACCAATCTATCTCCCCATCTTTCTGTCTCTCCCCATCTCACTCCACATTTTTCTCTCTCCAGCAATCTATCTCCCCATCTTTCTCTCTCTCTCAAGCTCTCTCACCCCAACCGGTGTAATGGGGGTCAAAGCATAGGGCCCTCTACCTTGAGTCTGGGATCTGCTCTAGGTTTCTACCTGTTAAAAGGCACTTTTTCCTGACAGCAAGTGCTTGCTCATGGGGGATTGGTGAGCATCTGTAGAATAAAGATTATGGTCTAGACATGCTCTAACCAAACTTTAACCATCAGCAGGAAATTATTGAAAAATAAACAGGGTAATATCACTGGATGAAAGTCAGCCATTGAACAACAAAATACTCATGACTGAGCAAAACACTATGCTAACATAAAAGCCTACCTGTGTATTTAAAAAATGTAGTACTTTAATAATCACAGACAACAACTTGTAATTAAGTAGCTGAACAATTGATTTTGTTCTCTGCCTGTATATTCATATTAATTAGATTGTTGGCTAACTGGAGAGAAATACTTTTTTCTTGAGACAAAGTGCTGCTGGGCATAATTTTAATTATCAAAGACAGCTATTATTGATTTAAGGATTTTAAGGATATTACTGATTTAAGGATAGCATGTAAATAGAGATGGGAAGGTACCACAATCGTAAACTGAATATCTAACCAGATAAATGAACAAGAAACTAACCTCACACAGAAACATTTGCATGCAAAAGAAATGCCTCAATCACTTCCTCCAAAGACAAATTTCAGCTTCAGCTGATTTTTACTGCCACAGTAAATAACAACTACATTTACATCCGAAAGACTGACCAACTAAGAGACAATATGAATTATGATAGCTGTCAAACCAGAAGTGAAAACAATAAAGTCATACTGTGTGATTATATTACACAACTCATAACAATCTGAATAATTTCCTAGTAACAAATGAGCAAACTTAAACAAACCCGACAAGACATCTCTCTTTACCAATACACTCAAGTCACTAACCTGTCAAAGTGTATCTTCACAGCATGGTCTGGCTGCGCTTCAATCACCCACTGGCAGCTCAGAGAATCTTTATAAAAGGAGGGCCAACCAGGAGACAGCAGAACACCAGTAGGAGCTGTGAGATGGCCTCCACATGGAGCTACAGGGAAATATACACACACACACATACAAAGAGAGATATATTAATAACCTTTTTTGTAGCTGTGGTGTGTATGAGCGCATCGCTTGAATTACTTCATAATACTTCATCATAAAACAAAAATTCATCATCTGCTCAATTTATTATTTTAGCTCTGTAATCCTCTGAATTTTTTGTGATTTCACACATAAACACTTAAATATGCTGTGAAAACTGTATGATACAGTAAACAATTTGATCTGCTCATGTTAGAAAAAGGATCAAATAATTAGGACATGATAATTTATAGGAGAGCGCAAATACATTTACATGCTAATAATGCAAAAAAAAAAGGCTCCTCATTTCCCTGCAGCTCAAAGGTCTGCAAGTGGCAAAGATGGCACATCCTGACACTAATTTATAGCTAACTTAGAATATCTCAGTTATTTATCATTAAAATGTGAGATTAAGTTTTTTTTAATTTAGATCTCAAATCAATCAAAATTAGAATTTTTTATATTAATATTGTACACAACTAATATTACTAATGTTACTATTATATTTGGTTTGCTTCTTTCCTTTAGCACTTAACATGTAGAGAAAGAGCCTTGAAAAGCTGTGTATTATCTGTTACTCTTTTTGCAATATATAATTTGCAAAGACTTATCTTTCATGCTCTTGACATTTCTTAAGTTCTCAAGTAGCTAATACCTTTGCAGTTTTTATTGCTCTCATAATTCTACAGTTTCAGCAAGTTGAACAAATAGCTTTTCTTTCATCCATTCTGTGCAAACTGAAGCAATATAACTCATGGATCGGATAAACAGCAGAAAGTCATTCCAGAAATAACACATAATTATCCTTCCCTCTCCAATGGGACATATACTTTCCCAGACTCCATATTTAATAACGTGACAACCCTATTCAATTAGATTGTCTCCTCAATCAAATTTATTAACAACAGGCAATATTTGATAGGGTTGTTTAGACAATACAAACAAGATGGAGGGGATACATTAAAGACTTGACTAGTCAGAGGCCATCAATTATCATTTGCTTTTAAGAAAGTGTTGAAATATCAACATATTTACAGTCCTTTTGTTATTATTTCCATAGATCAATGGATCTGTACAATATGGATACATCAATGTGTATTAGAATGTACATTTAATCAATGTGTCTCCCTAAATGAGTTTTAGCAGAATCCTAGAGATCAAAATGCGAATCTCATCGAAGAAAATTGTCGAGGGAGACAGACGTATGCAAACAGGCTGGGGACACTGGAGGCTAAAGCAATTACAGCAGGAAAAAGAACATTTAAGCAAAACGGAATATAAATAGCTGGATGATTTAGTCACCTTATATCCGTGCGAGTGAAGCATTTTCAATGATTGCCCATCCTTGAACATAAATGGTTTGCATGCATGTTTACCTTCACAGCGAGGTACGGCAGCAGACCAAATGACATTTCCATCCTGGATGATGCAAGTGACCTGATCAGACCCCTGTAAGTATAATATGAATATATATATATATAAATGTACATAATATTAATGTATGATAATGAGGTAACTTATAAGGTATGATAAAAACAATTCAAAGGGATTAAGACATTAGAATGACATAATTATAAATATAAGTAATGGAGTAACATCTTATCGTAAGAGTACACAAATTATCATGAATTCATGCATGACTGAGAAGGCATGAATTCCTTCATGTAATACTTCATGAACTATCAGTAATGTGCATGTATTAATAGTACCTCATGTCTGACTTAATGCAGTGAAAGGAACAAGCCAAAAACATGGCCGGGTCACAGCAGAACACATATGTTGAATGCCAAGTGATGTATTAATTAATTAAGCATTACTTTTTATCATGACTTCTTCATGCTTGTGGCTCTTCCAATAAATTTGTGTCCTGGTCTGTCTTTAACAGTGATAAATAATACAAGCTTAATTGTGGCAGAATTGTGACAGCACATTACCCATCTTTGTAACCCTTAAACTCAAGTCAGCACTAATCAGCCAAAATGAAGTGCCATAGGAAGTTAATGTGGGTTTTCACAATGTAGTGACCATTGTTATTTGAAGGGTTCATCATAAGAGAGGGAAGATACTGTCAGAGCCTCAGAAATCACATGCTGGGATTACAGGTACAGACAGACATCTTTGGATGACATCATCTTTACCCTGTATTTGCTAACTGCTGTGTTTAATCACCCTTATAAGTCATATGTCTTTGTGTTATTGCACAGGGTATATTCTATATATTATACACTGTTTTTAACTACTCCATCTCCCTTTAAAGTGGCCAATCTGACATTATGCTTCTCTCATTCGCCGACACTGCATCCATTGGGACATCCATGATTTGAGGAATCAGTTATAATGATAATGAAGTAATTTTCCTGACAGGCTTTGGTAAGGACGGATTTCATTCAGTTATTGTGTTCAGATGTTCATTACAAATTATCTACATGACAATACTGACTGGACAGATGAGGATCTCCAGGAGGTGGATTCTGACTCTCCTGAAGGTGACAGCTCAAATGAGGGCATTGTCCCTTGTCTTTGTATACGGCATGTTATCTATCAGTGCTTACTCTTTCTGAGAAGTGTGACAGCCGGCTAATACATTGGATTAGTTCCTGGCTGCAGCATTTCCTCTCTGGGATTGTGGGCATGTCCATACAATTCCCACATGTACACCATGGTATTGCAGGAAGATTCATCACTTGACATGACGCAGTCTGTGTCTTCTTCCTCCTCTAGAAGCTGGCCCCCCCCTGTCTCCCTCTCCTCTGCCATGCCTATGCCTTAGTGTCACAGGTGTCTAACTGCTATCCATCAGGCTAATATGAATATTTACCATCGCTACAGTATGGCTATGAGTGACAACAGACGCTAGCACATACTGTATAAGGTTGGTTAATTTAATCGATTACCTATAAAATCACAATGTCGCATATTTGAACAAAATCAAACATACAGTAACTACCAACAACAGCCTGCAAACCCGGATACGAGGGCAGTGCCACCGCTGCTGGCCTGCCAACCAGAGAGCGTTGAGGATAAAGGCCGAAACACTCGGTGGAGGTTGGGCACCTCCTGAAGACCTCGTCCCGGACCAACGCATAAAGAGGAAGTGACCAGCTACAACCAGGCCCTCTCTATTATTTATATTATATTTGAGGGCAACAAAGATTTGTGATAAATAAATAAGAAATGGTTTCTTCAGAGTCACGTTTGACTTCAGAACTCGCCACAATTGATCTCATGCTATTTGTCAGTGTTTAAGACTGAAGGGCCACAAACATGATGAAGTCATGATAAAGCATTACAACACTGGAATTCAAAAGATGTGTACACATTTATAACACGCTGCATCCAGGAAAGCCAGGAACATTATGGGGGACTGCACGCACCCATCACACAAACCTTTAACCCCTCTGCCATCTAGTAAGAGGTACAGCCATCAGACTATTCAACACACAATGACTGGACTGGAAGCCCACACACACACAACACTCACATAGACACACCCACATTGTTTACATATAGTCTAGTCTCACAATAGGCACTACTTTACACATATTCACTTTAAACAGTACTGTGTAGACTAGTCGGCTGCTTGTACATTGTTTTGTCTCGTGTTTGTTCTGTTTGTGCTGTCTTACACATGGTGTCCTAAATCATGCACTTTACTTAGTACTATGTTTTGCAAACATTGTCTTCACTGTGCACTTTATAGTCCCATGTCAATATGTAACAAAAGTTGTCTTGTCTCACGGTGTACTTGTAGATGGGTGAAATGACAATAAAGCTCTCTTGACTAGACTTGACTTGACATGTGCACTTCTGTGACCGCTCAGGATTTTTGGCTTGTCTCTTACCTGCAGACTTGACTATGAAGAAGACATGAAAATCTTTAATAACTCAGATATCATGATGATAAAAACACTTTAGTTGTTACATTAATTAACACGATGTTCCTGCAATTGGTCAGGCATAAGATACTACTATTACATTTACATTACTGATAGCTCATTAGGTACTACATGAATGAATTCATGTTTATTCATGCATGGATTGATAATTCACGTATCCTTGCCATAAAATGTTACAATTAAAGATATATACAGATACTAATTAAACAAGAGTCATCTGAAGATGACAAATCCCCGACATAACCCCCAAAAATTTTACAACAACTGTATCAGTATACTACCAACACCGTTAATGCTACTAATGCTAATACATCTAAAATGTATTCAACTTGTTTAAATAATACCCTATTGTATTAGATTCAGAAGGATATCTCATTTTTACCTGTGACCTAATGAATCCTTGATCACAGCGAAAAGCCACAGAGCTGCCAAGCAGAAACTGGTCACCATATCTTTGACCATTAACAGGAACTCCTGGGTCATGACATTCATTCTGACCAAAGGCTACAGAAAGACATCAGAGAGAGAAAAGTTAAAATAGTAACCAATGGATCAAACAAACTATGTGACAAAAAGAGAAACTACTTTGAAACTGAATGACCAGACAGAAAATGTGACAAAGACGAAAAATAAACATATTTCAAATTTTGAACAATGTTCCCTGGTTCTCCTAGTTTATTGAAATACCTGAAATGTGTTCTACCAAATGAAGAAGTAGTTTGAAAAACACGGCTGTATCACTGTCATTCAATATGACATCTCCACTGATATGGAAATATGGGAATGGAATTATCTTCATGTGGATTCAAACCTGTCATGTTTAGCTTATATTATCCTTATTCCAGAGATTAACCTGATCCCACCTAGAGCACACACGAAGTGATTGGACATGCCTCAGGTTGATTAGCTACTGATGGAGAGGAAATGAGAGCAGAGAGAGAGAAAGAGAATGATAGAGAGAAGAAAAAGAGCCAGAGATGTAATTGCAGGTACAGAAACACAATGCTTACGCAAATGTATTACAAATAATGGCAGATGGCAAGAAATGCATTTTGCAGACGTGTGTTCAAACGTGCATGTGGAGCGCACACATACTGCATACAAAATACTTATACATAAGAAGTAGTGGATAAAGATATATATATATAGAGAGAGAGAGAGAGAGAGAGAGAGAGAGAGAGAGAGAGAGAGAGAGAGAGAGAATACAAAATGTCAACAACAAAAAATGTCAGTACACAAAATATTCAAATTATATGCGTATACTCGGGCGGGAGATGAGATTGTCCTATGAACGTTTCAGATAAAGAATCTGAGAAACAAGGTTGTGTGTGACTAAAAGTGGAACAGTAGAGAAGAGGCCTCAGATAAACATGATGGATTTGAGAAAAGAGAAAACAAATACAGATCAGGTTTGCAACAGAGAGAAAGAGAAATAGAAATGATTGCTAACCTTGACACCAATATGTTGAGCATAGTGTGACAAAGGGCTCTATCTTCAAAGGAGAGCATTTTACTAATATTCCTCTACGATACTGCTTACAACATGGTCTGTGGATTAAATTAATCGGGTCATGTAACCGGGTCATGAAAGACACATTGCTGTTGAGTGTCATTTAGCTCTGTTTAATTCAAGAGAAGGCAGACATCTCAATTAATAAAAAAAACAACTCGCACGGAAACAATGCCGAGGAAAAAACAACACCACAGTTAAGAGGAAAAAAAATGGTGATTGATTTTGGGGTGAACTGTCCCTTTAGGATGAGTTTTTTTGTTTTCTTCATCTTTCTTGTATCTTAATTTCTTCAATGCGAACAGTGAATTTTGGTGTAATTCTGCATTATTTCCTCAGACCATTACTGATAAAGATTTCTAGTACAAAGAGTTACTGCGAGTGATGAAATTCTTAGAATTAGGTTGTTTTCTAAGAAGTTCCCCTCAAACTTAAGACTGGTTCCTGGTAAAGATAAAGTTATTCACAAAGCATCTGTAAGAGAGCTCCTAAAATGAAAAATTGTTGGAGCGGAACAGAAGATTGTTAAGAGGCTTAAGAGTTTCTTAAGCAGAAGAGAAGATGGCAGAAAGACAAAGAGGTAGGAGACATATGGAATGGCGGTGATTAAAAAAACTACAGATTAGATCATGCAGGGATAGTGTTCATGGTTGATTAGAGATGTGCTAACATATCCCACCACTATAATGACAGAAATGACTAAGTGTTAAAAACACTACCATGTCAAAGACATGTAAGCAAATAAGTATAACGACCAACAGCATATGAGTAGGCTATTGTGGGAGTATGTCTTCTAAACATGTTGTGAGCTTCGTTTAAAGTAAGGCTTAAAGTTTATTAAGATTCCTTACATAAAATAGTTCTTATTATTACTTCATGTTTTCATACAGACTGAAGTGAATTTATATTTCTTTTGTTATTGATTAGCATTTAAAAGAATGCATCATACCGACCAATGGAGTCAACTATACCTGTAAGATTCCTAAATTATTCCTAAGCAGGGACTCCTTGCTAGATATTTTTAGGCCAAGTTAGGAGCTATCTGAGATCATTCTCAGGAAGTTTGTCGATGCAGGCCCAGGTCAGCAACTCACCGTGCCTTGGCTCTGCATTAAGATAATCGAGGTTATGGTTTTCTTTTTTTTTTGGCAGTACTGACAATACAGTGTCAACACAGCCTGATATAGATATAGCATTAATAACCACAGCTGCCATTACACTGAAGTAAATCTTTACATGTGGCATGTGTGTACCTGGTATAATGAATTAGTGCCATCACTGAAAGAACCCACACACGTGGTAGCAAGGAGCTTCACTGCTACACCTATATTTAAACATTTGCCTATCTTTAAGATTATTGAATTTATCTAGAATACATTCTGTGTATTTATATATCTTGACAATAAAAACATTGAATAATATATCCATGAAAAAGGGGATATAAAGATGTATCATGTATTTGTATAGTACGTTAAGAAATGTTTGTGAATGACAGGTATATTCTTGCTTCAGTGGTGTATTCAAACCTTTCATACAGTATGTGTTGGATTAGGGTAGAATTGCACTATTGCTTTACGATTGGAGATAGGTCTCTCTATTAAATGCACGGTGGTGCTGAAAAAATAAAATATCATTTAATACTTTCATTTCTCAAAAGTCGCCTTTCATGAAAGACTCAGAGACTAGGCCGTTTGGGAGGCAGTGTGTAAAATAGTGCAAAACTGCACGGAAATCACAGAGAAATAATCAGTCAGTCGTGCAGAACTAGCTCAGCTTAGAGCAGATAAATTGACAGGCTGCAGTACTCAGGTTTATAGTTGACAACGGGATAGGCTTAACTAGGCAACACATCAGTCAGGCGAAAACAGTCTGGACAGATGAAGGGATCGTTAGCAGTTTTCATGGCTGTTGTATTACTCGTCTAAGTGTCATTCACTTTTATTGAGGGCACAATGAACCTGAGCCAATGATTGCATTTTTGTATTTTGTATTTGTGCCTGAATGCCGTTCAATAAATACTCTTTTCAGAGACAGCGGCTACACAAGCACTTCAAGCATGCCTAAAACCCTGCAAAGCCAACCTGGATATTTGGAAACTGCCCTATAAAGCTGCCTAATAAACTTCACTAGTCACACATAAATAAATGTACAAAGAAGATTTTTAATGTGTTTTAAAGGCTCCTGTTTTACAGCTAAAGAACTGTCTTCAATGAAGCTCTCATGCAGCAAGCTAATATAATATTAAACTCTGAATATATTTGTGTATATTTGTGTTTTACATATTGTGCTCATTTACATCCAGCTTTCCATCTTGTGTAGAAACGACTTAATCGTCTGCTTTAGTGTGGCTGCATGATCTTACAGCAGTACAAACTGCTGTATCTCCACAAAAAAATGCTTTCTCTTCCATTCTGAGGTGCCGACTTGAAAAATCTGTTGCTCATTTTTCCAATTGTCAGGTATAATTTATTAAAAAAAAAATTCTGCTATCAAAAATCCACTGTTGCTACTCTGGAAATATCTCAACTATGATGTGACGCTGATGGTTGACTTAATAACTATATGAATTTAAAAAAATTACATATATAATAAAAGTAGCACAAAAATTAATGTCACATTACAAATAACCAATTCATGATGCATTTTTTTGTTCAAGAGGCAAATATGCATAGATATAGAAAACACCTATAGTTAAGCCAAATATACACAATTTGACAAACAGTTGGAGTTACAGGTGGAGCTCTTTTTGAATATTTTGATCATATTAATTTATAAAACTCAAAGTTGCATGTACTGAATTCAGAAGGACTAAAGTGTAAATTATATCCCTTACATTATTTCGTGATGACATGATGAAAAAAAAAACTTTTGTAAATAATATATTTTAACATGATTAATGGTGATGATCAAGTAAGGTAGGTAGGTAAGTAGGTAGATAGATAGATAGGCAGGCAGGTAGGCGGGTAGGCAGATATGTAGGTAGGTAAGTAGGTAGGTGGGTAGTAGAAGGGAAGGTAGCACATACTGGTGTAGCTGATATTGAAGCCTTTTCCAGTATTAGAATGATCAGACTGAAATTCCAGCCTCATGATGTGTCCATTTGAGGCAATTTGTGATGGAACATCTTTTCCTGAGAAGGTCCCAAATGTTGTTGGGTCTGACAAACCTAAAAGATAACAGAGAAAAAATCTTTCAAAAACTCATTTTAATGCTGCATATTAATACTGTATACACTCATTGACCCGAGAAATACTGTTCAGTGTTGCATTAGACTACCTTTAGTGCTAACAATGTCTTCCACATATCTTGAGTCAACAAGAGACCTGCTGGGCATTCTCAGACAATTCTGTCAGCAATGCAGGGAGAACTATCGTTCCCATCAAGTACCCATCATCTCCTTGGGGCACATGATTGGAATGAATGATTGAGCCTGGCTGCTATGTTAAGGTGTGCTATAGCATTAAGGCATCTCTTTGCAGGCATTAAAAGACGCTCTGTATACCGACTGAATGGCCCAGAAACCATTACACCTCCCCCACTGGCATGTTCAGCTGTAACCATGCATCACCTCATTTCTGTCTAAGACATTTGTGTCACAGTGTAAGACCATTCACTGCAACAAAAGGCAATGCACTTCTATTCGGTAGAATACACTCTGCTCTTGAGGGTGCTCTCCAACGATCCAGCTGGGAGCGACAGATTCAGTAGGGAGCATAATGAAACCCTAAAAGGCAACACAAAACAGAACCCAGCAGGCCCATATCGGTGAGGAGTATACATAATGCACAAGGAAAGAAATGCCCTCCCCATATATGGTAATAAGGACTTGACAGGAGGAGGTTGAGGTGGTTTATGGAGAAATCAATCGCCACAGTCGGTTACAGCAGTTTGTAGGAGGTAGAAATAAATAGATTAACCACCAGCAGTGGAGCCATAATGATTAAGCCTAAGTGAGAAAGATAGTGAGATTATAAAGACCACCTTATTGTGTTGATTGAACGCGATTGGAAATTTATTTTGAATGTGAATGGTGATTATAAATGTCAACTGATGCTGATGAGCTATTGGCATGCACAACTTGAGTTCGCTGCCAGAACTAACACAATGCTTGTTGTTGTTAACGGCCCGCCATGAGTCTAGCAAATTGGTGTTGCAGCAGGAAATGCGATTCATCAGAAAACACCTGCAGTTTTGCATGGATAGGAAACGCAGCACTGGTGACTATTCATTATGGTGATTTGGCCCTTTTACAAGCGACATTCCCTGTAGTCATCCACTAAGGGCCATATACCCACATGGCAAATGATGCACAGATTGTTCTATTCGCTCATTATCTTTGAGAATGTCACGGAAAGAAATATAAGTTACTGTGTATTTAAAGTCCAGTCTTTTTCAAAATATCTTTTAAACCAAAACACAACAAAGAACATAATCCATTCACAAAGAGATCTTGTATTTTAGTTCCATGCACTTCTTCATGTGCTTGCAACATATACAATTCCAAAGCGGGCCCTACTTTATTTGCAGACGTAAGATGCAGCCCTCTAAACAAAACAAAGAGCAGTGTGATCCGCTCAAGTGTTTTAAATTGCACTGTTAAGTATATACAGTCTATTGAAGGTAGCATTCAAAATCCTCTTAGGATTCCAACTACAAAAGGTACATTGAAAGCAGCATGTGTTGACAACCCTGCAAGGGACAGAAAAGGAGCTTCAAGAACACTCCAGTAATAACACAAATTTGATACTGGGACTCTTCAGCAGCACTACCACAAAAAGGTTTATTTTTATTTTTATTTTGCCATGCACTTAGACTCACTTAAACTACGTAGTGACTGAGTTGCCAAGAGCCAGTCTCATTGATCTTCAGCAATAAGAAAAGCTAGGCAAGAGAACAGGAGTTGAAAGAGAATCAAGGTGACAATAGCTGAGAGACTGACAAAATCCTACATTGTCTTATCTAAGAGGAGAGATTTAAAGCTTTTTACGAAGTCTATCACAATGTTCTCTACTATTAGACGACAGCAATGACTGTTTTGATTATATGACGCATTTTAATGTACATAGTGTTCAGAAATGTCCCTTGAAGCTTTATTAGATTCTTTTAGGCTGTATTTCATGCTACCATTTCTCAGCTCAGGAGTTATATGGGTTACTATGGTTGCACTTTAACTTGTCACTTTTTGTATTTCTATTATCCTAGAATAAAAAGGATGAGAGAGGATGACAAGGTTGAGAAACAGATTTATTTTCTTCAAGGTATTCTTGGACTCCTTTTATTTTTATTTTTTATGTATGGATTTGTTTGAAGTCCTAACAACAAATTATGAGTCACCACATTGGTTGCATTACTATAAAATTGTTGAAAATAAGAATTTGAAAATGTACAAATAAAATAAAGAAAATACACAAGTGGCTTTCAGTTGACTTATATATACTTTTTTTAAAACTTGAATTTAGAGCAATATTTGTTAAGGGGTTTGCACATTACTTTTTAAATCTGGATATAAAATATACTAAAGTGTTTGGACTGCAAACATCAAGATTTTAATATTGTGATTAATTTCACAATTAAAGGTCATGTCAGTTACAGAATACATTTTTGTTTTGTTTTGCTGAAACTGTTCTGTTTCCTTGTCACAGCAGTCAACAATCAGCAAGCAGAACAAATGATGATGACATTTTGAAATGACAGCTTTTAATTCAGTCACCTCTAACGGCCCCGCAATTTTCAAAACATTGCTATAAAATAATAAAATAACATCTCTGCAGCGTGACAGGTTTAGAGCCAAGAAATTAAACACAATTTGATCTTTAATGACCAGGCCGTCAAAGCAGGGCTTTACCTGATTCTGTCTAAATCAGTAACCTTTATGACAATTTAGCACAGAGATCTAATTGCTATGTGTTCTGGGTGTGGTGTAAAAGCAAAGAAACAATAAAAAAAAAGAAAACATCCATCCATCCATCCATCCATCCATCCAGCCAGCCATCAATCCAATTTGAAATGTAATTCTCTTTGTCCACTGAATTGCACTCTTCCAAATTATTATTATCAGAGACACATGCCAACCCAGTGTTAGACAATTAGGAATTTGCATATCCATGTCCCAAGGTCTTAAATTAGGTACTAAGTTTTCAAAACATATAGTGAGAGATTAAGATAAAATTACCTTCATCTTTGACAACTAGCCAGTCAAACTGTGGCTCCAGGTCAAAGTCAGAGAACAGGAGATGAATGCGGCTTCCCGGTTCAGAGATAATCAACCACACACAGTTGAGGTTGTTTCCATACTCCTCTGGGTAGTTCGGGGACAGAATAGTCCCTGATGGAGCCGTGAAGTTGAAGAAACACGAGACTACAAACAGGAAGGAAAAAAGAAATAAAGTCAGCAAGGAAACAGATTAAGTTGAGAGTGAGCTGGACAAAAAGAGACAGAGAGATGGACATAACATTGAGTAAGCATGAAAAAAGAAAGATAAGGATAAACATCAAAACAATTAACACGTACATAAAGAGTGTGCATACTTACAGACACAACTAGGTTTATTGCCAGACCACTGGTTATTATGCTGGCATGTAATGGTCCTCTCTCCTACTAGCTCAAAGGCCGACTGGCAAAAGAAGGTCAACACGTCACCATGTTGAAAACGATCACCGCTACGATGCCCAAACGCCGGCACCCCAGGATCACCACAGCCACCTCGTTCGATCTCTGCAGCACATACACAATATAGACAGCTCTGTTTTTATGTTGATAATTAATGTCAACATGTAACATAGATGACATTCAGATAAGGGGCTGTCTGTTGTTGTTCGGGAGGTGAGGTGAAATGGCAAAAACATGCATACATTGATTTTTAGACATGTGGTGTTAATAATATGCAGGTGTGCTTATTCTCACATTTATTTGTCGTCTGGTTTGCCAATTTTAAACAGCCCTAAGCATGCAGACTTTCTGGAAAATCCAATTTGAAAATGTTACTTAATGTGAGGCTGACAGAAAGAAAGGACAGACAGACAGACAGACACAGAAAAAAGATGAAACTCGTCTATGAGTAGTTTGTGAGTGAATATAAGGTGAAGAATTTAGTAGAATTTCAATGTCGAAATAAGCTATATATTACAATAATAACCTATATTCTAGGGTCCCCACCATAGTTACACTGTCAATAAATGGGAAACATTGTACATGTATAGGAGATACGGTCCCCTAAAGGTATGATCCTCAACTTGTGTCACATTGTCACATTGCAGAACTGGCCTACAATCTTATTTGATTTTCTTGATCCGTTCTTTCCCTTTTTGGCAAAATATTTTTATCCACCACTTGTCCCTCCTCTCAACTCCTTTAAAATTTGACATTTCACGATGTTAGTCCTCTTGTAGCACATGCTCCACCATGCTCCTGGATTCGCTTTGGGCAAATACATCTCAAGGTGAGCAATGCATGTGTGTGTGTGTGTATGTGTGTGTGTGTGTTCACATGCGTGCATATGTTCAACACTTTACAATGTATTGAAATGGAAGTACAGCCCTCAAGAACAGAATAATTAAAGAAGAGTGAGGCATGTGTGCGTGGCCCACAGCCAGCTGTCACATGACGGATGTGCGTCAGCCATGTGACGGCGATGGATACCAGCGAGCTTGAGCACCAGGTAACTCTGTCATTATGGTGGTAACTACTTCGCTCATTCATTCTTTTTTTATTTAGTTTGTTCCATCTCTTGCTTTTTTTTCTAGATTTATTTCTTTATTTCTTAGTGTATAGAGTTTCAAAGTGCATAACTTGGTTTTAAACCCCCAAACAACCTTTTATGCTCATGCATTTCAATGTGTTCCAGTTATTTTAGATGTCAGATTGTATGAAAATCAACTTGCAGATAACTCTATGATGTAGGTACTGTAATCAATCATAAAATTTAGAGTCTTACGTTACTCTACTTATAAAATGTTGCCTTCAAACATGGGACAGCATTTTCATGCAGGAAGTAAGTAAGTAAAAGTAAAGTCCTTTTTTTTTGGTTGGTTTATTCAACTGCCTGTGTAACACTAGAGCATCAGCTGTCAAACAACAGTCACGGTACAGCAAACAACCAAAGCAGTCCTTTCACAGCATTTATGATGAATATTTGCATTTTGAGGTTGTAAAGTCAAAGTCCGGTCAAAATAAAGCTTTTAATTATATATATATATATATCATATTATTCCCAAAGCATTACAGGAAACTGTGCTGTTCTCTCAAGGATGTGCATGAACACACAAATACACACACACAAAACACACAGAGCTGCAGTGGATAACAAGAGTAGCATGACAAAAACAAGACCGATAGACACACGCGTTGGGTTTTCCTGCAGGACTGAAAGGTCTCAGGGGGTTACACTGATCAAAGTGTGTTACATGGTGACATTACACAATGTGACAGCATCACGTATGGGTATACCCATAATAAACACGCACTAAACACACCGCAGGCAGTTGTTTGTTTTCCTGGGGGGGGAAAAGTACAAGATCATCTAGAGGTCATTAACTTCGCTTTGTTTGTTTCTTGTTTATTTCTTTATTCCTTTGTTATGTACTGTGCCTCGTGATCTGTACAATATCACATGTGAAGGTCCATACTCCCACTAGGGCAATTATTAAACATATAATCAAAGTTATCTATAAAATCAAGGTCAGCACCAACAAAAACTATGAAACATGGAGTTGAATATAACCGGCTGCATGCATGAACACACACACACACACACACACAGGTTTCTGTAGCTACACTGTGCTGATTCACTTAAACAGTGACTGACCCAGGACAACACTGTCAGCAATATCATTGAATCATACATAGCTAAGCAGAACCAAGAGCACAACCTCCGTCCCGCCCACTCACTCTCTCTCCCTGAGACAGTTTGTCTTCTCACTCAATTTGTCAGTTTTTCTCCTTCAGTCCCACTCTGTCAATTTCTTGTTGTCCCTCTTCCTCTCTCTCTCTCTCTGTTTATCAAATTTACCACTCTCCCTCTACCAGTTTCACCTCTTTGTCTCAAGTGAATTCAATTTCGACCGCTTCCATTGAATTCAATTTCATTTTAAGAGCTGCATTGGCCAGATGCTGTATGTAATCAAATATAGAAATATAATGAATGGACTGTTCCAAATAATGGGTATTTAGAGGAACATATTTCTGTATTTCTCAGTCTCACCTTTACTTACCGTGAGTGTCACCATCTTAATCTCTATATTAGTGTCAGCTTTGGCATAATATGAAAAATAACCAAGCAAAACGATGAAGTGATTGAGTCATAATTCACTCATTACCTTCTTGTAATGCACAGTCGCACACACGCTCACATCTATAGAAGAAGGCGGACGACGACAGTTGTGTTCACTACTTAATCATCACCTCAACAACGCCATGACTTTCACACTCCATTATGTCAGCTGATGTAGCTGTTTGTAAGAGGGTGTGTGTGTGTGTCCTGCTGAAAAGTTTATTAAAGCCGTTTCACTGTAAACAAGGCCATACCTTCATAGACCGCCTTGAACCCCGCGGAGCCGATTGTATCGTCTGACTGCAAGTGTAGCCACACCTGATTGGACAAGCTAACAATGAGGTCAGGAACACTGGAGCCAGTAAGTCTACACACCAACACATGTAAACAAACACAAAAAAAGAACATACACATTAACACACACTGTTAAGAAACACACCTAAAATTACATATTCATACTTGGATGGCCTTAACTCTGATTCCTGTACAGTATTGTTTTTGAGCACTGTAAATAAAAAAAGTACATTTGCCACTAACACAAGGTAGTAATGACACACTGCTTTTTGCGTGGCTGTGGGTTAGCATCCACGTGTCTCCAACTGTTCCTCTGACTGCCACCATTAGGTTTTCTATACTACTGCATGTCAATATTACATTATAGGCCAGAACTAATGCAGTAAGTGATGCTTACACATAGAGTACCCTCCGAGTGTCTCCGATCTTCCCTCCATCTCCCACAGTTAGTGTGTCATATCCTCTCTCCAGGTCGAACTCCTCAAATGAAAGCTTCATCACCTAGAAAAACAAAACAGAAAAGCAAACATTGAAACAGTTGTAAAGACAGACACATGGAAAGGTGAGGGTATAGACAAGGGCTAAATGAGATATTTATGATTAATTCCTGCAGCGGTGGCCTTGTACCTTCTTACCTTGAAAAGTTACATGTGCAAATAGTAATGAAATTGGAGTTTTGTTTCACCGATAACTTTTTTTTCAAGCAATCAAACTGCTATTATTGTAGGTGCTTTTTTAAGAACATTTTTAAATTAGTTGTGCTTACCACCTTCAGGTGGTGCTGCACTTACACAGTAATATATTCTACAATACTTCAATAGTGTATTATGAGGTGCTCATTCAGTCTTCAAGACCAACATAAAAATATATACATATTGTAAGCATTTAGCATCATCAAACACAGGAATTATTAATAATTACCTCTGATATGCCAAAATGAGAAACGAAGGCAAAATAAAACCTAGATTGATCGATCGATTCACAGATCGATAGATAGATCGATACATAGACCTTTGCTATACCAAAGGTAGAACTATTGATTGAAAGTCACATATTAGTAATTAGTTATATCAGTTATTATTTAAAAGAAAACAAACCTTCAAACTGAAATTACCCTCAATTACCCTTCAAATTACCCTCGCTTGTATTTGGCAGCACCATCCTTTTAAAAAAAAATCTTTTACGCCTCTGAGAGCTACACACCCTGCAAACACCCTTCTGCTGTTGAACACTGAGAAATAGAATGGTAAATGCCTTGCTTCCAGTCACGTTCACGGCTTGAGTTGCATGCATACAGAATCGGATCATCGATTTACCGTGCCCTCTAAAATGCCATAATACTAGAACTCGATTATTTGCAACTTGTCAATTATTTATCAGCTGTAGATCACATCTTTGACAACATAGGAGATGGCTTTATTCAGAAAACCTCTAAAAGAAAGGAGGTGGTCTCAGTCAGTGAGTTTCTGGTGCATTAGAGGAGCTTCCGCCTTTGGCCATGCTTTGTCAAAAATAAAAACAGCTCGCAAATGTTCAAATAATGCAAAAGGATATGGATGATTCTGAGATAACTGCAGTAATAACAGGAATGACAAAGAAACCAAAACCTTGTTTACTGTGTAAATCTACGCTTTTGAATGCATCACATCACCATACCACAACTGATATGTGCACAAGCTAAAATATTTATATAAATGTTTATTTTTGACATCAATATCTTACATTCGCGCAACTCATAAATATGCGGCTCATATTCATGCAAAGCATTTTACTATCTTATTAGTCACTGAATTTTACAGCCTCTGGCAATGTTTAGTCTTCCCAAAATAGCTACAAATAATGGGATGAAGATGCAAAACAAAATTATGAGGTATTAACTCCTGGCTAACAAATTACAGGGACCATTAAAAAACTATTGTACTTTATGCATTTTTGTATCATCTTTTCCAGTCGACCTGAAGGTTCTCAAGAGCAGAAGTGTCTCTTTAGATTTTTATATCTATATTAGCATCGCTATTAAAATACTAGGGTGTTTCTAAACCAGGAGAAAAAATATTATCCATCAGCAGTAGTGCTGATCACATCAAAAAACTCAGGTATAATGGATCATAAGGAAAACCACTATTTGGCCATCAAACATCAGCCAAAGTTTAGTTGCATAACTAATAATAGCCATTCTGATGTCACAAACAGAAACACACATTGCGAGGCTTAAACACATTTAAAGTCGAGCTGAAATTAAAATACAAGTGTTCTTTAACAGCTGACATATACTGTTGATAAATTTCATATTGTTTGCTTTCTTTTCCTAAAAACAAAGTACCCAAAGGACAGAGACATACAGTGTATACCGTAGTTTTTATTACCACAGTGACATAGAGATTTAAGGGGCATTACTAATGTGTAGTGTGTGTGTGTATTCTTTTCAAAATATAATGTATTGGAAAAATAACTTCAGCATGATTTTTAACTGCAAACTGGATTTTAATTATAAGAGGAAATAAGAGCAATAAGACTAACAGAGCTATAAGTGTAAAAATTAGACGCAGTTGCAGAAGCTGTTTGTGACAGTAAAGAGGGCAAGAGGGCAGTAGGAGCAAGAGGGCTGATAAATCTGGTATATGCAAACATGTAATTGTATTGTCAAGAAGGGGGGAGATGTCAATAAAAAGCTCAAGAGGAAGAAATTTCTTTTAAAAGAAACATAATTTCAGGCAAAGGCAAAGAGCTGCATTAAATATGGTGAGTCTTTACAATGGATATCCAAAAAGAAAGAAGGCGGCTTGAAGAAAGAGGCAAAGCTTGCTTTGTTTCTGAGTGGCAGGTGGGCAGGGCTAGAAGTGATATATAAAAAAAAAGTTAATTACTTCAGCCACCATCTTCACGTTGCTTGTGAACTTGTCTGTTTGGGACCTTTTGCATGATAAAGCTTATATTCTGGATACAACAACTTCTAATTGGACTTGCCTTGCTTACCACAGCTTAAAACTCTTACATTGCATATATGTGTTCTGAATATTCAATTCACTTGTGCCCCAGCCACTCTTAAAGATAGTCACCAAGATTACATCATGCTTTTGGGAGAGCAGCAGTTATCTTCAGCCTAATGCATTAATAATGTCGTACTAAAACCAACAACCATGCTCATGACTTATGAATAAAGCTTTCTTAAATAAAGTTCTTAAATATGATTAACATTAAATAATATGACGTAAACAGTTAGGAGGATCCACACATTAAGTTAGTCTATCAACATCCTATCAACGCCCATTAATTGGCCAAACCGATTAATGAGTGTAATTGATTATTGATGGCAATCTGAGTGCACAGAGCCACATTGACAAGACTCTGGGGCCCATTGCCGTGCCATTCATTCACCTTCATCAGCTCATGTTCATCAATGATAATGCATGGCTCCATTTAGCAAGGATCAGTACACAATTCACGGAAGCTGAGAATAGTCCAGTTCACTCCAGATGACCAGGCATGTCATCCATCGAGTATGTTTGGGATGCTCTGGATCAGTATCTTGCAGTTCCTGCCGATACTTTGAAGCATCATTCTATTGGCCACAATCAACAGCCTGATCAGCTCTGTGTGAAGGAGCGTGACAAAAATGATGCCACCCCACCATAAAAAAAAATAAAAAAATACACATCAGAAAATCCACCCAGAAGCATTCCTGAGCAATAATCATGCTGTTTGATCTACATCTTGATATGCAATACTTTGAGGTGGATGGATTATCTTGGCAAAGAAGTGTTGAAGAACACTGATTTAAACAAATAAATACACACCATTTGAAAGAAATAAGCTTTTTTTATACAGTTTGTGAACATGTGATCAAGAGGGGGGGAAAAAGTGTTGAGTTTATATTGTTTTTCCGTGCAAGTTTGTGTGTATTTATGTATCTGGACAGTCGAGCAGAATGCATAGTGGCAGCAGACTTAAAGGAAGGAATGAAGCGTTATCACACTAAGGTCATTATCAAGAAGCTCAGTGCTGTTCAATAGATCCAAATGGGCCCATTTAGAAAGGCATTAGGAGCAGCCTGCCATCCCAAACTACATTAGATTAGCTTCTTTATTTTCTAAAACAAAAAAGAAGGAGAATCAAAGGAAGGAAGGAATCAACCAAGACAGGAAGAAAAAAGGACAGCAAGTGTAATCTAGGCCTTTACAAATCTTCAATTGAGAGTAACAGTGTTGACAGTAAACACAAATGTGCCTTCAGTTAGATGACTCCAGTTCTGTATATTTTCTTTTCATTGCATCACATTATTGAGTTACTGTAGAGCTTACCATTATTTCAGGGTTTCTCAAATTTGGTGCAGTATAGGTCCAACAACAGACAAAAACAGAAGTGCCTGTTTCTGTTTAAGTGTGGATACTCTTTGAAGGGATACATACAGCATTATAACTGCGTTCATTAGACAGCAGCAGAGCAGGTAAGAGCAGCTGAAGAGGCTATTTAAACATTAAGAGCAGTGTGCAATCAAAACCCACAGTGAAAGGCCTTCAGTCCCTCAGCAAGTGAAAATGTGATGTTGGGAATTTTAGGGTCCCCTCAGGGCACAGCCGCAGCAGGGAAGAAATTGATGGCAGTATTTCTCTTAGTCTGAACATAAATTCACAGCAGATACAGGCCTGAAATATGTTTGCACTGAAGTCAAACAAAGTAAGACATTCTTTTGCAGGTCAGTGTCTATCAACAGAGACTTGGGGCCTGTTTACACATGCTATTAACATCTGTCCTGGTAGGTTGAGGCATTCAACTAATACCACTTTTAATCATTGAATCTGAAGCCAGTAATGATGTTGCATATAAAAAGTGTGGGTGTGGATGTAGCATTTTCCCCAGACAGAGTAAAACTACTGCACAAGAACAAAATGAATTTAAAATAGAAAATCTGATATTTCAAAGGTTGATTGCAAACAGTATTTCAGAAGTTGGCGATGCCAAATGATTAGAGGTATTAAATTTAAACAATGAAATGCCCAGAAATTATACAACATGACGTCAGTATACTACACACTACTGATGATTACATAGTTGGATGGTGTGAGATTGAGGATGCTAGACTGGCAGGAGAGCCAAAATCATGTGGACTTTGTCTTGTTAGACTACTTTAATTACTTTTGTCACTTCCTGTCCACATGTCATGCATTATGTCAGGCAAATGTGTCAGACCTAATAGTACAATTTTAGTACAGAAAGGGAACAGCTGTCCTGAAAGTAGAGTGGGAGAGAATTCCCTTGCTGAGATTACACAGCTATGTTGATTGAGCTGCCACAATGACACTTGAGGGTCTTTTTTTCCCCCCAATAGATTACTTTCACTCTTTAAAACCAAATAAACAGTAAAAAAAAAAATATCCTGAAACGCTGCTTGCAGGACACAAACCACAGCACACCCTTCATGTCTGGGAAAAGTTATTTTCAAACAGCAAACACCCACAGAACCTGTCATCAATGATTTAGAACAAATCATATACTTTTATTCTTCTATTTATCATCATACTCTTGTTAACATATGTCTTTTTTCATGGTAGACTAATTTTCTTAGGAGCATTTGTTTGACAATATGATTAAGAGTTTTAGAGGCCCTTTGCTGCTCATAATAAATCATCTTTACAGTAAGCTGCATCTTTCAGCTGCACTAAATTTTAGGATAGGGTGCATATAAGGCACTGTTTGAGTTTCATCCTAACAATGAATTTAGATGAGCAGATAGGGCCTCTATAATAAGAACAAAGGAGTGACTGCTACTAGTGCTACTTTCTTAATTAGTAAAATGTTTAAGAAGTTATATCTGTTATGCTAATTGTTAAGAGGTGGGTCTGACGATCTATTGTCCGGCTCTCAATAAATAAATTTGAAGGCCAGTGTCTGTCGCAGTATGCACTGACCAGAGGGCAGAGAGCTACGTAGACAGGTGGCCTGGCAATCACAGGGCTAAATTAGTTATACAATCATAATAACACTCTACCTGACCTGCATGTCTTTGAACTGTACAATGAACCATGATCATCAAGCATGAAACCCTGAACAGCACAGGCAGAAAACTAAAATAGAGGGTTGAGACTGCTAAATGTCTGCAGGGCTGACTTTCTCTGAGCCACTGTGTCTCCCTATCATGTAAACACCTTTCTACATAACTGAGAGATATGGTAAATGTCCTCTGTTTTAGACACAAGGAGATGGAGGAAACAAAAGTAGTACATGCATTAAAAGCTAGCATGTGATATATATATATATATATAACGAATGCAGCCAGGAAAAATGTCGGTACATCGTTTTGCACATTTAAGCTCAGGGTTAAAAAGTGATGATAGATATAAGAGATAAAATGAAGAATGACTGAATTGCTTGAAATCTGGCCACAGGAGACCAATTTCCTCACAAGTAATGTGTGTACAAAGGTCAATTCATATGCACTATAATATGGTCTCATATGCCGCATTCATTAAGGTGCAGCATTTATGGTAATTACTGTAATTTGGGTATATATATATATCACATTTCTTTAGCTTAGTTATGTGTCTAAATGCTGTTATATACACTGAAAAGAGATTTTCTTAATGGGGCAAATAAAGTACCAGTCAATCTAAAAATAGACTGCAAGGATAGTAGCCTGTTGGTTGTACCCTGAAAGTATCCAGATGTGCCATGTTTATGTGTTGCAGTCCGGTCCTGAGGTGACCTTTGCTTTAAGTGGTAAGAAAGCAAATGGCTGCTGCCTGATATAATAACTCCCTTGTTGAGGTGTTACAGCACCTGCGAGTGCTGTTGACCTGTTGGCTGGACAGTTTAGAAATATAAACTGCATACTATGTTTGAACAGCAGCTGTGTGACCGCATTACAAACTGTTCAGTGATACACAGAAAACGACCTGGAAACTCAGTGAGTTTATTTTGACTTTCTTGGTTTGTGTGAGATTATTTTTTCACAAAGTTTTACATTGAAGATCTAACATAAAATCAATTTCATCACCGTTAGAAGACACTAGTGAACAAAATTAAAAAAGTGTGACCCTGGGAGATTTGTGAATCACCGTGGACATCCTCTTTTGATAGAGAGGTGTAAAGTTTAGAATTGAGAGCCAAAGCCAGTGCTAATAAAGTGAATTATGGTCAATCACACTGACCGATTACTGTCAAAAGCCAGACAAGGAAAAAACCTTGAATTGAGATAATTTGCTAATTTGGCAGCAATTGCTAAATGTGTTTCCATTACCATGGACATTGTCAGATGCACAATTGCACATTTATTCGTGCATGTGGCTCAATCTTTGTGATCAATGTCCTTACTGAGATATGAGGCGTATGTATAATTTGGAGTGATTTAGATTTACACATCATCATTATCCCTGTAACAGCAATGAATTCCTACAACCACATCATATGCAGTATTGTGTTAAATACATCTTAGGTACTACATACAAATATTCAGCAGGTAAACAATAAGTAACACACAGCAGTTCAAAAACAAAATCAGGTGTCCGATACCACTGATGGAAAACTAAGGTTTATTAGAATTTATTTTTTAATTAATGTGGCTAGGACCATAATGACCCTCCAAAGAATTTGCTGAAATACTCTAGGGCGGCAGTGAAACAATAGATTCAAGTGGGCATGAACAGTTATACGATCACAGAGGTTCTAATTAAATCCCTATATGTAAATCGCCTTATTTGGAGGACAAAATTAAATGAACAGTAAAATTATGACCAAGCTATCCATCATAATATAATCCATTATTACAGTTAGCTGACTGACCTTCTGGATCTGGCAAGCCATTAAAACTAGAGCGATCTTGTGCTTAAAATGTCACGACCCACAGAACCAGAGCAAAAAAAATTAAACCCAAGATGTAGTTCAGTTAATCTGAAGTTTAAAAACATAACCTGGTTTAGATCGTCATTGGTTGTATTGGCCTCAGTATCTTAATTACCTCCGCCAAGGTGGTTATGTTTTCGCCGACGTTGGTTGGTTGGTTTGTTAACATAATTTTTTTTTAAAGTAAAGGGCGGATTTGGATGAAATTTTCAGACCTCGGAAGAGGCCCAAGGAAGAATCGATTAGATTTTGGTGGTGATCCGGATCACCATCTGGATCCAGGAATTTTTTCTAGGATTAAAACTGCCACATGCACACTTGTAATGTAATGATTACAAGGCTCCACCAGATGGGGCTGTCTGTGTGGTTTTGGGTTTTGTCTGTGTAGGTGTGAGGACGAGTGAAGTGCGATGATGTAGGTGTGTGCATGCGTGTTGTGGTCTAAGCCATATCTTCCTGCATCAGAGGTAAGCACTGCTTTGCCGCGCTCCATCAATAACGTTAATAAAAGTTAGCATTTGTGGTTCAAACTTTACAAAACCGTTGTGAAGAATTAGCTAGAGCTAGCATGCTAAATTAGCATCTTTGTCTGTATCTTGTTCATCCCTCATTGATGGCGTCTCTCTGCTGCTTTTGGGTGTAATGGAAATATCCGGAACTGAGCTGCCTTGGCGGAGGTCTGCGCTCTCCAAGTGCTTTCTAGTTTCAAGTAAGACTTGACAGAATCTAATAGATGTCACAGAATATGTCCTGCCAAAACTAAAACGATGATGATCCATGCATGAAAATGAATGACCCAACATCAAATACCATAATACCACACAGGCACACAAACACAAACTAATATTTATTCATCAGAAAAAAGACAGCAATGGGCATCAATGATTAGGCCTAATGGGCATGTGTGACAATGCGTTTTCAGGGTGTATGTGTGTGAGCAGTCAGGCATGGCCCAGACTTGAACAATATAATTATCTGCTTGATATTGATGAATCAAATGACTGACACACACAAAAACACACCCACACTGAAAAACGCTGCTCAATACTTTTTTTCCTGCTGCACACTCAAATTTTTCATCACTACTAGCTGAAAGTTGACAGTTTACGATATAACATGTTTTTTCACAATGTCTGGCAGTTAGCAATTAAGTGGGCAGACACCAGATACCTGTGCACATATTTACAAAACTAATAACAGACACAAACACACCAAGAGAGCAGACACATTTTGCCCACAGGCTGCCATGCCGTTACAAATTGCAGTATATTGATTGTTCTGCTTTTATTCAGAACTGACAGCAGACACAACCAGCCAGAATCACTTATTGGCTATTAACACCTGTGTCTGTGAAGCTACGCAAAGATGCACCAAAAGGCACACAGACGTCAATGAAAACATTTGTCTCTGCCTCACTTTTGTATAACATGTTAGCGATGAAAGAAATCATCCTGAATAATCGTCAGGGGCTGAGGAACAGTTATGAAAAAGGAGAGGAGGGTAGACAGAGGTGACAGAGCAGAAGTGTAAGATGGAATCAGAGAAATTAAAAAGAAAGAAAAAGTTCTACAGAAAGATGACTCATCTTAATTGATGCACATTTAATGTATTGAAATATCTCATTCTCTCCCTACATCTCCCTAAACTTTAAGTGACCACAGATGTCCTTTTGTAAAGGGGAGTGTACGTTAAGGACTTGAACTGGAGTGTTTAATCATTGTTCTCATCAATCTCATTGTTTGAATATGCGATTTTAATCATGATTAAAGATCAAAGTTTAAGCAGAAACACAGACGGTCAGATAATATAGATAGACCGATACGTGAGTATGTATTGTAAAGAATGCAGAAATGTCTCTGTACTGTGGATGGATCAGAATTGATTTTATTATCAATGACATTCATTCAGATCTATTCTATTCTTTTCAGTCCAGTCTAGTCTTGTCTATAACTGCCTTTATCCTCTTGTGCGTCTCTGTCCTTGCCTCTCTCTCTGTGACGATAGTGACATTCTGCAAATTTGCCAGCAGCCGCTGTAGCTGATAATCTGTCATTATAACACATTCTTAAAGTGCTCTCAATCCTCAAGCACTTTCAACACACACACATGCAAATGCACCCATCTGCACAGGCAGTAAACAGAGCATATAAAAGTCATTCCATCTGTCATAAGCTAAGGCTATTTGAAACTACGATATTATACTTTATTGTAATCTATTTTAAACCCCAAGCAACACCAACACACAAGCGCACGCACACAGACACACACACACGACTGTCCATCTGTCACATGACACCATGCAAAATCACTAATATGTTCTACGTTTGTCATGATAAAACAAATCAACCATGTCATTAATTTCAATTTACCTATAGCTTTCTTATAAAATACTTAAATAAGAACAGGTGAAAATCACTGCATGCTGATGTCACTTTAATAGAAATGTCTTAAGATTCAGAACCACACACCAATCAGGCGTCGATTTGAGAAAAAAAACAAAAACTGAAAAGCTTTGGTCATCTTTGGATACCATTTTTCTCTTTTAAGGTCAAAGAGACCCAGAGGTGAGAGGAAAAAAGTGAATTCCTTTCTCTGTTATTTCTTTTCTTGTTCTCTCCCTAGAGTCATATCTCTGTCTTTCTCTATCCCACTCCGTCAGATGCCCAGAGGTGAGTGGGCACCATTGACATGCAACTTCAAGGTCACATGTCAAGTACCTGCTTGGACAATCAGTCTTTTTTTCCCTCCTTTTATCCCTGGCACTCTCTTTTTAAATGTGAAGTAGCTGGCTGAATACTGAGGCCCATTTTTCTCCTCTATGCTTCCCCACTTTATGTTTCTCTGCAGTTTTCAATGCCATCAATGCTCACTGCCATCTTGCTCTTCCCTCTGTCTACACTCAGCATCTTCAAACCTAATGGTTTAGACAAATCAGAGTGAAAATAGGAAGGAAGAAGATGGAAGGAGAAAGATGAATGAGAGAAAGACGAGATGAGAGCAGTGCTAAGCAGAGTAGGTGAGGGAGAGACTTGAGGAGAGAGGAGTAGAGAATAAAGAACAGCGGTGTTGGTAAAAATGGGAGGCAAGCTGCAGGTAAGGGGTACTGGGAAGGGAAAGAGTGGAGAGCAGCGAGTACTGCAGCTTGGAAAGGGGAGTCAAAGCGAAGGCAAGATATGTGACGAGACATGAAGAGAAGATAATACTGCAGCTGGAGAGACTTGAGATGTTGTACCACATGAGTATGAATTATTAATGTCTTTATAGCAATGGCACAGCAAAAAGTTGCCTTCACAAAATTGGTTAGATGTCTGGATCATGAGCTTGGCAGAGGAAAGACAATTCAGTCAGCAGGAAGGGAAACAAAATCGAAGCCTATAACCTTCTCAGCACTGGACCACATAAGTGCATGTAGCGTCATAGCTTCAGGTTGGATTTGTCCCTCACTCTCTACTGTATTTTATAATCTGCACTTACCACAGGAAGCCTTTTTATGCAATAATATTTTTTCCTGCAATGTTCTGTCTCACTGTAATGCAGTCACACACACACACACACACACCTAGCATTTCTGGCTAATGGAAATACATAAGGAATAAGAAACTGTTAATGCTTTCTTAATATCCACCTTGTGGACAATAAGCCTCTCTTGGAAAGGAACTTCAGCTGAGTATATCTAGTAGTTGTAGACAGATGTCCACTCTCTTCCAGAGGAAAGTTCTCTAAGGACTGTGTCGATATCTCTGCGATTTTAAAAGACAAGCAGTATAAGCTTTGACTAACAAATCTGAGGGAATATTTTAGACTTTAAGTTGGCTATGTTGTAAGACAGCAATGTAAGAAAATTCAAAGTACAGTTTTTTCCCCATAAAAGATTAAACTTACTCCTTTTGACTGAAATGTGGGATTGAACAAAGGAAGAATAATATAATAATAAAAATGAGCTCACCTTCCCAGGGTCCATTGCAGTGATGACCCACACACAGTGTGCATTGTTCTCATATTGAACAGGATAATTAGGAGAAGTTATGATCCCTCTGGGCCCCCTTACGTTGCTGCCACAGGTACGAGCTGTAGAGGAAAGCAGGAAAATAAAAAGACAGAGTGACACGCAGTAAAAATATTCAAAAAGCTGTGAAAGTTACGCCGTCTGATTCAAAATTTCAATTCCACCACATTTCCTTTCCACATCTTCCTTTAACTGGTATTTTGGTGACATTAAATTGATAATGTATTAATTACAAGTCTTGTAATTCATCTTGTTACCTATTTCTAATAAATAGCCATAGTTTTAAATGTTATAATATTTCTGAGTGATTTTTCCAACTTTATTGACCAGGTTATCAGTAAAACACTGGCCTTTCTTTGGTTATTCACATCCGTCAAGATAAAACATGTCTCTCTTCGAGTGGATCATTGCAATTTATCAAGTGTGTCTTCATTATCAAAGGGAAATTGTTTTTTGTTATCATTATTATTGTACGTTTCCATAATTGTGTTCATCAACAATGTGTAGTTAACAAGATGAATCAGAACAATCAATAGCTCTGCAAAACGGATGCACATTTGAAATGGAGAAAAACATTCACATTATGTTCCAACTCCAAACATGTGGTTTAGATAAAGCTTCTTTTTTTTTTCCAACACAGTATGTGTATAATTCTGGTGGTGTTACACTGGAGTACATTATATTGAAAGGTGCCACTCTAATGTATGTAAATGGGGCAGAAAGCATATTGGAAACGCATAGCAATACCTCTCTAACAGTGTCAAAAGGCAGACTTTAAAGGCAGACATTTTACCAAAGCTGTTGTATTGAATCATGTTACATTGTACAGGTGTACCTAACATAGTGGCCAAATGAGGGTATCTTTACAGATTGTTGTACATTTTTCCCCAGCATTTTTGCAGTTTCCTAATGCACTACACTAAAATCATGACTAGTAGATTCACTGCATTCCCATTTCTCTAATAGTCTTTTAAGTGTCCTTTTTCATCCATATTGATTTTGTCCTGTGTGATAATCAAGGTAATAAATCTTGTCTTCACTGCCTCATAAAGTCACAGATGTGTTACTGCCTTAAAGGGATATTGGACAAAAAAGTGGAGTGTCAAAGGTCCCCTTAAAAACTCTCACTCTCGAGGACAGTGATATTAAAGGCTTACTTGACATTTTCAGTCAGTTGTAGTCAACAAACACGTCACACTGCAGTGAAACGTTTATCTGATCATATATTTGCCCTGTATCTGACATTAGAAAGAGGTAAGGCCAGGGGCATTTTAGAGAAGAAAGGGTATAAGAAGAATACAGGATTGATACAGAAAAATCCTGGGGTTGAGGAGTTAGATTGAGATACAAGGATAGAATAAAGTAACCAGGTTTGCCAATACAGACAGGCTGACAGGCAAAGAAGGGATACTTGAGGGAGAGAAAGGAACGAGACATTAAGACAGTAGAGAGGATGAAAAATAATGTGAGGAAAGAAGAGAGAGAAAAAAGTGAAGAAGGGCAAGAGGCAAGAAAGAGCCAGAGAAACAAAATACCACAAGAGAAAGGGAGAGAGAGAGGAGGACCTCAGATGACTGATCCGCCTGTTAATTAGAAAAGAGTGCTGAGACACACAGTGATACACACAGGTACACACACACATCCATACATGGGCACACAGAAACACTTTCATGGTGTTTTCATCCAGAGACCAGCTTCTAATTAACATTAAGGTCTCAGTAGAGAAAGAGAGAGGCTCATGGGTTTAAATCCCAGGAGAGTGATCACACCAGATAACGCAATACACCAGAGCTAGAGTATAGGAATCTTTAACCTCTGCCTGCCTCCTTGTCGTTTGTCTAACAGCTCGTCTTTTTCCTCTCTATTTCCTTTCCCTGTTTGCTCCCTTTATCTCTCCATATTTAGAGCTCCTTTTAATGACAAATAATTGTGTGAAAAAATATCAAAAGCAATGAATCACTGAATCCAAATCACTTCTCAAGATAAAAAGCATATTATTTATTATGTTTATTATTTATTTATTATTATTATTGTTATTGTTGTTACATTTCTTTCTCAGAAATATTGATTAATACATGTTTAATTTGTTTTACACACAGAAAAGAAATCCATGGCAATTTTTACACTTTTCAATGTGGATTCTTTTTTCTTTTCTTTTTTTACTCTGAATAAAAATTATACCACTAAAGATATGTAACAATTAATGATTCGATGTCAGTAGACAAAAAAATAATAATGTTAACCATTCCATGAAAATATGTACAGTATAAAAGAAAATAAGCCTTTCGAATAGACTAATTGTGGAAATATCTCACTAGCCCACACTTCCTCCATGTCTCTACTGTCTATTACTGAGAGTGGCCACTATCATGAAGTCAGACAGGGTCATATAGCCATAAAACAGGCATAGCCACAAACACACGTACATTATAATATGATGTGACAGGGAGCCTATAGTATGTGTCTGAGCACAGGGACTGCCTGTCTGTCAAACACCCACACAGCTCAAGGCTAGTACTGCTGCAGCTGTGAGCCATGTGACATTGTTCCTTGGACACCATCAATGTGTGTCCTGTTTTTGTTGTGCACATACACTTGGGTGTGTGCGCTAGCTGTTTGCTTTTTCATTGTGTATCAATAAACCCAATGGGGTATTGTCAGCAAACATGCGGGCAGTGAGAGCCCCTACACATTGCACTGCCACTCATGCTGTGTTTTATTTAGTCAGTCAGTCAGTCAGAACATACATTGTGATTTTGACACATTAACAAAAAAATATAAATTACAGGGATACTATTAATTGTTTATTTTTTTATTCCATTTATGTGTAACAGGATACTTTTAGTGCCCCTGTATTAGCAAAGTAACACAACCACAATTTTTATTTTTTCTCCAAAAATGGGGATACGGATTGCATGATATTGTTCAGGTGTACATTTTCATTTCATTTGACTTGCAAGTTGTAGTAGTGGTTGCTTTTTTTCATGTTGACTAAAAACATATTCAGTTTTAAAAGTTGTTAGTTTTGGCATTCAACTTATAACTTAATTGTGAACATATTTCTGTCACCTGCACAACATGATGACATTTCAATCCTAAACCCAAGCAAGAAAACTCATATTGACCCACAACAAACTAAAAATGGTCATTGACTGAATTTATGTCACAGAAGGCTTTTGAAGGCTGTCTGTCATTTTGACGGATTAGAACATGAAACGCAATTTAACATAATGTTAATTATTGATACGCATTCCTGTCAATAATGAGATGCAATCACTGGTGGTAGACCCCCCTCAGGTGCTAATTGCATTGAAGAGCTATAGACTGGAGGTCCTGAAGCATGTCTGAAATCACTACAGGTCACGAAAGGGTGCATCTGTGTGCAGAGGGAACTCTGGCTAGAGGGGTGCTTGTTATTCCAGTCTCCAATGTAGCAGCAGAGCAGAAGATGTCTGTCCAAGGCAAAGATGCAAAACCTAATGGCAATTGCCTTTGCAGCAATCTCCCTTGATGCGATTGATTACGCTTAAGGAAACACTCACTTTAAGTCCAATATGGATTAGGAGTTCAGGAGAGGCTACAGCAGGTCAAAACACTTCTGTTTATTTTTTTTCAAATGGTTTCTTATGCTGTCTGTCGGAATGATGAACAACAAGAAGGTCTTAGAGGAATTCTGGCCAAATCCTCATTTTGCCAATTGTATTGCTAACTATGAACGAAACTACTATGAACTATGAACGAACTATGAATGAAAAACAACAAATCAGTCATTTGAACCCATGGACCTCTGGGGTGGTAATGGCAGGTGAAGCAGGTCATCAAGGTTGATTTTTTTTTTTTTAACTCCTGGCTCCTCTTAATAGCACCATGAAACACTGAATCCATGATAAGCAGATCGGCATCTTGGCTGACGGTTCCTCCACCCTCAGTGTACGAATGGGTATAATATAATATGTGAATATGACATATTGTAAACCTCACAGTACCAGTCTCAGGATAAATGTACTATATAACGGCGTAAATATTACAGTAGTCAGACGTGGAGCGACTGTATAAAGGAGCTTTAGCTCCACTCATCTGTAATGCACACACACCTAAAAAGTTATAACAGCTTTCAGAGTGAATGACAGCTGAAACTTACTTCTGCAGATGGGTCTGTGGTCACTCCAGGCAGCCAGTGTGTCAGTGACTCGTTGACAGGTGATACTTTTAGATCCTTGTAGTACATAGCTGTCATCACAGCTGAACTGGACGCTGGAGCCAACTCTATTTAAGGAGACAATCGTAGCAACACTTGTCAAAAATAGTAACAACAGTGACGTTGAATCTCGCTCTGATTGCTTCAAAAAGTCGTTTTCAGGTGATAATTGAAGAAACACTTACATCATTGTTTATATTTTAAAATAACTGGGCTATTCAATGAGATAATTTTAGAATTCATGTATGAATCATGGCCATGATATTAATTATGCAGAGGGTCTTAGATCCCCGTGGAAGACAACCGTCACCACAGATCCTCCAATTAGGATGTATAATTGCTCTCTTCCTGTAAGATGCTGCGTTTTTCTCCACTCATCACTCCTTTCTATGGTTTGCATTCCTGTGCTCTCCTCTCCTCTCTTTTCACCTCTCTCACCTTCTCTCTCATCAGCTCCTCTGATCATTCTTGTTTTCTCATTCTCTCCAACACCCCGCTGCCTAACACATGAGAGGGACACTCAGGCATCTAAGTTGAAGTCTGCATGGTGTCTTGTCTGTACAGCTTAATATCTCTTCCCTGCTGACACACACCACAGTTTACCACCTGGCCAAACATGTGCCACATATAGGGTTCTACTTGTTCCGTGGCTCCCTCCCATGTTAGACACTGTAGAGTCACACTGTGTGGCCAAATCTCCCTGTTTTTGTCTTTCAGACACAGTTAGGTCATTCACTTTAGAGCTTCTGCTACTTTGATGATGGCAACTGTAGTCACTGTGAAACATACAGGAATGAAAACGTTGCTCTTGTTGCTATTTCCTTATAAATAACTTTCTGTTGCAATTTTGTATGTGGTTGTCTGAGAATTGAAAATGCCAAGATACAATAATTTACAGCCATCTTGGATATCTGCACTGCCTGACAGGGAAAACCCTTTTTTTCCCCTGTAGATCATGTTATGTCTCATTTCCCCTTTTTTCCCTTCATCAGACTACAATTCTGCTCCAGCTCCTGCACACAGGCACTTAATGATGATTAGGTACATGTCTGTAACACACACCAAATACATCCATGAGAACATGCATGAGCACACTTAAATGCTCAGATGGAGGTAATGACCTTTCACTAACATCCACACTAATGGTCCTGCAGAGTGTTGTGCAGTCAGAGTTGCTCGTGGTAAAATGGATTTCCAGGAGCTGGAGATTAAAGGATGATTATCATTTAAATGTTCTCAAACTTTTTTGACCTGAAAATAGTCTCAGTTAAAGGTAAAAAAAAAGAAGTAATGATTCCCTCATAAATACGAGACAAACATAAGAACAATTCAGCTGAAAGTGATGCTAGGTGAATGAGTCATTGGGAGAGGTGATTTTTTTATAATTACTCATTCCTGATTAAATTAAATTATGTGTCCCTTTCTACTTAGAAGATGACACCATGGAGTGAATCAATTTAAAATCACTGTGTCCACAAAGTCATTGTCAATATATTAGTAAAGATTCTTTTTGCAAACATTCCTTCACATTCTGTGTGTGTGATCCCTATATTTTTGGATCAATTGTTGAATATGAATTGATATCCTTTACGTATGTATATGTGTACACTAATGTGGCAGAACTAGGATCAGGTATTATGCCACTACTAAATGGAATGAGCTGCAAACTACTCTCAAAGTTACATTTGCCTTGGAGATTTTAAATCTCTGCACCTTATTGTTCCTGTTGGCTGATTGTGTTCTGATGAATCCTTCTTCACAGAGTAAGGACCAACATGAAAACCTGAAGGTTGATTAGTAAAGTAAATTCTAGGGATTCAAAATGTATATTGAACCAGTAAATCTGTAAATTTAAAAAAAATAAAAATAAAACCAGTAAATTAAATTTATATATTTGTTCAGTCCCTGATAATGAAATTATAGCCAATAAATAGAATAAAATGAAGTCAAATTGCTTCCATCATATCTCAACAAGCATCAGCATCTACACACTCTTATAGTTGCCAGTATCAAGAAGGAGAAGAGGAGCACACATTCCACATGTGGAAATGTTTTACAGTTTCAGAGGAAGACAACAGGATTGCAATTTGCAATACAAAGGTTCTGAGAGGAGGGAAAAGATTTATTATACAAAAACTCTTATTAGTGCTGAGGAATATTAAAACATCCATCTGATTATTCAATTATTCAATGCAAATTTATAATACTTTGATCAATTAAACATTTATCATCCCATCATTACAGCTCTTATCCATGAAAAAAAAAAAACAACAACAGCAGAACTTTTAAAACCAGTGCAACTTGTAGGCAATGGGTATTCAAGCTGCAGTTCTTTTCATTGTGTTTGTTTGTATATTTGATATTGGGCATTTTACATTCTAAAGCTATAAATGAAAAAAATATAAATAAATAAAAAGTTACAAGTGATGGGATAAAGAAACCTAAATAAAGGGAAGTCCATGCTAGAAAACCTATAAAAACAAAAGACGTCTCAATACTGTTAGACAATTAAAAAAGACTTTTTTTGATTGACACTTGGGTGAGCTGATAATGAGATCTTCTATAGCACAAACTAGCCATTCAGGTGAGACCCTCAGCATTCTTTTGAATGGGAAAGTGTGTCCAAACATTTGACTGGTTCTGTTCACAAGTTTGTATTTAATATGTACTTAATGAACAACAAAATACCCAAATTGCAGCTTTAACATCTATTGCCTGCAGGTGGCACAGGTGACTGTGAAATTCCAGCAGGTAAACTCTCTTCATTTGTGCTTGTGTGTGTAATAGTTTGTTTTCCTATAGGTGACTCATTTGGCAGCTGTGGAGCTGGCCTGACAAGCACTAAACAACTCTCCTCTAAAAGACTGCAAATGTGAGTTTTTCAAGTTTGCTACAAGCCAGTTACATTAGGTGCTTCACATCTAAAAAGCCAGAGCTGTAGCAGATCTCCAACACACATAAATTATTCATGATGATACATAAAACACTTCAGTCTCCACAAAAAAAGGAAGCGGAACTTTGTCACCAAAGTTCCATGCTCATTGGACCAAATCAAAAAAACAGAACAGGTGCAGAGTGGCACTCTCTCATCCTGGGTGTTAAAGGATGCCCGCGAGCTACGAAGAGAGGAGGGACAACCAACATACAGTATGCTGTGATTTCCCAAAGAAATAACAAACCTGGTCCATGAAGCCACAATGTCTGCAAAATAATCTGGACCAATGGAAACAGTCATGTTTCAGGCATTAAGAATCATCAGAGCTGAACTAAGATCACCAAGCTTTAGTTTCCCACTGAACTCAGTCTTCCATGCTGCACAGGGTAGCAGGCTGGGAGGTGGACCATCTGACCTACTAAACTTGGTACTACTGTGTAAACTGAGTGCGTGCTTTCTGTTGAGCCTACAGCAAGGCTCAATATTTTCAGTCAACCATCGGTAATCTGCCATATGCTTGCAACAACCAAGCTGATCCGACTTAACAAAAACAGCAAAACATAAAGAATCCCTCCTATCTTGTCATCACACCTTGCAAATGTAATCAATGCATGCAGGAAAAGACCTTTGAGTGGGATCAGTTCTGCAGTCTGCTTTCAACATGTCTGACACCAAATTATGCCTGCACTATAATAAAAAGGCACTTGTGATGATTTTTTAACACCTTGTATACTTGATTTGACTAAGAGTGCAGGGACCAGATGAGTTTGGAATAAAGTGAACTTACTGGAATGCTGAGCCCATCCTCTTGCCGTTTTCCGGAACTCCAGGATCTGGACAAATATCACCGGCAAGACCACTTTGACTCACTAAAAAGAAAAGAAAAATATATATATGTTAAACAAGTGTAAACCATCACCCATTTGTTTGTGGACTGCAAATTTGACATTGCATCTTGTCTTTTGGAGACACAAATGACCGTATTTGGACAAAAGGGTGGAGCTGGGGAAGATATCATGATTCAATCTGACTGGAAGCCACACCCCAAACCATTCCCTAATATATTATCCATTAAATTTTCTTTTACTCCAGATGAGAGAATAATTCATAAGATGATCATGTTGCATTGACGAGGACATGAAACAGACGATTGAGACCATAAAATCATCAGGAAACCATTTACTGAGGTATTTTAAAGTGTGGTCATTTTGTCATAAGCTTACATAAATTTGGAGTTCTTCCTGAAGCAAGTAGAGTCACCACTGATTGGCCTTTAGAGAGAATAGAGGTTTAAGGCACTTTGACTTCAGCTGTGTCTCAATTCATGGGCTGCATTCTTCGTAGGTCCATAAATTGCTAAGGCCACACTGAATGCTCTTACATGACATGGTCTGGTCTCTTTCCCCCTTAACCTTGTGTCACACAGCACAACACCTGCCTACAAATACTGCAGGAGTTTATCAGTTGATAAATAGTTTTAAAGTAGTAGTTGTAAAAGCTGTGGCATAGGAGTAGTAATAGTACTATAGTTGGTTCTACGCTTGTAAAACCTGTGGTGTAAAAAAAAAAGGCATTAGAATTATGTCAAAATATGTTTATGAGTAGCTGAAGCGTCATCATCAACTCTCAATCATCACTTGCGACCACCTAGTGTGTGGCGGTATTTGCAGACACCCTGTGTGTTATAATTATGGTAATTTTTATTGTTTTGCCATGTTCAGGAAGTTTCTGGTTATTAGCCTTTAGGTAGGATTTGCAGGGTTTGAGGTCAGACTGTAAGTTAAAAACATAGCAAGCAGGTTAGAATGAGTCTTTGATTCTAAAGGCCTCAAAATGTGATAGAAAAGCAGAAAAAGAGCAATCTCTCTAAAAACAATAGGTTCCTCACACATGTGTTATAAAATATAAAGTAGAGGAAGAAAAATGTCTGACCTCTCAATCTTTTTCTTGCTGCCCATCTTTTTTTCCTGTCTTCCTCATCTGCCTCTGCTCCCACTCACTCCTTCTCTATACTTTTGTATTCTCGGTTTGCTCACCCGGCTTTTTCCTCTCTCACGCACATTAACTGCAATTTACAAAGGGATGCCGAAGTTTTGTGCATCCTGGCATAAAAGATGGATGAATGATTTGCTGCATTTTTATGATTGTGTTATGCTTGTGCTGAGGGATTTTGATTGTACAGATGCTATGTATGCATGCTTGTGTGAGATATGATGCAAACTGAACAGAGCTGTCTTGTTGCTCTGCTGCGTTTTTGATGTTCTGTCCAAAAAACACCACATCAACACACTCAAAAACACCCTTTCTGTGTCACACTCTCTCATCCTCTTCTCTCACTTGTGTTCAAATGGATTTATTGGCATCAAATACAAAGGTTTATATTGCCAAAACAAATCCAGCTCATGCAAACAACATGAGATTGTTATAGGGAAAAAAGCTGCCAAATATCACTGTCGGGTTGATGTAAAAAATCCTCAAGTTAACTTAATCCCATATTTGCACTTAAAAGACCATTCAACATTTAAACACAAGCTTATGATGCATCATGTCATTCCCATGTCATCAAAGTGAGTTCAGCAAACCTTTCGTCTCAACAGTCAACTTTTAAGGAATTTGTGAAAAGTGATTAACTTTCTTGTTGCTGCTCATATATTTTGGGGATTTTTTTTTCAGTTCTGTATTTGAAGCTTGTACATCAGAGCAGCAACTCACTGATCCACCTCACCAGTATCCACAACAAGGACATTATGATGTCATTTGGTCTGGCAAAGTGTGGTCAGGGTTAGGGCCATGAATAAATCAGGATGATGGGCCCCCTGGACAAACTGAAAGTGCCTCTGGTAGCAGAAAACAGATGGTGGTGATGAGGAAGAGGAAATATTGCGGAAGTCCAAGCCCCTCCATGGACTGCCTCATGTGCAGATAGAGGAAGTGGCTGACATCAAGAAATCATACGAGTAGTTTGAAAAGGCTGGCCTAAAAGACAGCACAGAGGCTCTGATAATAGAAGCACAAGATGAGGCCCTCAGCACCATATCCAAAGAGGCAGGGGTCTACCAGATGGGACCCAAGATGCAGGCTGTGCAAATATGGCCCTGAAACAGTCCAGCACATAGCAGCAGGGTGTGTGATGCAAGCTGGGACAGCGTACACTAAGAGGCATAACCAAGTGGCTGGGAGACTGCACAGGAAAATCAGTGCCAAGTATGGATTAGAATTCCCCAATTCTCAATGGGAAGCAACGACGAAAGTGACCGAGAACAACAGAGCAAAGATCCCATGGGCGTTCAAGTTCCAGACTGGATAACCAACCAGACATAGTGGTGGTTGATGAGGACAGATGAGGGCAGTTGTAATGGATGTGGCGATCCCAGCTTACATTAACATCAGAAAGAAGGAGCACAAGAAGATCAAGACGTACCAGAGGCTAAAGGAACAGCTGGAATAGATGTGGAAGGTCAAAGTGGTCCCACTGGCATTAGGGACTGTAACCCCCAAACTGGAAGATTGGATCGAGCAGATAAAACATCAGAGGGCTCTGTCTATACAAGTGCAGTCCTGAAAGGAGAATTATATAGATACAGGAATGGAGGATTTACAAATAGTAGCACTGTTGTCTTTGGTGTTAATACCAAGGAGATAACTCAAAACCACTGGCTAAGGAGCTTGGATTTCCAGCTTCCCAGGAATCAAGGAAGTGGCTTATAGGGCAATGTAAATATCGGATAAACATAAAAGACATTTGCATTGAGAGTGAAAAATAATAAGTGGTATACATGTTTAGTATGTAAGTTTAGGTTTAGTACAATATTATTGTTAAATATGGTCGAGGAGTCAATGAGAGGTGGCACCAAGAGAAAATAGGAGGCAGGGAGAGCGTGGGAGGATGTGTGTGTGTGTGTGTGTGTGTGTGTGTGTGTGTGTGTGTGTGTGTGTGTAATCAGCTGATGTGTGTTTCAGGTAAGCACTTTTGAGAAACTCCTCAGATTGCTGCTGGAGAGGAGAGGAATGTGTGAAGTGCAGTTTGTTGATATGCTCTCCTCCGCTACTCTCCTCGCTTCTTATTACTCGGCTCTCATTCTCCCCCACACGATTCTCCACCTTCATACGCTTGTTATGATGCAGGATCACGTGATGAAATAGTGTTATGAATAACATTCGATTCGATAGCTGTGGTGTTGCACCATCATGTGATTTCCTCATTTAAAGTGGTCGCATCACTCTACTTAGACCGCAACCCATGCAGCAACACTTTGTCTGATAATGCGGGTGAAAACACTGATTATATTGTATATCACACATTCATGACGATTCATTGCAGTGCGATTGTCTATGGAATAAAACTCCTCAATTAACATCTTTCATTCTCTATAATTATGACACATTTCTCAGCAGTAAGCTAATGTTACCGCTGAGGATCTGCAAGATCAGTTAATTTTCATTTCTGTCTGTCTGTCTGTCATCCGTCCATCGTCTTTCTGATCACGAACTCATTTAAAGCGATTCTCATGTGTGCCTGTCTATTTGTCGTGCTTTAAGGCTCAAGGCTTCTTCCGACAGTCTTTTAGATTATGATTCATAAGTGCTCCATTCTCTAGATGGGTAAAACTCATTATTATCAGTCTCTTGCTCTTTGTAATGATTATATATTGCATAAAGACTGCACATACAGCTATAATATTACCACTGGGAGTGATATAGTGTAAAGGATTGTTGTTCAAAGACTGGTTTGGGAACAAATTTGGACCTTGGCTTTTCTTTTTTTTAATGTTTTAATGATGCTGGTTCTCAACCTGATGGCCTAATCATACTATACTGGGGTGACCTCATTGGGCCCTCAGCTCAGTGTCCACATTTACTCAGATTTGGTCCCATGATAAAAATGCTAGCATGTTTTAATGAGCGTGGTTAGAAAATACATTTCTCATTTATATCCAGGGCTGCAAAAGCTTAAGGGATCCCTGAACTACACAGTTAACATTTATAATCAGCATTGTTTGGTTCCACATCGTGATAACAAACAACAATGCTTGTTTTACACAGTGCAGAAAACATTTTACAAGTGGGGTAGTTGCTCACTGTCATTTCACTTCTAATTCATCTTGAAAGCCACACAGGGTATGTGTGGCTCCATGGTTTGGGTTTTGAGTTTCATTAGTTCTTGTTTTATTTTCTAATGTCTCTCCTCAGGTATCATGTTTTGCTTGTTGCCTCCTGTCCTTGTTTTCCTCCTGCCTTTTTGCTCCAATTAGTTTCATATGTCTCTAAAAAAGCCTTCTGTGTATTTAGTCCACGTGTTTTCTCTCTTTCAGTTGCTGCTTTGCCCATGTTTCATGTGTTTGTTGCTTAGTCCTGCTTTCTTTCCAGTGTCTGTGTTTGTCCCTGTATTCCTGCCCTGCTCTTTCTCACCTTTTCAACTTATTTTTGTGTCTTAGTTGGACAATTGTCTGAGTGTTTGTATATGTGTGTGTATATATATATATATATATATATATATATATATATATATATATATATATATCTGTGCCTGCTTGCTTTGTGAAAAGCAAGAGTAATGAGGCTAAGTATGAGAGAGAGAGAGATCCAAATTATTCACCAAGATTTGTCATATTAATGAATATAAGAAATTGGTTTGCTGCAGGAACTTACTTATGCATCTACTCTGCTACACTCAGAGCATACCACTTAAAGAAGTAAATTATATGTTTTTCACGTATGCACACATACACAACGCAAACACCATACTAATGTTGACTGCACCAGCACATGCTTGGCTGAGCATGCGAATCAGCAGAGTTATTGATGGGGGTTTGATTATGAAGCTTGATGTTAAGGGATGGATGATGTTGGTCCTCTGATAATTAACGCCTCTGCCACATAATTGCAATACTGGTTTAGAGATGTCTCCAAATGTCTGCCACTTCAGACTGTACAGATATTGGTCACGGTAATCATTAAATCCATTGTTTTACTGCTTTATGCTCAATATTATGTTTAAATTTAAGTAGCCACTGAAGTGAAAAGAATATTTCCTGCAGACCACACAAAAACACTTTTCTTCCTATTTCAAGCAACTGATTAAACACTTTACAAGCATTAGACCTTCAGCTGTGCACTATTAGAAAGGGGCAAAAATACATCAAAAAGTATCTTGCTACAAATCACAAATTGTTGATCATCAAAGGTATAAAATGAAATACAAAATACTATTAACCGAGTATTTACTTCAGCTGTACTTTTAACTCCTAATGTTACTCTGTCAGTGTTTAAATCGGTTATCTAATGGGAAAAAAAGTCAAATGATGATAAATTATTCATGATTTCCAATAAATAATTGTTAGGGAAAAAAAGAAATAGTGATGGCAATTTTGTTTTTGTTTTTTTATTATTGTCACCTTTCATAACAAGTACATTCAATGTGCTTCTCATTCATTAAAAAAAGAAGGGCACTCAGTAAAGCATACAACTGTCAAGGCCCAACAGTTTCGTTTAATTAAGTTAAACCTTAATCCAAATTCCAGTTATTAACCTAACCTAAAGCCATCCACATCATAACAGGCTGACCATAGCCACAGTACATGGGGTCTGTAAATGAAATATTAGCCAAGCAACTTAACAAACGGACATGGAAGAAAATATATGACGGCATTCCATCAAGAAGTTTATGGATAATGGCCAAAAACAGTCAAAAAACATCCACCTTGCAATGTTCAAAAAAGTGGAAAAAATTCCTGAATCCACCCCATCATCCAGATCCACTCCAGAATTAAAGTGTTCTTCCCAGCCAAATTCACAACCCTCTCACCAAGTTTCATGAAAATAGTTTTTAGTGTAATCCTGCTAAAAGACTGCCATAAGACACTGACATTTTCTTATAGGATTCTTTCTGTAACTTTAGTTCATACATGCTGCTGTCATGTATGTCCTCAACATCACGGCCCAGTCTTTGCAGATTCACCAACTTCATTATTTCATCAACCTTATTAGTCATCAGCTGCCACCACCACCAGTGTCTGGGACTCAGTGGGGATTAACTGGTCACAGCAGATTCGCCTCATTCAAATATCGCTCTCCAGGTGACAGTGTGCTTCAATATGCATGGTGCGTACTGGTGTCTGGGAAGAACTGGGAAGAAGGAAGGGAAGAAAGAAGATTGCACTAGATGTGGCATAATTCAAACTCCTCTCTGTGGGCTTGGGGTTCTGCTACTGCACTCTTGCGTGTGGCGCAGATGAGTGCCAGATGGATTCAGTTTCTTTTCTTTTTTTTCCACAATACCTTGTATTAAAAAGAAGTTGCGTCTCATTCGACCTCTGACTATTACAGCGCAGATGCAGGAAGGTTTCTTTTATTTAGTGGTGCTGTTCTTCCAATCTGTTACGAGGATGATAAAACTGTATACACAACTTGGACATGCTGTTCCAGGCCATACAGATAAAGCTGATACAAAGCCCAAAAAAAGACGTATAAAAAAAAAACTTTCATTCTGATTCAAACGGGGACGTCCAGAGGACGTTCCAGATGCCCGGAAATCATGTATTTTTGACATAATCTGGAAAATGGTTTGCTCACTGTGTAAGATAACTTTGAAACATCAGAAAGGACGGTTTTCATAATATTAAACAATTTTTTTTAAATATCGAGTTCAAACACAAACATATTCAATTCAACACTTGGCAGCTTATCTTGTGTTTGTAGGTGACATGGTCATGGGCACCCAAGGCTCATTGATGCACTTGGGGGGCAAAGGCTAGCCATCCCACAGAGGAGCTACTGCAGCACAGATCACTGAAAAGGTTAATGCTACAGTAGTTCTGATAGAAAAGTGTCAGAACATCACAGCTTATTGTGTATGGGGCTGCGTAGCTGCAGCCTGGTCAGCAAGTGCCTACAATGGGCACATGAACTGGACCACGTAGCACAAACGATTTGAGGACCATGATAACGAGTTCAAGTTCAGGTGTTAACTTGGCCTCCAAATTGTGGTGGACAACCAAGTCCAATCCATGGACCATTGTGCATAAACAAAACGCAAACATACACATATGTAGTATGAATAACAGGTATTTGAATTTCAAACTTTTTTTTCCAAACTATTATTCTACACATATTCTACACACACATCGCAGTTAAAAACTGAATTGGATGCAGAGCATTTTGCTGTGAGTTGTAAAATGGGCAAGATAAACTTGAATACATCATGACTCACCTAACAACAGATTAATGAGAGGGATGTGCTTGAATGACCTCACATAATACTGCAATGTGCAGGCTGTTTTGAAGACAGTGTCAGTATTAGATTGTTTTCTACACAAAGTCTGTACAGGTACTTTGTCTTCATGCTAGCGACAGCAGAGAACCCAGTCTCACATAGGCAAGATATTGCAAAGGGTATCAACATCTTCATAACGTGATTTACCAATTCAGCATGCTCTGCAGGAAATCCAGAAATCTTGCAGACATTACTGACTGATCTCAATTTTCATTGCATCACTCGTGTAGATCTCAATGAGGCTCTCTCGTTCAAACATAAAGGTGGTGGTATGACTTGGGAGAAAAGGGATAATGAATCCAGTTATCTCTGTCACCTGTCTCACAGAGGTATCAGCGTAATTGTGCACATTGGTAATTTTAGTTTTAGGGGTCCCCAAGCACATCTAAATTTCATCACAGCACCCCTAAAGATAATTATTATTATCATTATAGTTTTCTGAAATATTTTTAGCCCTCTAATCAATTGTCTCATCTGTAAAGGAAAAGTTAGCAAGATCTTACATTAGAGGGTTGATATTATTTCAGAAAATTGTAATTATAAGTATTATAATTTGATGAAATAATCACACTTAATAAAGATTACTTGAAAAGTCCTGGTCATTATGACTGAGTCTTTGCCTCAGGTTTCATTAAATAACTGAGGGTCCAAAAACAGGTGTATTATTTAAAATCTGTGATTTTTCTGAATAATATATATATTTATTATAAACTACTATAACCAAACTGATTAGTTTGCTCCTGAAGGCAACATTTTGTAGCTAATTGGATTGAGGTCTGTCAAAAAGTGGTTGAATACTTCTGCACACAGCATGTTCCAGGTCTTATTTTCTTTGAAAAATATTTTGTGGGGTAAATCTCAGCTCACGGGGTGGAAATAGCGCAGCCCATATATCGAGGCCAAAGTCCTCCAGCGGTCGGCGCAGGTTTGATTCCACCCGTGGCCATGTCTTTCCCCCGACTCTTTCCCGCATTTCCTGTCACCCCTTCGGCTGTCCTATCCATTAAAGGCAAAATGCCTGAAAAAAATAATGAATTTAAAAAATAAAAACTCATCATCATCATCACTTATGTTACGTGCATGTAAATGTAATAATGTTTAATTGTTATTCAGTAAAATTAGTCATTTAACTGGGTGTGGGGGTTGGTGAATATTTTTGCAAGGCACTATATGCATGTCACATTCTCATTAGGGGCCTTAAAAGACCTGATCCTAGAATCATCCCTGAATTGTACAGTTGGATAGCAGAGGCGTTTCCCTATGTCGCAATGAGACTGTCTGCAAGTCTGAGTGCTGTTGTACACACAAAATTGGGAAATGATGGGAACAGTTGTGCCATTCTTGTTGATACAGTAAGACCACATTTCAGTCTTTGTCCTGCACATTGAATATCATTGCTGAGAGACCCTGCAGTCAGAGATTCAATTCATTCAGATGAGTAAAAGTATCTCCCAAATAGGCCAAGCTTGTGAGCCACTCGTCATCATGCAACTTGCAGACAAATGAAAAGGGTCACTGAAGAACATTTAAGCCTGTCTTTCAGCTCAAAACACCGTGCCAAAACTACTCCTTTTGATAGCCACTACACTTCAGTGAGGAGTAACAACGTCAAATGATCGCTGCCCATTTTGCTGCATAAGGCAGAAAAAAGACCTGAGTTAATGGGCCTTGCTTTAACAATGTTTACCATTTTCACTTATCATTCAGGTCTTCAGTCAGGTTGTCAGACATCCTCCTGGCAGCACACACACACACAGTTTAACACTAAAGGCCGTTCATATAGAGAGAGCAAAAAGGCTGTGTGTGTGTGTATGTGTGTGCACAAGTGTATAAGTGTGTAACTAAATAGTTTTCAAGTTTACAAGACATAACAGAACACTATCTACAAACTAACTCAAACAGCAAACAGTAGTTTACTTACAGACAGCATTTTTGTGACTGGAGTCTTTACTAGGCATCATCTTCACTCCTCTGGACTTCAACTCTATTGCTTTCTTCACTGCAGAAACGAGAGAATGTGAAGGTTATTAATTCAGCTATCAATTACTGTGCATCTATTCAGTGCTTATTATTTTAATGGCTGTCAAACAGTACACTGCACGCATTCAAATAAGTGCTTCAGAGTCCCAATAACAAACCTAGAACAATTGCAACAGAGGCAAAAAAATCAAAATTAGAACAGGGAAAAGGGAGAAGATATAAAAAGCCACAGAGAAGCAGGAAAAGACGAGGGGGAAAAGGTGAGAGGAGCAAAGCAGTGGAGCACCATTACAATTCATTCCATCTATTTTATCCAATGTGGCATCACAGCGGATAACAGACAAATCTGTGCTACAGCCAAAATACATTCCACTTCGTATGAAACTCTCTCTCTCTCCCTCTCCCTCCCTCCATCCATCCGGCCCTCTCTCTTTGCACACAAACATCTCATACAGAAGACACAACGACAAAAACTAGAGACAGATAAGTCAGGAAGAGAGACAGACGGACAGAAATAACACAGCGATCCAGGACCGTCTCTCTCTCTCTCTGGACATACAGGTCTTGTATTACTGTTTAGTGTAAGAAGCAGCCAATTTAACCTGACTTTGCTATTTAAGTTTACAATAAGACAAGCAGATGACAGGACATGTCCAATGTGTCTAAAAGATACCTGACTCTATAAAAGATAACATAATTTCCGATGCATATCCCACCTCACAGACAAAGCTGTACACAAATGAGTTCTTCATATAAATACTTGTGTGTATAGCATAAATGTAAAAGAGAGGCAATGAACAGATAAATCATAAGATGGTTAAATAATAAAACAGATATACCTTGGTATTGAGCACTAAATCCTTTTCTCCGATGGTTGCTGTCTGAGGTGAAATGCATTCGAAGCCAGTTCTTACTTGAGATCACTGGTGAGGGCAGAGTTGTACCAGTCAACCTGAAAGTAAGCAAATAAAGTGTTTGTTTTTTTTAATTTAAACACAGCAAACCAAACACTGCAGCAGAAATGAAGGCAGAGCTAAAACCTAATATCAACTTTTACTCGCACTTACTCTGTGCGTTTATGTTCGACTAAATATAATAGAGCAGAGAAAGACAGGGCGGATGGGTAAGAGAGGGTATGATGTAACAAAACTAAAGTTTATTGCAAATCCATCTTGGCACACAAAAAAGGCATGTAGGCCCTCTGCAGTGAATAAACTGTATATTGCATTATGTTATTAGATGCTGCCGTGTTGTTAGAGATTGCGTCTTCTTCTACAGATCAACAATGTTTGTTCTAACCTTTGTTACAGTCTGGCACTCAGTTCATAGATGTGCCCATGGAGGATGAACTCAACATATTTCCATTTCAGGAAAAAAAAAAACATAAAACAAAAGGGAGTTGTTCAAATTGTTGCCAAGTAATTAAAGACTGGAGCACGACCGCTGCAGTGAAATTGCTTGTCACAAGCAATCATAAATACAGCATATCATGCAATGCAGAACATAGAAGTGCGAACAACTACAGGATCTTAATTGCTTAATCTGAGGGTTTATACATAAAACATATCCCGTTTTGTAGCAATGCATTCCTTAGTTCAAAGTATGATTGTGATGTTACATTGTATTGTCCTCGAAGATGCAAAGACCAGCTGTAATATAGGGTGATATTAGTTGAAAAGCAATTTGTTGTGCTGACTTGGAAAATGTGGGTGTGGGAATTGAAAGAGTGATATTATCCCTTCCCATAATGACAAGTGACCAGAGGCAGAGCACTGCAGTTGTACTGGATACAGTCCTGTGTGTGCTTAATTGAGGAAAATATTTCATAAATGTATCGACCAATTTAAAAACAAAAACAGCTGTGATGAATTGAAAAGGAAGAAAGAAATATTATTAAGTTGTCTAAATTAGGGTAGATATGCTTTGTAGCTTTGAGAATAATAATGTATGTAGCAATAATGTATTAATTCCACAGGGGGAAATTCTTTCTTTGCATTTGACCCATCCCTGAGGAGCGGTGGGCTGCCATTCCATTACAGCGCCCAAGGAGCAAATTGGGGTTCAGTATCTAGCCCAGCCCCTGCAAGTCTACAAGCAGGGGCTGGAGATCGAACCACCGACCTTTCGTTCCGTGAGCGACTGCTCTACCTCCTGAGAGACAGATAATGTGTGATTCTGGGCTCAGGAAAAGAGCCTTACATACCTGTTTCTATGATGAACAAAGTAAAAGGAATAGTAACAGCAAAAGAAGAGAAATTAGTAAATAGGAGAAGTTGAATGGTGAATAGTGAAGCAGTAGAAAGTCAGCAAAGTTCAAATCTTTAAAAAAGAAGAAGAAAAAAACAGTTTCTAAAGCATCTCTTCTGAGACATGAATAGGTCGCCTATGGTAAGTATTACATCAGCTATAGCTGCTCTTGCATTTCATAACCAATGGCAACCAAGGTGAAAAATTGTAAAATGTGGGGAAAATTGTGCACTGAAACAAGAAAGGAAATTCTGTAAGAGACTGCCTGGAAGCCAACGGTCTATCATCCTCCTAGGGATGATAGAAGCCACAGTAACTACCCTTTAATAATGCTGCAGGTATACTGAGTAGATATAAAAGTGAGGGAAGAAGAAATATAGATAAGGAGAAGGCAGAAAACAAAATATGAGAAGTGGTAAAAAAATATAGTGTGTTTGTTAAAGGACAATACTCAATGCTGTTATCCCAAATTTCTGTATCTGTGAAAGAGATCGTTCAAGAAAATCAGAGGAAAACACTGCCAATATGTCTGTCTCAGTGTAGTCTAAATATAAAATACACCGTTAAGAGACACAGTGAATAGACTACAGTTAAGTATTAGTAGCCTTTAACATTTAGTGTCATTAAACTGACATGCATGGATGTGTGACATAACGATGTGTGAGATATGAGTCTAAAAGCCTCAGGAAAAAATGTGGCATAAAAGTCACACTTAGTTAATATGTAAGTCAGTGAAAACTGTTAAATATATACTGTAGTAAATACTAGAGTATTTAGTTAGACTCAACTACTCAACTAATGCTGTGCACCTGACCCTGACCTACAACCTTCATTGGTTACAAAAAAAGCATGATAGATGTACTTCCTCACACACAACTCACATCCCACCCTCACTAGACCCTCTGAAGTCTGCCTATCGTCCCAACCGCTTGACAGATGATGCCATCGCAATCACCATTCATCTGGCCCTCACCCACCTGGGCAGGAAGAACACTTACATCCGAATGCTGTTCATAGACTTCAACTTCAACGTAGACATTCAATACAATAATCTCCCAGCACCTGACATGAAAACTCAGCCTGTTGGGCTTGAACACCTCCCTCTGCAATTGCATCCTGGACCTCCTGAATGGTCAGTCTGGACCAGAAGCACCATCTCCAATTCCATCTGTGTGCTCAGTCCAATGCTGTTCACCTTGCTGACTCATGACTGAGCTGCAACACACAGCACAAACCACTTCATCAAGTTCGCTGATGACACAACCATAGTGAGACTCATCAGTGACAATAATGAGTCAGCATACAGAGAGGAGGTGGGGTGACTAGTGGACTGGTGCAGAGTCAACAGCCTATCTTTGAAAAAAAACAAGAGATGGGTTTTTTTTTTACTTTAGGAGAACTAAGAGCGACCCCCTGCTGGCTTACATCGATGGCTCCCCCGTAGAGATCATAGAGTGCACCAAATTACTCGGTGTTCACCTGGTGGAGGACCTCAATTGGTCTCTCAACACCAGCTCCACTGTGAAGTAAGGCCAGCAGCACCTCTACCTCCTATGCAGGCATAGAAAGGCCCATCTCCCATCCTCACCACTTCTGCAGAGGGACTATCGAGAGCATCCTGAGCAGCTGCATCACTGCCTGGTTTTGGAAGTGTACAGTCTTGGATGGCAAGACTCTGCAGCGGGTAGTGACGACGGCTGAAAAGATCACCAGAACGTCTCTCCCATCCATCGGAGACATTTACAACACACGTCACAAACGTTTCACTCTTCTGCCATCTGGAAATATATATGTATATTAAACAAAATCATAGGAGCGCATTTTATGTAATGGCTAGGACAAAGACAAAGAAACATGAAAAGTAGAGAGAGAGAAACAGATAAGTGAGAGATACACTGCATCTCTTCCATTATGCATGAGGAATGGCCAGCAGCCTGACACTGGAATGAGGGAGGGACAAGAGGTCAGAGTGGAGGAGGAGAGAGGAATGAGAAATGAACTCGAGGAAGGGGATGAAAGAGGGAGCAAATGAGAAGAGATAAAGAATTAGCAAGAAATCAACTTCACTCAAATGAAATAATTTGAAAAATATGTATGTGCAATTTCATTTCCTCAGACTGTGCATGTGCAGACACATGCCGCCACCTTGTTCTGGAGGTGGGTAATTTTTGTTTTTATTTACTCTTTTTGGTTAGAAGCTTTGCCTGCATTGAGTGGTGCTTAGCCCTGACCTGGTGCCTTTCTGGGTGGAGTTGGGATGTTCCCCCTGGGTGCTTCGGCTTCCTCCCACCGTCCACAAACATGCAATGTAGGCGATGCTACTAAGCCCATCTGATCTGCACCATTTAAAGGAAATGGGAGATGCCATTGATTGGTTAAATTTAGGTTGTACCCAAAAAACACCTATGATTAATTAAGAGACTAAATACAACCCCTTGTGCCTTGCTTCTTATATGCAGTCAGATTGTGCACCTTTTAACTGAGGCTTTAGACCATGTACTTCACATCATTTAAATAGATCCCTTGAGCTTGTTTCAGCTGATCTCTGCAAGACCAGCATAACGTTAAACCAAAAAAGTTAACCCTGCCCGGTTCTATGTGAACAATGCAGCATAGAGAAACAATCAGTGAGCTCCAGAGCAGACCTCCAGCCCAGAGATGTGACATTTTACATTAGTATGCAGATATGCAAATTATACTCTTTGGCACTTTCTTCAAACCCCTCCTCTCTATGGTAAAATTGTGACAGAGTTGAAACTGAAAACCAGTGACACTGAAAAAAATACTGATGGCATAAAAAAATGTCTCTGAAAAACTGACAGATATTAAGAAACAAATCTAAGGATTGTTATTGAAAAAAATATTGGTGTCTTGTTTTTTAGTGTAACTTCAACACTAACTTTTTCCAAATGAAAATGTTTCAATGCCAATTTTTCCTTTTTCAGGTCTTTTTTTGTGTTTGTTTATTTGTTGTTTTTTTTCTTTTCAGTGTCAAATTTCAATTTTGTAATGTTCTGGAACCATAAGAATCAGTAGTCATAATGTAATATAAGCCCCATCAGTCAACCTCTTGTTTATAACTAGTCAATAGCATCCATAAAAGCAATGAACTGACGGTAATATCTGTGATGTATGCTTGTTGATATAGTACATCAGAAAGCATAATGCTTGTAGTCATTAAGCATTATGAATCCATTATCATGCATTGTGAATGGCCCCATAGCACTATAGATGTGGTATTCATGTGCTATCAATAAAGGATTGAATGCATGTCAGAAAAAAAGCACTTTATCCAAAACAAACACTGTTTATTCCAAGTGCTTATTGTAGTTCAAAACTCTGGTACACTGGTTCTTTTAATCTCATTACACACCCACACACTCACATAGAGAGACACAGGCAGACACACACACACAAAGACAAAAGCAGAACCAGTAAACGTAATTTAAAAATGTAAATGTAAACATGACAAGAGATGTGTTTCAAAACAGAGAACAAAACATAAATGGTTGGTGGTTACAAAAAGGGGAGCGGGAGCAGACACAAAGAGGAGGAGGAGGAAAAGAAGAAGAGGATCCTGGACTCCCAGGGAGGAGTTAAACAAGATGTAACAGAGCATCATGAGACAGCAAATAGGAGGAAAGAAGAGATTCGGGTTGGAAAGAGGGTGGGAAAAGGTCTGGCCCTATCCTTTTGGCATTCACGAAGTTCTTCATGGCAAGGCATGTAAGATGAAGATGAGAGGTTCATTCACAGATGCTGCAGGCTTGTAATAGTGTCCTTTGAATTGGCAGACAAGGCCAGCCGTTCCCAAGTTCAGTGAGGGGACGGGAGTTAGTGTTGGAATGATGAAGGGATTACACACAGCTACACCTTTTCTGAGAAAGCCATCCAAGGTCACAGACAAGATATTCTGGCTGACTATTTCTGAGGAGTTCTGTCTTTGTTATGGAAATATGGATCATCATGTCACTAACTGGGCAGCATGGTGGCGCAGTGGGTAGCGATGTTGCCTCCCACCAAAAAGGTCCTGGGTTCAGGGACTTTTCTGTGTTGAGTTCTCCCAGGATCCTCCCACCAAAAAACATGCAATATAGGTGAACTGGTGTCTCTAAATTGACCCCTGAAGGTCGCGTCAGCTCGGAGCATGGCTCCACCAGTCAATTGTAACAGCTTGATCTGTGATGTTCTGCTGGAGACAGGTCTCTGTAAACATGTGGGCACAACGGAGTAAAATAAGAGATTATTTTCCTCTGACTATTTCTCTCATGGGTTATAGAAGTTTCAGACAGATTAAAGCAAACATGTTTTTGAAGGAGCTGTCTACTTCTGCATCTGTATCTGAGGCCGTTAATAATTTCCTACGGTCTTCATCAGACCTCTATCTCTGATTCCCCTGGAGAAGTTCACTTAATGTGATTTGCTTGGGAAAAATAAATATGAGAACAGCTTAATGACTGAGATCATAGTTATTTTCTTGTTTCGTGTCAACGAGGAACTACCTCAAGGAGAGAAGTTTTGGATCTTTTTACCCACAGATGCAACGTCATAAGACTGAGCAGTGGGTTTTGTGCATCGAGGACGATAAGAAAACAAAAATTGCATCATACTATTGAGTAAAATAGGAGTAGCTGGTCTCCTTCTTAATGAGTGTGAGAATTAAGCAATACATGGATGTTGATTAAGGAAAGCCATTGAGGCATTTCTCCCAAATGGTAAGGATGCTTTGCCAGTCAGCTGGCAGGGGGGCTCTGTGGTGCAGCCAGGACGTGTTAGAGGAGCTACTTCTACCACCTGGCCTTGACTGTGAATCTGGATCCTAAGAAGATGGAAGAGGTTCTCACAAATATGACATCTGGGCTGTGGTTCTGAGCTCACTAAATTAATTCTGTCCTGATTAAATGACTGGAAAATGAATTAAAATAATAATAATAATAATAATAATAATAATGAAATAAGCAACTACAACTTTGCTACTATTGTTTTTATCACTGCCAACAAAGTAATTACAAATGAGAGAGAAAGCACATTTTAAAAAAGAGTCTGTCTTAACTTAAAAATAACCCATCCAGGTAATCAACTACTGATTAGTTGTATGTAAAAATACTGCATATTTTGTGTATTCATATTATAATTATGTTGTTTTTTTACTTTCTTAGACTGTTCAAAGAAGTGTCAGCAAACTATATCAAACATGAGCTACAGTGCAATAACAGGCGAGACAGATGGGGATTATGAAATCATACATACATACATACAGACATGGATATATGCATATAATCATAGAATGTATGTAGGTATGTATGTATGTATGCATAACTCCTACTTACTTACATACATACTTTGTCATTGTTCCACAGCAAAGTAATAGTTCAATAGTGCTCTTCTGAAAACATCCAGCTGGGGCGCTTGAGAGCGCTTTTGAGGTGCAGTGTTTTTCAGCTGAGGCGCTTTGGTTTCAAGTACCTAATTTTGTGGATGGATTGTTTTGTCAACAAATGCAGAGTTTAAAAATGGCAGCACAAGGTATAGTACTTGGTCTGGCCCTGGCTCTGGATGAAGGGAAGGCTGAAGGAAGCAGGGAGAGAGGACGGACCTGCAGGTCTATTTCTATGTGAACGCCAAACGTGCAGCGCTCGGCGCAGAAAAGACGCTCAGCACCTCGTCATGCTACTGGCATTTGTAGCATAGTGTAAATGCGCAGCGCTCCCATTGCAAATAATTGAAAAAATATGCTGGCCTCAGAAAAAATACGTTGGTGGACACAGGCCCTAACAATTACGTAGAGGATTATTGGGCCTTGGCAGAGGTTCAGACTCTCCAAGAGCTTGTTTACCATGTGCCAAACCTGAGTTTAGTACGTTATCGTGCAAATATTTTCTAATAGCTCTAAACACAAAGTACAGATGAGGCTGTTAGGATTGGTAATAGCTTTACAGGTATGTGGAAGTATACCAAAGTTTTGGATGAATTAGAAGTCTGATTTGAGTGATCCCAGAAGTTATTAGAAGACTTCCTGAGGAGGACATGAATGTGTATAACACATTTTATGGCAATCCGTCAAAATTGTGAAGACATTTCAACGATAACCGCTAAAATAAACCTGATCGTGTCATTAAAGCAAAAATCAGGACCTCAATAAGATTCCCTCTCTGGGGATCAAGGATATACGTTCCAAATTCCAAGGCAATCCTTTCTGTATATAAGTTAGTACTGACTAACCATATAAACATCATTTCCATCAATTCAGCCATTATTTTACATCATGCATTTATTACATACCCAAACAGGCAAATGACTTTTTGCAAATGTAATGGATTAAAGACGGAGACATGGTTTGTGAGCAATAGTTTCATTACACTATGTGTAGTGACCCTGTTACTCAACTCAATGAATAATTGGCAATTAGGGCATTTTATTTAGCTAAAAATTTGGAAGAGATAGGATGGGAAGGGATTCATTAAATGTGAAAACTTAGAGATTACATCATCCTCTTTAAATCACAACAACAAACCACGGGTTATTAAAAAACACTGATGATCATGTTGATGATACATTACAGCAATTTTTCAGTTTTCAGCAACTGGCAACTGGGTAAAAATCAATGTGACTAATGTAGTGAGCAATATGGAACAAAATATGATTAATCGTTGTTGGTAGTGCTCCTTGGAACAGCCTTTAGCAGAGAAGGAATTCATTTGAAGAAAATGACAGTAGCAACACTATTTGGCCTTAAGTATGTCAGTTTTGTCTTGTGCTATGAAAGACAAACATGCAGGAGGAGAGGAGGATGGAAAAGGGGCAGAAAAAGAGAGAAGAGGAAGAAATAGCCACAGTGAGCGCAGGGAAAAATGATGAAAAATGATGTCAGAAGGAAAGGGTGCAGAGATAGAGGTTAGGAAGCAGATATGAGGAGAGGAGAGGGGTTTAAGAGCAGGGAGGATATGCTGTGAACTATAATAAAACTGATGAACACAGCCCATTTTAGGTAATCAGAGAGAAAATCTACTCAGATTAGAAGATAAGTTTTAGAACATTGCAGATAACAGTCCACATTCCATGTAATATGTTTTTTAATGATAAGATGTTTAGTTTTCTTAATATTCAGGTCATCAAAATCTCAGTAGACACAAATCAACATGTATTAAAGTTGAGAAGTAAAAAGGTGTCTCTATATCCTAAGGTATTGGTGAATTATGATCTGTGTTCTCGTACTAAAATCTTGTCACTGTTATGGTACTTACATTTATCTATTATATATATATATATATATACACACACACACACATATGTATTATACATATTATATATCTTATAATTCCTGATGCAATCTATTTTCAGACATCCACACAAAATATGCAAACAACTTTCCAATAGTCTTTAACCCTTTATCTTCAAACATGACCACCATTAATTATAAATAAAGGTTGATTGCTTCTTTGACACGCTGCTCTGTCGGCATCTAATATTCTGCAATCCAATATTCATAGTTGGCTAACAGAGTATATAATTAAAATAATGAAAAATAAATGAAATAGACAAAGAAAGAACCAAAGGTGCCTCATCCAATCATCTCTTTGATGCTAGGTTTGTGGTCAAATTACTTCATTGTCTTGATCATCCGATTATGTTGATTCATGGAGAACATGAGCACTGAGAGGGATTCATGTCCTCCTCACCTGGATACAGAAGCAGCTTATTTGACCTGTTCACATTTTGTCTGCTACACAGAGAAATATAAAAGAATACATACTTTAAGTCATGCAACGTGATTAAGCCATTGGACTAGAGTAGGCACCAGCTACACAAACACAGAGGTTTTATGAAATCTCTCCATCTTCCTGAGCATATCCCTGTTAACTCATCCAGTAACTCTTCCAGTTGGCTGACTTTGTCTACTACATCCTTAGTGCAGCCACAAACAACCCCAGTCAAATAAAGTTCATATTAGCCAGTAACTATACAGTCTTTTGCTACTCTGGCCTCGGTCAACAGGCAGGTTTCAAATTTTACAGGGTTGAAGCTGACATCTGGATACAACTTTTAAAATAAATCATTATTTTATATATATATATATATATATATATATAAAATAAATCATTATTTTATATATATATATATATAAAATAAATCATTATTTTATATATATATATATATATATATATATATATATATATAAAATAAATCATTATTTTATATATATATATATATATATATATATAAAATAAATCATTATTTTATATATATATATATATATATATTTTTATTTTTTTTTTTTTTTTTTTTTAATATATATATATTTATATATATAAGAAAGATATGCTGTCACCATAATTCTATTCTGATAAACTGGAATTAAATGATTCACTTTGTCCGGCTGAATAAAAAAGTAAGATAGTGCGGAAAAATTATTTTTGTATGAATGTGTGTGTGTGTTTGTGTGTGTAACACCTAGTCAACTTGACATTCAACCTGCCAGCAAGAAGACAGGAACATGAAACAGGAAATTGCTTTTGGGACAGCCAATCAGAAAAAGCTCTCAGTAAACAGGAAGAAACCGTCACAGTGGTCCTTTCAGGTGTCAGTCATTTTCACAATGACCTGCCCACACGTTTCAGTGAAAATGTCAATCATCTCTTAATCCCTTCTCTGGAGAAAAGTACTTAGGATTTTGTTAAATTTCGTATGGCAGAAAGGAATTTGAGTGTATTTTTTTTTTAGATAATTTTATTGTATTGGCCTGGGATCAGTAAACGTCCATTAAAAACACAAGATGTCTGTGGGCCTCTATTGTGGCTAAAATGCAAAAATATATAATTTCAACATCTCCATTTTGATTCAAACTTGGGACCACTGTCTTCTGTGTGTCTGTTTTGTGCTGTTGTTAAGCTAAACAAATCATGTATCACACATGATTAGATTACTGTTATTTTTATGTAAAAGTGAATATTATATTAAGTATAGACCTATTATTTCATAAAATACTATTGTAAGTTCACTTTGTTTGTAAACCTGGTACAACAAAATAGCAGTAATAAATAAGGTTATATTCCAGTTTTTAGTGTAGGCCTAAACATAATATCTTCCTCTAATTTACACACTTATTCATTTTACTGTATTGTCTATTAGTAAATTCTATGAATGAATCAGCCAAGACATTAAAAAGGCATATATAGGACCCGGTGTTTATTTTCTTATGTATTTATTTGCAGAAATAACATGAACAATATATAATATAACTGCTTAGGGATGTTAGAATAAATCATGTCAATAATTTGAGACCAGCATGGTCACATCAAAAGGTTTTGGTTGTTGCAGTCAGCAAAAACGAGAAGAAAATTCTTTATTTTTTTAAGAAGAAAATTGTGGAATTAACCACTTTATGACCAACTCCACTTCCAGTCTCTCTGTCAGCGGCACTGAAAGGAGAATTCATCTTTGGTCAAAATGCAGTTGGTTGTCAGCTACTGCCTAAATACAGAGAACAAATTTCACTTTGCTGTAATGTGTATATGACAATAAAGAATTCATGTGTGGTGGGGGAAACAGGAGAATCAGGAGAAAACCCACAAAGAAATCCTCACAAAAAGGCTTGGTTGGTAACCAAACCTTAGCTGTGAGGCAACGGTGTTAATGACTGAGCCATGGTGCTGCCCATGTGGCAAAATGTTGGGTTTGTTACCCAGCACACACCCTATTTTCCCCCTGCATTGCAGAGAATGGGTTGACAGTGGTCCTTGAATGTTATGCTTTCAGACAAAAGCCTAGCTTTAGTGTGTGTGTGTGTGTACTTGAGTGTGTAATCTGCCAAAGCCTAGAGTAACGATCAACAGCTCAGAGGACCACTTAAGTCCTGACACACACACACACACACACACACACAAATCGTAAGGATGCCTTGGTTGATGTGTACCCCTCTGCTGGTGACAGGACTAAACGTGCAATTATTCTCCATGCCTTTTGTTTCCATCTGGTGTTATCTTCTCTGCCTCTTTCACTCCACTTATTCACCTGTCAACCTATCCATTTTATCCATCTGTAGGTTTTGCCACTACCGTGAACCATTTTCTACGCATAAAAGACAATGTCATCTATCAGTTGAAGTCAGGAGATTGTGAAAATGGGCAATAGATAGAGGACTGTGATCTATCCATGGATTTTTAAGTGTGAATGAAGTGAATAGATTTTTAAGAATCCAATTCACAAGTTAGAGAAGATACAGAAAGATTTAGTTTCCTAAACTGTCTACTCAACATGACTCAGTGATAAAAACAGACAGAAAAATAATACATACTGACGTTTTAAACTTTTTGCAGAGAACAAAACCATTTCATGTTGCAGTAACTAGCATAGATCTTGGGCATAATGGTGCAGGTTGCAGATGCAACAGAATCTCCTCGACTTTGAAAAACCATGACAACATGGAATTGGGACCCGGAGGCAGGGTTGGGGTCCTACAGTCCTACACGCTTCTCTGTGCTTCCATTATAAGTTACTCACCCAAAAACTGTGTCTGCAGAGTTTTACATACAAACCAAATAAAAAGTAACACCAACACTACAATAGCTTAAAACAAAACGAAGGTTAAATGTAGACTTTTAAACCACAAATATATGTCATCCATAGCTGTATTAGTAAACTATTCAATATCAGATTATGTTGATTTATCCTTCCTTACTGAAAAATCTCAGTCTAAATAAATCCACTCGCCACAGGGATATTCACACTCAAATTCCCAGAGATGCAGAGGAAGTGGAGTTGTAGCCATTTTCCAATCAAGCCTCAACCTAAACTCAATTCTAACTCATTTGAAAGCCTTTTTCGTCGTCTTTTTTCTATCAACCTGGAAAACTCTATGTTACATGCAACAGTAGCTGCACTCCTGAACTGTATTAAGTATTTTTAGGAGAATTCTCACAGGTCTCATTAGCGGAACAAGGCTATGACTTCCACTTTGTGTGTGTTTTCATGTCTATGCCGTTCACCTCTAAAATGTCAGAAGTGATCATGTGTGTGTGTGTCTCCTTTTATTATCGTCCCACTTAGCATGTGGTGTGTCACTCATGCTGATTTTCACAAAAACAAATTGTGTCCTCCTACATATGGACTAAACATTTTGGTCTATGCATGAAATGTATCTCACCATATGCTTGGGGCCTCTGTTCCACTAATTTCCAGGAAGTCATACTTGTCCTCCAGCAAGAAGTCATTGAAGACGAGCGCTATAGTGTCCCCGGGTTCAGAGAGGATTGACCATGTACAGTCCAGGTTGTTGTCATATTCTGCAGGGTACCCAGGGCTGGTTATGGACCCTGCAGTGCCTCTTAATGTACCACCACATGCTCCCTCCGCTGAAGAGACACAGAGAAGTAGTAGGACAGAGAGAGAGAAAAGAAAATATAGTATTGTATTTTCTTTGAGTAGTTTTAAAGTTTTTATCTGTTTTATTACTTTTAATTATTCTGTTTCACTTATTCTAATTTTTATTTCTTATGCATTGGTCTCAAGGGCTTTTTAAATTTTTTAATTTGAAGTCTCACTGTCAGCTTGTCCTTTGAAAACACTTTTAATTAAACTACTCTGTATGGAAGGTGGTATTCAAATTAATTTCTGATATATTGATTGAAATCACATTAAACACAAAAATGTCTGTTTTCTGCTCATGAATTAACAGATAACTCTAATATTCATTTATAAGCATACATGCATAACATAAAACCCATGCTAATAAGAATATTAAATCATCATCATTTCTATCATTAGATTTAAAGAAAAATACATCATTGCTACATCATTAATACACCAATGTGCTCCTAAAGAAACTATGAGCTGAGCTTTTCAAACATCACCGCAAAGCCTGGACATATCTGTTCTTTCCTGTCGACTAATGAACCATTACAAGGACTTTGCTTGAGGATTTTGGGCTCCATTTTGAGCAGCCATCAATGCAGTGGGGGATCTTATCTTCCTCTGGTCCCTGACCTCATGTTAAGGTCCCTCAATTCTCATGACCCCCCCAACAATTAGAATTTTGATTTTCTCAGGTTTGTTTTAACTTTTATTATTGGAGTTGGCCCAAGGCATTACAAAGAAAAGGAAAGAAAGAAAGAAGTCTCACCTCTACAAAAAGGTGATGGGAAGTCCCACTGTGCGCCGCTGCCAGGTGAAACGATACATGTGAGGATACTGTGTCCTTCCAATACGAAACCTGACTCACAGCTGTATCTGATCTTGTCCCCCATGTTGTATCGGGAGCCATGAATGATTCCATTTGAAATGAGGCCAGGGGTGCCACATGTGTGGCTAGGCAGGACTGAAACACAAAGAAAAAAAAACAGAGAATTGTTTTTAATTATATTAAAACATTACAAAAATTAAACCAACACAAAACATAAAAAAAACAAAAACAAATTAATCAATCAACTGGTCAAAGACGAGTGAAGCAGCCAGTATGGGCGTGACATCATCTTACAATTTATCACATTTATATACATGGCTATGCTTAGAGTGGTCTAACTATTTGGCTCGAGTCCACTAAAACACATCGGTTTCTATTTGAGAGCTAACGTCACAGGGCGTAGATGTCTATGAACTAAAAGCAGGTTTAGTCATAGGGTAATTTTACCTCCTCACCATGTTTCATTTGACTCATTTTAACTTGCCTGTAGGTAAAACTAGCAGGTATTTCAAGATGAAAAGAGCAATAAAAAAGTATTTTATCATTTTATTTTGAAAAGACATAATTCAAAATGCAATTAAACTTGTGAAGGGTTAGGGTTATCTTAGGACCCCTTGGGGGTTCTTTGAATGTTGTGACAGATTATGTGATGATTCACAGAGGACTATATACTTTATATCAAATACATCTCATAATATCAACACTCAGGTAGATCTGAATTACTCCAATTTGGCAGTCACTACAGTGAAAACCAAGTAACATGACCAAATAGTGCGCATGGTTTGCTACAAAAGTCAGAATATTTAAAAGTATGGCAAGTGTTTCCCTCCAATGTGCATCTGTTGTTTTTGACTCTCAGATGACACAGCTCTACTAGAAAATGCTACAGACAGCCCATGGTATAACTAGGCCAAAATTAATTTATAACTGTGGCCAACATGCCGTAGCTCTACAGAGGGGTCATCAGCACAGTGGCTGTAGTACAACCTGGATGAATTCCAACAGTATCTAACCCTGGTGTATGATGTGTGTTATGTGTATTTGTATAACTGGAGCATGTTAACTTGCTGGGTGTGTAATGTGTGTATGTAATGTGTATCCAAATGGCTAGTTTTTTTGTTGTTGTTGTTGTTTTTTATAGTGCGTGTCTGTGTGCATGCAATGTGTCTACACATAAGCGGTATTCAGTCAGTCAATCCTTGTGTTTTTGTATGCTGTTCCAATTAAACGCTAGCATGGTAATTAGACAAACCTTCACCAAGAGACCCTGAGAACTAGGACAGCGAGATAGAGGGAAGGGTAGAGAGGGAGAGAAAAACAAACAGGGAGAGGCAGAGGAGAAAAAGAAAGGAGATGAGGACAGGAGAAAGGAGGAAGAAGATGGGAAAATACAAGAGGAAGGGAGAGAGGGAGAGGAGAAGACAGGAAGAGGTTGAGATGGAGACTGGAGTCAGACAGGAAAAGAGAGAGGTGAACTAATTGCAGTGAGCTCTACACATGTATAATTTAGTCTAATTGACTCATTATTTGGTTTTCATGAAGTCATGCATCAGAGGCAAGTTACTCACACTCAAATGACAATGCCATCCTCTGTACAAACACACTGCCTGCTTTGTTTTAACAAGGTGAGACCCACATCCAAATTCCAAAACCCAAACTAGAGCACTGAGTGCAGGATGAGCAGAATGAGGGAAAGAAGCAAAGAAGGGAGGAGAGAATGGAAGAAATCATGTTTCCTCACTGTGCAGTCCTGTGTCTGCCAGTCTGCATGTTTTAGCAGCTCAGCTTAGTGCTCAATTCCTCAATTGTCTGAAATAAGCAGGGTCATTTAGGAAGGATAAAGTGTTTACAAACTATCAGCATCCAGCGAATTTCTTACTTAACAAGAGCTGCATTTTTTGAGAAATCGTTTACATTTTGGCAGCGAAGTCGGGTTTGCTGAGATTAGATTTTGGATCACATCAAATCATCGATGGGCAAACCAATGGATTGCGGTACCTGCATTGCTAATGAAGGATGGATGAGAAAGGGTATGTAAATGAGATCATCAAGAACAGCATCTCTTAAATATATACAGCTGACATCTCACACTTCTCTCTCTCACAGTCTCCAGAAGTGTGATCATCAACTATCATGAAAGTGATCATCAACTAGTGACCCGTGGGCCATATCTGGCCCACCAAATTTTCCCATGCGGCCCACAAAATATGAATTTCCAGTGCGTTGCAACTTGCCGAAAGTAATTCCAACCGAGATGACCAAATATGACAAAACTTGTCATTTCACCTGGATGGGCATGGCTCTGCAGGACTTAGTACTGCATACGTTGCCGAGTTTTGTCTCAGCCCAGACAACAGACATCAAAGGTACGTCATGTTTAAGCTTATCCGCCTCTCTGTGAATCTATTTCAAACTTCAAAATACAGAGTTGGAGTTTCGCCCACATCCTCTAATTCCTAAAAAACCATGGTCTTTTACCTTGAAAATGATAAGTTCAGACTGACTGGTTTCACATAGAATAGAAATGGTGATAACAATAATAAAATAATATCAACCGTTTGAATTAAATCTGGCATTAGGATAGTAGGTTTAATATAGGGGTTAAGGTTTGCTAGTTTATCCAAGAAGTGATGGAATGACCCAATGCGACCTGACAAAGCGTGCATCAGGCACACAACACAGGACGTAAGGCAAATACCATACTTTGGACAATGGCAGTTTAATAGGCCGTATTATGGACATCTCCTGGTGCTTAAATAAAGTCTATTAAGGTTTTAAATCACCTTATTAATAACAGATGGATAACAAAAGAATACCTTGTATTTCATGCATAAATGTAATTACTTAATTGCGATATCTTTGTATCAAAGATGTCACACTGCTGAGCAGAACTGCAAATAAAGGTAACAATACTTCCCCCCCCCCCCCCCCTTTCTGTACCTTAGTGCTGTGACAGACCTAATGATTATTAATGACTAGACAGAAAATGTTACGTTCCTTTAGCTATTGTGCAGGGGCAATTAGTCTAAATAGGCATTAATACATAGGCCAGGACTTGCACTCAGATGATGACAAGAATAATTCAAACATCAACTGCAATAAATGTAGCAATATACTGTACTTTCAGACATTTCTGAGTTGGCTCTCAGTCAGCGCTGCTGAAAAAAAAAACTGGCTGAATCTAATTGATGAAGCCATTGGCTACAGTGTTTAAAGTAATATTCATGAGTCAGCAAATGCATTTTTTTTGCACTACTAATTCAGATAACAAATGACAAATAGTTTGTTTGAGGTTGTGGATCAGGAATCAGTATCATTTTTGGTCCACTGTAAAATATTGATATATTCAGAGAATAATGTGTGCTCACAATTTTATTGTATGATACAAAATTGCTCAGCTGTAACTTATGGCTTGGGAAGTTCAAATTAGCCTCTTCCAATTGTATTTAGTAGAAAAAAATTTTTTTTACAATTCTAAAATTCATTCTAAATTCTAAATGCCTTATTTATTTATTTTTTAATTACAGTACTTATTTTATCTACTTGTCTATAGTGGTCATTTGGAGACAAAAAGTGCATTATAATTATGTACCAATCACAATACAAAACGTCTTCAGATGTGCATTGTGAACTGCTAGTGCTCCTCATGTGTGTATAGCCTCAGGACATTGCAGGCTTCTCACTGTCTAACTGAAGCCGATTTTGTGGTAATGAAATATAATTCGAATAAAATATATAAAATTCTCATATTAGTGAAAATTAGTACTCTCTTATTGTGTATGTGTGCGTCTACTGCAAGTGACTGATGATGCTCCTCTATTGTGACTGTCCCTCCTGGCCCTTCACACCCTTAGGGGAGGTCAGTATGTGTTGCTATGGAAACTACTGGACTGGCCAGAGCTACATTTTAATACTGACACAGGAGTAACACTAGCAAGTTGATGAGAGTTTGGCTGGGGTCTGACATTAATGAGATAAAGGAAGAAAAGAATGGAAAGTGGACAGAGAAAGAGTTTTAAAAAAAAAAAGATGAACAAAGAGTGTAAAGAGGGGAATAACAATTGAAGATGAATGGAAGTAATAGATGATAGCCAGAAGGATTAAGGAAGTGAGGGAGACAGGAGGGAGTGGATGTGAGAAGTGTTATGTTGAATTATTAATACATTAGTATCAGAGTCAGTTTAAGCAGAAACCTTGCACATGTATCTTATGTTACATCTCATGTTTAGTCACACAACCACAAGTCTCTTTGCTGGATACTACATTAAATATTTTTTCAGCCTACAGAGTTTGCCCAAACAGATGCATGCCTATTTATACACTTTATGGCTATCTGAGCTGCTATTCAGACAGAACACTGTACTGTATATGCAAAAAACGTCATTCATCTTTATTTGGCATAGGTCTGCCGTGAAACAGCTACTGCTCAAAAAAGGTCCTAAAATGTTTAACAAGGTCCTCTGCACTACCTCTACAATGCTCTCTCCCACAATAAAAATATGCAGTGACGCATATTGGCTAACTATCTCCGAAAAAAGAGAACAGAAAACTACTTTTTGAAAGTGATTTCATAGATGCATGAAAGCAGTTGCTACTGGATCAAAGCCAAACGCCACAATTCAATTCCACTTAGACTTATCAAATGTTTTTTATGGCCCTAAATCTTATTTCATACTGTAATTACTGAACTCCTACAAACAATAAGCTTTTTGCATTAAAGTTCTTTTACAGCAGTAAACCAATGCACAATCAATAACCCATGAGCTATGAATGTAAAAAACCCATTAATCAAATTAGTACAGGTAAAAAAGAATTAGGTGACAGTACATCAGCCATTTATTTTTTTGTAGCTGATGCTGTTTGGGAGATTTCATTCCTTGAAAACTTGTTGAATGAAGCGTGAAAAGTGACACCAACTTGCCTGTCAGTAACAACTAGAATGAACTTTATCTGTATCCACAGCATGTAATTTGCCGCAAGCCAAATTTCAAACAGATGTTTTGTCAAAAGTAGCTCCCCATACCTGGCAGAAATGACTTATTTCTTGTTTGCCTTCCAGAGGGCTATAAAGTTAAAACCAATTGGAACCAGAGGAAAATGTCAGACTGTGTGCACATATTGCCAAACAGGCATTTGGACAGATGTTAGCATTTGAAATTTGTCGGAGAAAATTCATCTTTCAGAGTGACTGAAACGTTTGCAGACAAGTTAATTTTTTTTAAATCAAGGGATTTTTGTTCCTTTTCCGCTTCACTCATATTGGAGGTTCTGAAATGCAAATCCACATTCTATATCCTCTAAATACATTTTTGAATTCTTTCACAAGCCGCTCATTCTAGCATCAAAAGCCTTGGTAAGGAACCTTTAGAGTATAGAGAATAGATCTACACATGAGGAAGTGAGTTTCTGCGTAATCACAACCCAATAACAGGTCCCACACTGCCCCCTTAACACCCTGGTATATCTTACCTGCTTATCAATCACCATCCACACCTCTGCTGGGACCATGAGTTCACACAGAAAGCATCTCTCAGTGGGTGCAGGCCATAATGCATGAACACCTCTCCACCTCAGTTCCCATGATATACATGTACTCGCAAAAAGCGATCTGAATACTGTTGATGTAAAGTTATTGTTGGAAAGATGCCAAAGCCCCTGAGCTAAATGGACTCCCCAGCACTGCTATTGCTCCCATGGTGTAAATGCATTAACTTCACTGACATATTGTACATAATAACTCAAACTAACCAAACATGAATGGGACTCAGCGGTAACTGATGGGCGAAGCTGTATGTGAGCGGAGACCGCTCACTACCTGCTGCGAACCTCTTGTTTTAATGTGTCTACAGCTAACTTAACATTTTTAGTAAGTCATTAATCAAAGCCCTTTAAAGGCTATTTCACCTTCTGAGCACATCCTGGCTTCAACCAACTGAAACCTCTAGATATGTTTTCATTATATGTCTTAGAATATATTCAAGAGGAGCATTAATTTTAGTCTAAAGTCACTTTAACAAAAGTTATTTAAAAAAATAGCTGCCAAGTGGTTACATGAGAATAATTTTACCCATGTTTTATTCATTTTAAAGAACTCAATTTAGTGGTAGTGTGATTCCATTTTGTGACATAAAATATTACTTATATATTGAACATTAAACTTGCACTAATATGTATTAGCATCTCCAGTGATTTTTTTCCCCAATAACCTTATCAGTCTGCTGTTGGTAATAAAGAAAAGAAAAAAATCAGTCCTACTCTGTCTCTAGTGATGATTAAGCTCATGGTCATCCACAGCAGGATTTAAATCCACTATATGCCCATTATGATGAAGCTTGTCATTCAGATCATAAGCAGCATGCCACATTGCGCATCCCAATGAAACTTTAGCAGATCTGAGTTTCATTTGTGCATTTATTGCTTTGGGACAGTGAGCGGTTTATTGTCTTAAATAGCAAATGCACTGTTCAAAGTAATGAGAACAGATGTGAATTCTACTAGACAATTCTGGAAGTTGGCTTTCCTTTTTAAGCGTGCAAGCCAGTGATGTTTCCAGGATTAATTCCCAGTGATCGTCAGTGAGGGGAATCTGAGTACAGGCTGCACTTTGTTCTACAACACAGAGAATTCCATAGAATAAACTACACCGTAATGAACTAGGGACTGTTGATTCACAGATTACATAGTGAACACACCGGAGGATCAGAACTTCACTGCAATCAATCAACCACTGCAAAAAGAATGACATTTTTTATGCAGCTCTGCTCTATGCACTCGTCAGCTGAGACCTAGAACACATTTAACTGGGGAAAAAACTAAAGCCCTTAAAAGTTACATTTCTGTTCTACTCCCATGGAGTAAACGTATTAAATTGTATTAACACTGCCTTTCCTATGTTCCCTTGGTGAAACTATATTAGCAGGGCAAGTGACATTTCCAGCAGTGCCTCTAATCAATCACCTGCAAAACAGAGTAATCACTGTAGCAGCTGTACTCTATTAAACACCAGCTCTCCTCAGCTTTTCCAGCTTGACTATGGAAGCAAGAAATATTGGTTGCTAATATACAACATCCCCATGTTGTGATGGGGCACTATTAAGACCAGCTGCCATAGAAACACCAGGGGTTTCATTTATAACCATTACATATGGACAAAATGGGGCCTGAAAGAGCCGTACAGCACTTCACCATAAAAACAAACACCAGAAAAGAATAAGCGCACTTGTAAGTAAACTCTGACCCATGCATACAAACATGTCGGAGACAGGAGAAATTAGTTTTCACCTAATATCATATGGTAATTATAGATTCATGTTATAAACATTAAATCAGCAGTGCTAGCTGTACTTGTGCTTGTATTGAGCCTTTGTGAATTTATTCCATCAAGACATTGCATTTTAAAAATGTTAAAAATATTTTTCCCAAATTTAAACGCTAACATCATAATCCCCACCCCTGGAGCACAGAGGAAAGGGCCGGACGGGTAATGTAATGATGAAAATACCGCCATCAGCTGTAGAAATCCAAGATAACATCTATTAACATCAACGAATGAGGTAACACAGTGGTGTAGTGGGTAGCACTATTGCATCACAGCAAGAAGGTCCTGGGTTCAAATCTACCTGCAGACCTGGGGACTTTTCTGTGTGGAGTTTGCATGTTCTCCCTGTGTCTGCGTGGGTTCCCTCCGGGATCTCCGGCTTCCTCCCACAGTCCAAAAACATTCAATATACAGTACCAATCAATAGTTTGGACACAGTTACCCATCCACTTGAATGGGAAACTGTGTCCAAAGTTTTGACTGGTAGTGTAGATGAATTGGTGACTCTAAACTGCCTGTAGGTGTGAGAGTGAATGGTTATTTGTCTTATGCATTGGCTCTGTGATGAACTGGCGACTTGTCCAGTGTGTACCCTGCCTCTCGTCCATCTGGGCTGGGATACGCCCACACGGGACCCTGCACAGGATAAGTGGTTACAGAAAATGGAACATCAAAGAACTGCACAGAGATAATATTGTGCACATTTCACAAGGTACGGTTTTTCTTTTCATGTAGTTTTAATGTGTAAATCACTGCAGTGAACACAACTCTGCATAGCTCTCTGGAGACAGATTGTTGGCTGCCAAGCACACTTATTTTCCAGTCACCTCATCTTCACCACCAGCACATGTGGATTATGTTAAGTCTGGAAATAAAGCCAGTGACAGCTCTCGCACAGTCATTACATTCCATATCCTCATTATGAGTCCTAATCATAATAAAGGCCAAGTTCACTGTGACAAATTAAATAAATAAATTGTGTTCACTGATCAAACCTCTATTTTTCAAATGATACCTCAGGGTGGGGAATACAGCTGATTGTCGCAGTCTTATAAATACTGCAGGGACACTTGTGCGTAATGCTTCATGATGGATGTACGGTCTCTGACTGTCCTCCAGAGGACTATGTGAATGCAAGAATCATGAATGCATGTCTTCAAACCACCACCTGCAAATATGTTCATTAGGGAATGTTATTGCAAATTTTCTCATTACACAATGACGAAAAGTTTCTAATTAAGTGCATAGCAAGTAACAAACATGTTAACACCGAATATATTAGTTCTGACAAGAACATATACCCAAAAGACAATCTCTCCCTAACCTTAAACTAAGAACCTGTTACCTAAGCCTGACTACAGACCGGAATCTGGACTTTAACCATGGTCTCTGTTGTCAAGGTCCACCTACCATTGTAAGCATAACCTCTCTCAATGCAGTATGAATCTGTTGTTTCATTCAGAGAAATAAACTTTCTCTCTCCAAATGACACAGGCAGAAATTACGTTTCCTTTAGTAACATATTTGCTGATGCAAATTAGTTGTGTATTAACCATTATTACTGGCACGCAGGGCTGTGATTTCTGTGTCAAAGTCCTTTTCTGCATCTTCTTTTCAGGTGTTTACATAATTCATCATTAAGTATTATTGATAAGCAGGCTCAATTCTATGCATTCAAATTAATTTGGTTTGTAGAGGGTGGGACATGAGACCGATCCACATACACATTTCCAGGTGGGCTGTGATTTATGAAGGGAACATTATGTGCAGTTGTGCCTGTGCATTTTTGACTTTTGTGAGCAGGTACACAATAAGGATGGTGTGCCCTGTTTAATAAATGACATCCCAGGTATTTACCAATAGAAATAGAAATGCAACAGCACCCACTTACAATACTTTAAACTGTAGTAAAACAAAGTTCCCTGTTATAACCCACTCCTTTATGTTCTGTGACCAGCATAATTAACAATATAAGTTACTATTTGAATAAAAGCTTATTTTGAACAACATTAATCCATCTAGAGCTTGTTCATTAATGCAGTTTATTTGAAAGCTTGATTAATGAATTTTGACCACTTGACCACCACACAATTGATATACAGTACGATCATCTTATAAAGTATACCACTAAGAAGATAGCAAGCAGTTGCCTATTTAAACCTTTAGCAGACATATATATATATATATATATATATATATATATATATATATATATATATATATATATATATATATATATATATCTATATATATCTATATCTATCTATATCTATATATCTATATATCTATATATATATCTATATATATATCTATATATCTATATATATATATATAGATATATATCTCTATCTCTATCTCTATCTATCTATCTCTACATATCTCTATATTCACTCTCATTTTAGCATCTACTATATAGGCATTGTAGCCAACCCCTGTGAATAGACACATGCCTGGTGGCTGGCTGAGCTCAGCTCAGCACAAGTGAAAAAACTGACAGAGGACTATTTTAAGCGAACCACTAACAAGACAACAACCACCATGGGGAAAATGCAATGCCAGTACCCACTTTGTATCAGACTGTGGTGATGAAGGGTAGGGTTGGATTTGTGTAAAATATTCAAACCAGTTTAACATCAAACAATCAATGCAAACATTTTGTTTCCTTTATTAATACCATTATTATTATTAAAATTATTGTTATCATAGTGAACATTTTTCATGAACTATATCTGTTATTAATGCTTGTGAAAATTATTTTAGTATTTCATTGAACAGTAACTTACTTACTGCTTACTATGAGACATCAAAACATTTCTTAGGCCGCACGTCATAGAACCAACATTAGTATTTTTAAGCCCATCTGTTTTGTTTTAACAAATAAATTATTAAAAAGTAAAGACGCACAGAAGGTATTTTGGCTTGTCATAGTAGTAAAATCACAGGTGTTACTAATAATATTATTGAAGCTCTGGTCTATTAAAGTGTCCCAGTAAGTCAAGGCACTGGGCCAACATGCCTAATCTAGGAACCAGTAACTGAAGCAGCTAAATGGGATACTGCCTGCTTTTTCTGCTGTTAGATGTTAAAATAACTGCTGCCACTATCGCCATAATAAGCATGAACACACTTAAAGAGCAATCTGACAGCAGCTGAATGTGTAGCTTTGCTGATTTGACATCTTGTAGCTGCATAGCAGTGTACTCCAGGTTGTGTAAGTACACTCCCCTTCAGACCATGACATCACTGTCGGGTGTCGAGCAGGTGAGCGCCCATTTCCATCAGCCACATTTATCACAAATGCTAATTGTTGTCAGGTGTAAAAAAAGAAAAAGAAAAAAGAATTCAGGGCATTCAAATGCTTTTCAGCATAGTTTTGAAAGAGAGTGAACAAATATGAAATGCTGAAGTTATAAATCCAACATTAGAACATTAGCTTGTATCATCATTTTGTCGCCATAACTTTTACATCATTCCAGTTGTGAGTACAAATCTATTGGGAGGATATCAACAGCTAAGCAGGAACTACAAATTGTTTCTCACTTCAGACTCAGAGCTTCAACTCAGCCATCATGACGACAGTTGAATATGTCTTTCCAAGAAGTTTTCAGAAACAGTCTACTTTGTTGAAAGTTCTTCAAATGACATTTGCAGCAATAATAACACAAAGAAACTTTTGGGAAATGTGCTGCGACCCAGAGGTTGCTATGGAAACAGTGACCTAGCCAGAGCCTACAGAGTGCTCCAGGGCATAAAAATGGAGGAAACATCAGTCAACCTCTGTCCACCACATCAAGGAACATGCCAACAATTATTTGCTCTTGAAAGGGACAAAATTAGTATTCACAATGTAGGTTCTTTGATCTGAGATGGGTCAGCCTAGATTTGCAAAGAGTGCAACCACCTTCCAATATAATTCAGATTAATGTCCCAAGACAATTGGTGACATCATCAGCAACCATCAGTTGTTTGTGCTTTTAAATGTTGAGCTGTGTATGGCAAAATGAGGGGTTGGGTGTGTAGGTGTGACGCTGTCCATGTTGCGAAAGCAAAAACAAAGGTTAAGCACCAGCACCAGTAAGGAGTGCAGTAGGGGAAAAGGAAGATCTCTATGTGCTGATAGGTGTGAGAAAGATAAGAAAGTCACCTGATATGAATTCCTCAAAACATTCACTACAGAAGGGGTCATTCAGAAAAATTTCACAGAGCAGGGAGGAGACCAAGGAGCAACCTACAGCACGCCAGCAGTCGGCTTTTTAAGATATTCAACAAATGGCAATCTAATGAAGTTAACCTCCTTAGATGCAAAGTAAGTAGAATGCTAATGTGAGATACCCGATGCTCATATAGACATGTTTGCTAACATTAACTTCACATAACAAAGTAATTGACCTATTTGGTATGTTTTCAGGTGCTTAATAAAGTTTGATGTGGTTGATCCAGCATTGCTTATTGTGATACTGCAGACATTGCATTTAAAGATTCTTTGGGCAGTGTCCTCACGAGAAAATGTTATGATAAAAAGGAAGGGGATGACAGTCAGGTCATGATTGTCAAAAATGTCCTTGATGTTGTTTTACTTACAAATTAAACTGACGTGTGACATCCCACAGCTTCATTAAGAAGCTGCAAACTCTCACATACTTTGTTCATATTTGACGTCAGAGTAAAATACCACTTATATTCCACTTAGAGTTGTAAATTGGCATATTCTTAACACTGTTACATAAATGACCTCCAGAAGAAAAAGAAAAAAAAAATCAAGTCAGTGAAGTGTCAGTCCGTCTGTCTTTCTGTTCATTGTTTATCTAACTGTGTTTTAAACTTTGCTTAGGGCTCCATTGGCTGTCCACAATAACCTCTGACGGTCATCACGCTTCACTGTGACGGATAAAATATCACCTCATTTCACGCAGAAAACCTCAAAATCTCTAAAACCACATCCAGTTTCCCTGACCACTCCCTCCTCACTGCTCGCCATCATTCTCTTCCTTCCTCTCCAACTAGCACTGCCTGTTCTTTTCCTTCCTGTCATCACTGCTATAACAATTCTGACCCGGACTGACTTCGTATTGCAAGAGTGGCTTGGCCTGAGGCTGTGGTCTGTCATAGGGGGGAAGAACAGAGGGATTTACAGTGCTTCATTAATACTTACACTTGGATATGATATGTGCACATGTGTGAGCTCCACTACTGACAAATACGGACAGACTAGTGTGAAAGTGTACATCAGTGTTGCATATGTGATTGTGGATGCACATCATGGTCTGTTGTATGTGAAATTCAAGATTAAGGTCACGGGTGAGACATGACAGAAAACAGAATTGGGCAGAAAAAGTTGATGATGTAATATTTGACATGTATCATGCTAAGAATTGAAAGGAATAGAATGTGACTGAATATAATAGGAACACAAGTGTCCATTACTCAAATGTTTAAATGACATTAATCATTGCTGTCACTTTTCCTTGTTGCATCCCTCCCCCTCTCTCTCTCTCTTTCTTTTATACACCCACCCACCCACACACACCCACACACACACACACACACACACACACACAGAGGTCTAATGCATCTTCATTTCGTCTTGCTGTCCTTTGGGCACATTTACATCTGTCAACTTGCTATACATGGATGGATGAGCTTGCATGCGTGTGTGTGTGTGTGTGTGTGTGTGTGTGTGTGTGTGTGTGTGTGTGTGTGTGTGTGTGTGTGTGTGCGTGTGTGTGTGTGTGTCTTTCTTTATGCTGCATGTGTGTGTGAATGCATTTATCTTGCATGTTTATGAGTGTATGAGTTGTACATTTATCTTAGTATATCTTTAATGACAACTCTCACTGTAGTATGTACTTGTAAGCAGATGCATATTTGCCTGTCTTTGTATACATACAATAATGTGTGTGTGTGCGTATATATATATATACGCACACACACACACACACGTAGCGGATTACGCTGTGTGTGTGTTTGTGTGAGAGAAAAACAGTCAATTTCCCTGGTAGGTGACAGTTCATGGTCTCCTGGGCAGCACAGAATTGTGGGTAAACTCGATGTCACAACTATTCCCATATATCATCAGTCTGACACACACACACACACACACACACACACACACACACACACACACACACACACACACACACACACACACACACACACACACACACACACACACACACACACACACACACAGCGTAATTCGCTACCATTTAAGTGTAAGACTTTGCATCATAGCTTATGGGGAATTAGGAAGTATAAATATAAATTAGACATAATGTGTCACTGGATTGCTACATCGTTTCTACACCTTCAGTTATCATCCTGTTTAAAGTATGTACTAGATGTGACATTTTGTCCTTTTATCCAACAAACATGTATTACAAAAAAAGATAAGCTTGCTCTCAGTACCAAGTATTTTGCATAAAGACGACTTTATATGGGATATAAAAACAAAGAAGATAAAGTCTATCGTTTCTCCTGTCGGCCAAATGATGCCAAGGAACATTATCTGCAGAGAAATTTTGGGAACTCACTAAAGCTTCCCTCTTATTCACAGAAGTGCGCAGTAATTCAGCAATAGATAAATTTTGATAATGGTTATACGTGCTGTGTTATTATTCTTTGTGCCTTCTTTGGTTTATTATCACAGCAATTCCCCAGAAAAATGCTCAAGGAAAGAAAAGGCTTTGTTCATGTAATTTGAGGTTGTTAGGATGTAAATCTGTGTCATTGTTTCTTCACATATTACATCAATATAAAATGTACAATAATTACATAAATCATAGTTTTAACTATGTTTATTTTTATTATTATTAATGACCTTTACCAATTATGACATCAGGTTGTATCTCGCACATGAGGAGAAACTGTACAGATGTTCTTTCCATTCTCAATCATGGACATGCAACAAAATTTGTCTATTGAACAATGTAGTGTTGCTTTGCAGTGAAACTAAAACAAAGGCAAATAAAATAAAACAAGTCTGGAGGAGAAAATGGTTGGAGAGACGTCAACACGGGTCGTCTATTCTTCAGGGAAAACTGAAGGTGAGATTTTAAATGTCAGTTTTAATATCTGTAAACAGTAGTATGGTCGCTAATGTTAGCCTCAAGGGTTGCTTGATGACACAGTCAGCTGACCTCAGAGTGGCAATTTCAAAAGATTCTCAATTTGTCTCCTTATTCACTTGTCTCTCTCATTGGTTATTGTCAATTAGAAGTATAGCAGAGATGTTTGAAATTATTAGGTTGGCCTCGATAAGTCTGTGATCAGTTTGGGAGTTTTAAGACTGGATCTGTCAACCCCTCTAATGATAATCTGGGTCAGAGGTGGGGGTTAATAAATGGGCCCATAGTCTTAGCCCATGTTAATTTTATAGTTGTCCACTCACTTGAAAGCCACAACTGAATGGATGGACTTGTTCTCATATGAAAGTAGAAAGACAGTCTGGAGGTAACTGGATTTGTAATAGATTTGAAGCTGGTGCATCTGCATTTTTTATTTTGATCCACATCAAATTGCACAAATTGATAGATACCAACCCTAAATATGCCTGATTTTGACCCACCAGGATTCATGCAATATTCCCTGTGAAATTAAAGGAATTTTTTTTTAAAAACTCCCCCCTTTACCCTGATCCTCTCCAAAATGTAATGGGCTCTATTCTGCACAATACCTTTCCGTCCATCAAGTTTCATGGAAATCTGTTTAGTTTTTGTGTAATCCTGACAAACCATCAAAACAGGTGAAAACATAACCTCCTCGGTGGAAGTAATTAAATGTGTAAAACGGGTAATTACTAACAACACAGGCTGCTAATTTCACAGCATAAGGGCTAGTTGCTGAAAATGTTTGCTCAGCAACACCACTCTGACAAATATGGCCCAGAAGGGGGGGAAAAAAAACCTTGAAGAAATAAATAGTCGATGCTAAATCAATATCCTTTCATGAACACTGATCATACAGTAAGCTCTGCCAACATCTTTTTATCATGTAACTGAAATTACAGCCAAGGCTTTTAGTCCATCAGCTGTAAATATGCTATACAAGGCAATAACAAATGGAGGGATGTAACTGAGATAATGCCACGTCCTCTCAATAAATCACTGATACCTTCGCATCGACAGCCATGATCCAGTGTGACATCAAACCAACCATGGAGATGGACAGCCACATTTTGAAGACTCTACGCCCTCCTAAAATTTTGCTGTCTTTGAAAATAGCTGTTTGTGTTCTTGCAATAAATGTCTGATCTACCCCACACCAGAGAACTGGTTTAGGATGAAATCCAGTGTTTCTGCTACATTTAATCACCTGCTGTCCCAGAATTTTCAGCTCCAATGCAATCCCCCCCCGTGTAATATTGTCTTATTTATCACTATTTTCCACCAGTCATTCTGTCACTCAAGCAACACTGTCATAGCAGGAGCTGCATTGTTTTTTGTTCAGCTCGGTTGAAGGCTGCTGCTGATACTAAAGGGCCTTTCAGAGACAATGCGACAATGGCACCACTGCGCTCTAGAAATCCATTATTCCGTATGACTTGCGCTGCCCCACGATGACTTTTTGCTGCATTGAGCAATGCTGTGACTGTGCTGAAGCAAACAGCAAGCATAGCAGAAATCGTGTTGTGTCTCCAAGTCCCTTCAATCAACATCCTGCAACAATGAATAAATGTGAGAGCTGTGGTAAAGCCCTCTGATCCTCTTTGGGAAATGTTGACAACAACCGCTGAGGTCAAGTGACGTTGGGAAGAATGATTGAAATATCAGAAGGGCAAAAAAAGTGATATTACATTTTATAAACAATAATATGTTTATTAAAAGGGCATAAAAAAAACAAAATTCCAAAGCAGCTATGCAACAGATAATATAGGTTTGGGCTCTGATCATGGCTGTTCACAATAGTTCAGCACTGTTTGCATCCCTCCACAATACCAGTAAACCTGTATAAACAGCTCTAATAATAATCAAGGAGGTTATGTGATTGGTTCGGTTTGTTTGTCTGTTTGTTAGCAGAGTAGCAGGAAAACTAAAGGATGGATTTGCATGAAATTTTCACCAAAAAAAGACCCTAGCATATCCTAGAGGTGATCAAATTTCCGTGATGATCCGGATCAGGATTCGGGAATTTTTTCTGCTGGAATAACAATTATGTCGAGGATTGTTAGGCCTCGGTGGAGGTTTGCGCTCCCCAAACGCTCTTGTAAATATGGCTGTTGTTTTGAGATGTATGTATTTCTGGCTGAGAATATCCATGAAAAAATTACTTTAAAAAATACCAAACATGTTGATATTAGAACACCTCATATCAGTGTGATAAATCTGAGAGTCCACAGGGCCATATAACCTTGACTGATAACTGATTGAAATTTCTTCGTTGATAAAATATGATGTAAATACTGGTTTAAAGCTCAATAATCCTGCTTGCAAGGGCTGATGTCTTGCAGGTTTTTGTTCCCTGAAAATTAATGAGCCGCACTGTGTGTCTGAGACTACATGTGGCTCATTAACTATCTTGGAGGAACCAATACCTGGATTCCAGGATTGGAGTTTGAATCTTTAAGGAAGACAAGCATGAAACAGCAGTTAAACCATGAGCTTTAATAACAGAAAAAGAAAAATAAGCTAACAAGAACAAACAATAGTAATCATCTAGTGCACAGAGTTCTTGTTTAACTATGCCCTTCAGAATACAGAGCCCTGCTTGTTTTCCTGCTAGTCACTCATTCAGGAACTGATTTGTGGGCCCATAGGTAGGTCAATGGTTACTCCAGGTTAATGCAGTTAAACAGATTAATGTATTGTGTTCACCTAAACAAGCAGAATTACAGACTAAATCCGTAAAGCTTTAAATAATCTATGCAAACAGATAGATGTGGACAATGCCTAATGGTAAAAATGTGCTTAATTGGGAGAGGGAAGGTAATTATCACACAGTATAACAAACTTTATGAGTTATTCTGGTGATAAAAAGCCTATAGTGTGCTTCGATTGGATAAAAAGGCAGAAATGCACTCTGAAAGTTCCCTTTTTTTAATAGTGAAGATAATATCTAGGATATGTTCTAAAAGAAAAAGGGGGAGCATGTTACTGTACATTTACAGTTTAAAGAAAGTTAAAATTTGAATGAACAGCACTAACAGTCAGTCTGTTTTACCCGATTGATTAGATTTACACTATTCCTGGTATGCTGTGGACCCCTGGATCCCCTATGTGGGACCCACTTCCAAATGAACTGAAATATTTTGTTTTTAAGACAAACTTATGCCCAATTGTCTCAAATAATGGTGGTGATGTAGATGGGTAACACTACGAGCAGAACACTACCTAAGACAATCGTTTGCAGCTAGCAAAAAGCCAAACTTGATCTTTGACTCTGGTCCTGCACTTCTCTGCTCCACAAATACTGGGAAGAATTACTTTGATGTTACTGGCAAAGTAGCTGCCTCACTATAAGTGTGTGTGTGTGTCTGCATCTGGTAAAATAGCTTATCCCCTGTTCTTAGTGCCAACCTGTATATGAGTGTGTGTTCCTCTGTGGGTGTTAACCATAAAAACCATGTAAGCCCTGTTAAACCTTCCCATATTTCAATTTTCACTCTCACTTCAACTCAGTTTGTGTGTCCCAGTATAGTTGTGTATGGGAGACAGATGAAGTACGAGATAAGAATTTCAATTAGATCTGTGTGCACTATAGAGGGTGTGTGTGTGTGTGTCTGTTTGCATTTGAATCAGTGTGGGTTTGGAGGCGTTTTTTGTATTCTGGATCAATCAAACAATTGTTTGGGTAAATGAACAACCTTTTTATGGGACTTTATTTTATTTTATTTTATATATATATATATATAATGGACTTCATATGGTAGTATTCTGTAGGCCACATCTACAGTGTGTTATATGTAAAGACACATAATGCTTTCTGATGCACCATAATGCATTATAGAAGTGACTTTAATGAATGAATAAGTGTCTTATGGATGCTCTTGACTACTTATAAAGGTTGACTGATGGGACTTCTATGACATTTTTAGTACCTATAATAACCTATATACAGCCCAACAATAAACTGAAGTCTGTGCTGTAAGTTATCCTGTTAAGTAAACTGCAGTACATGGATACATCTATAATAACGTATGCTTCACATTCTCATAAAGTTTTTAAAAAATTCTATCCTGGACAAAATTACAAGGAAATTTTTTCTGATTTAGTAATGGAACCTTAAATTATACAAAACCTAGTAAGAAAGCAAGAAAAATACGAAATACATTTTGTCAATATTCATTTTCACTATGGGATGAAAACAATGAGGCTGCAAATAGAAATACAAATTCTTTTTGTAATCCATTACATTTTCTTGTCGTGCATAATAATCACATAAACTGTGGCATTTGTTTCTTAAATGCATGAAGATGTATTACTTCATTACCACCAACAAGGACATTATGATGAAGAATGTATTATGATGAAGTACCCCTAGTTTATAACTAGTCAAGAGCATTCTAAGACCATTCTTATCATTTATTTATCACATCAATAGTCATCTATGACTGCTGCTATAGTGCTTCAAAAAGCATTATGAGTCTTTATGATTGCAGTCTAAAGACATTAAGAATGCATTATAGTACAGTAAGAATGTCCCCATAATGCATAAACATGTGATGTTTAAAAAAGGAAGAATTCAGATTTGTATGCAAAGTTTAAGCATCTTAAATCTAACTCAAGCAGGCATCTGATGGGCTTTAAGATGTTTTATACATAAAGAACCTCTATAAAAACCAGACCCGTCATCTAATTGAGACTCACATTTATTTGTCAAAATGTACTGCTGCACCTCGCCAGTAAAAGGGACTCACCCTCCGAGTGAAGATGCTCATATTTCACTTTGACATGAAATCATGCATCCTACCTCCTCTCCAGACACATTTGCACCATCTATGACCAGTGAAGAGTGTACACGTATTTATGTTTTCATGGTAAGAGCTGCCATAGCACATTGAAAAGAACATGTGGTTTTAAAGGTCTTCTTTGAGCCTCATAATATTGAAAACAAAGCAGATGCGGTTCATGCACCGCTCCATCCAAACTCAAGGTGCACAGTTTTAATAATTTAAAAACTTGATAGCAGCACTGGAAGATTATACACTCAAATGTCACTTTTAGTGTATCGGCTTCATTAATGCATGTTCCAAAGGCCTTGTAGTGGGAGATAAAAGCCTTCAGAGATAATATACGCACGAGGTGCAATAGTCATGGATCATATAGTTAATTACAGTGTATGCAAAAGCACAGACAAGAACACTGGCAGTGCTGTATAATTACAGTAGAAATATGGCAATAAAGTCTGTGGGTGGCTCTCCATGAAATTCTACTAAAAAATAAAGATAGCGTGGAGATGTTATAATAGTTTTACTGCATAGATGCGTCACAACTATGAAAAACTGCCTTTTCGCTTTTGAGGAAGTCTGAAGCCCATGGCACAAACTAAGAACTAATCACCAACTAGTGACAACTGCAATCAAACCAGATGTTTTCATAGATTACTCTGTGTGTGATTGTGCATCGCACAAATTGTAGTAGACACAGCAGGCTTCGTAGTTGGTTGCCTGAGACCATACTGCTCCCTCCTTATACCAAACCAAAGTGTTGCACACTGACCGAATAAACAACCATAAACCGAGTAGAACCACATGTTGAGCATTAACTGGTGTTGTCATTCTGCATCAGCTATTAAATGCAGATCATCAGTCATCATTGATCTTGCTATTTGCTTTATTGTTTTGTATGGTGTGTTGGAGCTTTTCTCCCTTTCATGATAATTATTTATAGGACATGGCTGACTGGCAGTCTTCAATATTTAAGTGTAAATCCTACCACAAAAAGTGTAAGAATGATCAGTTCTTTCCAAATTCTGTATTTTTTCATATTGCTATATATATATCACAGAAAATAAAAAGATTGCAATGTCTGAGTTTTCCAATATTGTCCAGCCCTATAGTCATACATGTCAACCCTTATTGAACACACATAAGGTGTTCAAAGTCCCTGGGAAAATGGAATTGATTTTTTTTTTACAGAAAAAATAAAGGAGCCACCTGTGTTGTCATTGTTATTTTAGTGATGTGACCATGTCATACAGGCTCATCTATTGGTTGAGACGGTCAGCTCCCATGCAGCTGACATGAGTTGGAGTCCCGTGGCTGATGTCTTGTTTGATAATAATTATTCAATAATCTAATTATTTTTTGCTTATCTTAGCATTTAACTCAAACTTGTACTCCTAGGTATAGTAGACTGTGTGTACCTCTTCTTCTCTCTTCTCTTTTCTAGAACAGAAAGTTAACTTTTGAAACACTTTTCCTAAATATTGGTACAAGTGTTCTTTTAAAGGCATTGCCATGCAGGGACGTGAATCCTTGAGCAATGTCTACCTATCAACGAGGGGACCCCCATACACAGTACTGGAGCTGTCTATACCTGTTCTTTCACCCAGTGAGTGTTTCTTCATGTCTTTCAAAATTTTAACTTCAGTGTAATCAATATTAAAAATGTCTCTCTCTCTCCCTCCCTCACTCTCTTTCTCTCTCTCTCTCTCATAGACACAGAAACACATATACAGAGAGAGCGAGAGAGAGATAAAGCATAGTTAAATAGATATTATATATTGTAGTTCACTATCCAACAGAGCAGTGACCATTAATCATCTCTACACAGGCATGACAGTGGGAGCGCATTTCACATCATAAAACAAAAGATCAGTGTATATCTGTATATAAGTGGTGTGTGTGTGTGTGTGTGTGTGTGTGTGTGTGTGTGTGTGTGTGTGTGTGTGTGCATACGCTTAACAATGTAAAATTAAAGGTCAGTGTGCATGCAGCATACTGTGGTGATACCTTTAACAAGAATTCATCATATTAGTTTCTTTCTGAAGCTGCGAGTCCATATGCACATCTCTGTGTGTGTGTCTGTGTGTGTACAGATGTGTATCTTGCAGCAGTCAAGACCATCTCAGTAGATTGATGTGGTGAGCCTCAACCGTGCAACTACTCAACATTGAATGCGCCTTGGTTTTACAGTATTTTACAGCTCTTTATAACTTTTTACACTGTTTCCATTTAAATAGTGTTCAGTCCAGAGAAAACCATTCCTATGCTTGGAGAAACACGTATCCTGTTTCACACATGAATGCTTGTGTGCACACAGTTGTTAAATGGAATAAATTTGACATTGTGACGAGCCATAGTGGTATAAATGACAGACACAATCAATTCACTAGTCAATAACACGTGCCGGCGACACACATGTAAAGAGACTGACACATATGCAGAGTAGACACACACACGCTTCCAATCTTTCTCTCTGTCACACACACACACACACACACACACACACACACACACACACACACACACACACACACACACACACACACACACACACACACACACACACACACACACACACACACACCTTTCAGCAGAGGGTGAAGGATAGCAGGATGGAGGGAGGGATAGCAGGACAAAGGGAGGAAAACCTACAGAGAGAACCCCAGAACCATGATGCAGAAAATGGCAGAGGGAACGTGATGCTGTTATAATACACATGAAGAGCAACAGCACAAAATACATTAAAAAATGAACACAAGAAGCTGAAAGTGAGAATTACTGAAGCAAAATGTGAAATACAAAATGAAAGAGCAGTGGGAGAAGCCTTTAAGGAAGGAGTGGTGCAGGGAGATGGTACGTTGAGAGAATGTGAGGCAGGTGCAATGGTGAGAAACTTTTGATGTTCTCAAGTAAATCATGTCACGTAAAAAAAAAAAAACACAACAGGAGGAGAATAATGACAACCATCTCTGAAAACCACCCGCTTCCAAAAAAATACACATGCACCCACTTGTGATTTTTTTTTTAAAAACACCAACTGAACACATTAAAATCAATGGTGCCTGTATCCCACACAAGAACAGTCTGTCCTTTATCTTCTTGTTCACAGTACTTTTGTGCGAATATCATTACAAAGACAGAAAATGAGTAGAGAAATACTAAATGTAATTCTAACTAATGATAATAGTGACAGGACAAAAACAGATGCTAGATTGTTAATGTTCTGCTGTGATTTTATAACAGTGTCTCTACAGAATACACAGTATTGCAATAAAATGTCCACCAGCCATAAAGAAAAAAGTAATTGAAAATAAAACCAGAAAAAAGTGTGCCAGCAGAAGAATTAATTATTGAGGGTTTTTTTTACTTTTATTTTTTTCTTTTAAAAGAAAAGAAGTGAGACATGAATTCATCATATTAGCACAAATTAGTAGACTTGTGTATTTTCCCTTGAAAGTTATAGGTTTAGGGTAGAATCCCTTTAAGATATTCACAATGTATCAAGAGACCTTTATTTAATGAAAAGGGCACTGGCATCACCAAAATTACATGTACCATTAGCATGGTGGACCTGCTGGCTCTGTTCTTTTGGGAATATAAAATGTTCTACTTGAACATTCAGTACCTGAGGAGAGAAAAGATTTTTGTTGTGCTCCTCACAAGCTGTGGTGCATACAGAATAAGCCGAGCCTGTCTCAACAGCATTAGCGTTCATTACTATGAACTGTGTTCTTGGCTGTATTGAATATATTTTTTGAGTCTGCTTCCACTGCAATGACAGGTTTGATTGGAATATATGCCGTTTTGAATAACAAGCTGAAAGTGAATACACTGAACTAAACAGCGAGATCTAAGTGTATGTCTGTCTCTGTGAGTGTGTGTGTGTGTGTGTATAAAATCAACAAAAGAAATTGGTTTACTTTTTAACTTCATTTTTTTGGCTGTAGTGCTGGCAGTGTCGGGCTGTGAGGCCTTCTCTGATGGCCTTGAGATTGTCAGAATCAGAAAATTATAATTTTATAATTCAATATATACTGCGTTAACCATTTACAAAGTTCATTCCCACCTATCTTTCACCATCATTAAACTGCTATGCTCTCCTCAGTTGGGCTATTTTCCTGTGTTGCTCATATAAATAAGCCTTTTTATGCATTCAAATGTTCCACTTATGCTGTCTCCAGGTGAGAAATCTGACTTTTTAGAATGGCAAGTGAGTTCCCTCAGCTGTCGACACAAATGTGGACAATGTAGTTAATTGTCATAATTTCTAACTAATCACGGCATGTTGGATGCCGGAGTCTTCTAGAGTCTTCTAGCTTGCTTAGCTGCCTATGTGATCATATTTTCCCAGCACTTCTGGCACGATCAGAAGGCAGGTCATTGGCTACATGAAATAAAACTAGCTAGCACACACCCACTGGCTGAAGGAGGAGAAGAAAAAGCACCTTTTAGAGAAACTGAAACTTTTATTATTGCTTGCCTTAGGTGGTTGCTGTAGGTGTGAAGGTGGCCTGGCTGTGCGTTTGAGTAAAGTGTGTGAGTTGTGGCAGGTGCATTTAGGCCCCAAGCATGATCCCGATAAAGTTATTTGTGCTTTTTTTTTTTTGGTTGGTTTGCTTGGTGGTCGTGTGAGTAAATGTGATTGGTTGAAGTTTGTCCTTGTTTCTAATGACAATCATTTGGGCAATGCCATGTCTACTTGTGATGGAGCATCCTGTTATACTGTCAAGGTGACATTATTCTAAGGACGTTTATTTGTGGGAGCATAGCACTGAAGGTGTGTGTGTCTGTCTCTTTACATGTGAAAAAATGCACGGCCTGCTATTGGGTGTCGATATTCTTTCTTTACCATGTACATTATTGTGACCACTGGAACCTGATATGTAGGCAGAAAGTAGAATTTTACCCCAAAGCTGCTGACAAGTGGTTTTGACAGCTGAATCACCAAGATTAGACCAAGCACACATACACACAAATACACACAAGCCTGTGTCACATTAGCCAGTCATCGGGCTACTGGTGTGTCTCTTCACTCCATACATATGCAGAGTGTTCAATTTTCATAAATTGTGCATCTTTGTGTGGTTTATTTTGAGTCTCTGGGCGTAACTGCAATTTGAGGTGCTACTAAGAAATATCCCTGGGAGGGATGTTCCTGTATGAAATGAAAAGTGGAGCAATTACTGTTCACCTACATATTTTACACTAATCTTTTTCATAGCTTCACCTCAAGAAGCACGTTTTCACTTTTCCTGTGATCCCAATGTACCCTGAGCCAGGGAATTTCATTTGATGTGCAGCTTTGTTTTTTCCACTGGTAATATTTCAGTCAGACGACCCAGCAGCCTGGACGCTGCTCCACTGGATTGCAAATCCCATACAATTCATTGTGTGCCTCAGGTAAATAGCTGTGGTGGATCCAAAGCCTGGTGGCACCGACCGTCAGACCATTGCCGAGTCCATCCAGAAGCATTTTAGTACTGCCAGAGCAGCCCTGTGACATTTCCACCAAACACAGCACACCGGTTAAAAAAAAATCCTCATTCCATTTTTTTAATTAAATTTCATAGCTAAGGGTCGGTAACTCAGTGGGCAATGTCAACAGTGACTGGACTTGATTGAAGTGACTGAAATGTGTCTCATTTCTGTCAAGGGAATGTAACTAATTCATGTGTCACCAGGTCAAAGCAGTCAGAAGAGCTCAGTGGGAAGTGTAATTCATGTCAAGGAATTTGTGGCAGTTCAGAAAAAAAATAGGCAATGCTCTTAACCACTAACAAAATTGGTTACGATTTAAACAAAAAAAGGCATTTTTGCAAATATCATAAAATAAAATAGATCAATCTAAATAAAGATACCCAGGCATGGACAAGTCATGTTTCAGCACTATGCAGACTTGGATGGAGATATGGATTATAATCTGAATCTGGGAAATTAGAATATATATTTGGAGGGACACAATATGTATTTGGGTCACAGTACAGTAACAAAGAGAGTTAGAGGCATGGCAAATACAGATTCAGAGTCCGAGTCAAACAAATATGTTTCATGTATCTGTGAAAAAGCCATTTCCATGCAAAAAGATCTGGTAGTGTGTGCTATGGCCATGGATACAATGATACAATTTATGATACAGTGATGCAAAATGGAATGCATATATTGTGCAAATTCACATGGGAAACCATTTCTTCTTTCAGGGTCCCAAATGCAGACAGAAATTGCCAAAAGGGCTCTTACTGTATGTGAGAAAACTACTTTCCGATTGTTCAGGTTTTGCGACAATGGACTTGGTGGAGATGTGTGATCTCTGAGTTGTTTCTCAATCACATAAAGCAAGAATGCCAGTCTGAAAAGTAACACAGGAACCAAACTCTGTTGAAGTGCCCATGTTGAAGCATATACTTAAGGTCCTTGGACAGAGGTCCTTTATCTATTCCAGGGCCCCAGCTGAAGGCTAAAGGGGACAGATCATTTGCAGTCAGGGCCCCGAGTCACTGGAACGATCTGCCTGAGGATATCAGGTCGGCTGAGCCAGTGATCTCTGGAAACCCGTCTTTAAACATGCTTCCTTGGCTGATTTTATTTTAACTTTTATTTTCCTTTGATCTGTTTTTATATATTTTTTAAAATTATTTTTCACCTTTCTGTACACTATCGGTTTATTTATTTTCGCTGCCTTCGTGAAGCACTTTGTAACAAGGTTTTGAAAAGTGCAACTAAAGATTACTATTACTATTGTTCCTTTGGCCAACTTTGTCTGGTCTGCATCATCCCCTGAGCCTCCTTTTGTATTACAGGATATTGGTAAGTTCAGGTATGCAGAGTGTGTCTGAGGCTGCCATATACAGTAGCTGAAGCTATTCAAATTTACAGTGACTGAAGTCAAATTAATTGTGTTGGTGTTTGTGGATAAATCACTGCATATGTGATTGGCTGTTCATATGCACCTATCAATTTAATAGATGTTTCAAGATGGCCTACAAGTCTTTTGTTTGTCTGTGTGTGTTTGGCTGAGGTCACACTTATCCTATACTTATAAGTCCACAACTCTGTAAAAGGATGTAGAGACTTTCTCAACGTACATGTGCATTGTGTGTGTGTGTGTGTGTGTGTGTGTGTGTGTGTGTGTGTGTGTGTGTGTGTGTGTGGGTGTGTGTGTGTGTGTGTCTGTCTGTCAAAGTGACTGTGAGTGTGTGTGTGTGTGTGTCAACGCAAAGCCATTGATGTATGGGTTGTATGATCAAGGATTCTTATTTTTCACTGCATGAGTCCGGCTGACATAAACACCGCACAGCACTTTTTATCTAACATGCACACATATAGCCATACACATACACCCACACAGATGAGACATGCACACACCTATGACACTCAGGGCTTACACTCCAACTTACACAAAGGCGAATGCACATTGCTGAAAAATTAAATGAAAAGGCAAAGCGGGCTTGGAATGGAATGCAGCACTCTCACTCCTTTCTTGCCATCCCTTAACACCCACTTCCTGTGCCATTGTCTCCTATCCCTTTTCCTTTTGAATCCACATTAACCTTTGAGAGCTTTATTTCATCTCCATATTCTTTGGTCTTGCCCATCTTCCCTTTGTAAACCGTCTCTATGTATTAGCTAGCACCTAGCATTTCGCATTCACATCAGTTCACCTCCGGTTCTTAACTTTAAAGCATTTCCAAATAACAAGACTCTGAGTGTCGTCTCCAAGGACCCCATACATCAGACTTCATTCTCTCATCTACCATTTCATCTTCTCTTTTATATCTTCATCTATTGGAATCATATTCAAGTATAATTTCCATAATATTTCCAGAGCTCCTCTTAGTGACTTTTTTTACCCTAACCAACCATGCAGTGTTTTTTGTTTGTTTTTTTATTCATTTTTTCCATCTGCTGCTGACCTTTTAAATATAGACTCTGCTTTAGCTTTCAATTCCTGTTTCAAAAGCCTGGCTTTTAACTAACTAAATTCCAGAGGTAATATATCCAAGGCCTCCAAACATACATCTGATTTCTTTTTATAAACTAGAAAATTTATTATTTGTCAGCACTGATTTATTTTTAAATTATTGTTGCCTCTCTTATAGATTAAAATACTGTTTGTGCCTGAATTAAATAGGTGTGTGTGTGTGTGTGTGTGTGTGTGTATGCATGCTTTATCAAGTGGACTTTTGGTGAGACTCAAAGCAAAGGGTGTAAAATGCAGTAAAATGACACTTGATGAAAATGGTCTGTGAATATAGTTACAGTTGCTCAAAATAAGAAATGAATTTATCATCTAATCATCAGGAGTGTATAGGGAAATCAAATGCCACTAAATAAACCACTTTGGCATGATTGAGTCAATTTGAAGAAGCAGTGTAGGAAGAAAATGTGGTTCTTTGATCATTCTGGAGGCTGCAGGATCATATGGTTTGCTATGTTACATGTTCAAGATTCCTAAACCTCTGGAGAGCATCTAATTTAATGACAGAGGAAGGTTATTAATTAGATCAATATCATATCAACTGGTTTCTTTACTAGTTGAGACATGCAATAAAAGAACAAGCCCTCAGTCATCCCTCAAAACATTATACAACAAATTGATCAGTAAATGACATATCCTCCATTCCTTTGTTGAGTCTCGACTAGTGTAGTGTTTTAGATTTATGCTATGCAGAAGATGAACATCCTCTAGAGTCCCCTTAAAATGATATTTCCATGGAAAACCTTTTCTTGGGGGGGAAAAATTATCAAAAGGCACAATTACTTATTATAGTTAATATATGTGTACACTTTGGTGAAGTTGTAGTATGGAGCGTTTGTGAGATATGCCCTGGACAAAAAAATGATTTTGTACAGACAGACATACATACATACTGACCACTATATCCCCCCAACCAGTTTTATGTTTGGGGATAAAAATAGTATGAATACCTCTGGTGGGAATAAATGAGTCTGGTCTGGGGCTGTCAAATGTCTCCATGTAAAAACTCATATGATTAAACCATTGTGCCTTTATTTACTGAATTATGTGACAAGTGCTTGTTTTTGAGGACAGAAAACCTAATACAGACAGAAATGTTTAGTGGTCAACTTAAAGCACAACAGCAACTCTGCAAAACACATTACATTAACCACAGATTTGCTGTGAATGTGTGAACTGATGGAACACTGCATTGGAAAAGTTACATTTTAAGGAATAATTTGTGTCCCTTTGAAAATTAATAGAATTAATAAGAGAACACTTTGTTAAGTGAGAGAAAAAAATACGTGCGCCATGTTTAATCTGCAGCATTAAATGATCCTTTGGAACAGTGACAATTGTGAATAGTGCCGTATTAACTGATGGAGAAAAAGAATATTCACATGAGTGGAATATCACATTATCTGAACAAAATCGAGCTCTAAGGTGACATAAAGAGGAGCACAATCTCTTAAAATATCTGTCAGCTGATACAGCTGAGCAACATAGGGTAATTGACATTGTTTCCAAATGATGCCTGACTGGGCAAGGAGGTCCCAATGGACACAAATGTGTGATGTGTGGATTCCTCTGTTCATGCATCCCATTCCTGGCATCTCTCTCTGGGGTTTGATGTGGGCGGAGCTGGAAAGCAAGGACGGGATGCATGGAAGCATGAATAGCTAAGAACCTCTGTTTTTTATTTTCATCCTGGATTTTATGATTCCTTGCTGCAGATCTGTATCCCTCTGAGAGTTGTCTCCTATTTCTACTCTTTCTTTATGTCGTTTCCTCTCATTTATCCTCCATCCTATACAACTTTGCTGTCAAGCACATGGGAAATGACAAATAATATAACGCCTCTCAGAATCTAAGTGAAAAGTATATTTGCTTCTTTTTCTTTCCTTTACAGGGTTTTGTTTAATAAATAAACCTTTCCAAAATTAAATCCTATTCTTGCAGGACAGGATAAACTGAGACTTGGGTTATGATGAATGTTCTCTAGTGGTCCTTTAAATGATGCTGCACTGCCGTTTGTCTTCCTACTGTAGTATGTGTGTGTTGTTTCAATTGCTTTGTGTGTGTGTGTGTGTTTAAGATGAAACTGTACTGCTATATTGAAGCTTCTTGTTGGTGTTCCATAGCATGTTGTATTGATTAATAAGTGTTATCCCCCTCTGGGAAATGTTGATGTGAAAAAGTGTATTGTACATGATCAAATACAGCCACGATAGGATTTTACACAGACACATTAATATAAAGACTTATTCCAGTATAGACAGACCATTATCAATACACATCTTTAAAGCCAAAGACATTTTGCATAACCTTGTTTAACATTTCCTGTGACTGTGTGAATTAAATCCAATGACTGATCTCCACCAAAGGACACCGGAGCAATGAGGTTAATTAAAATGATGCAGATAAAAAAAATATGTCACCCAAAGCACCAATAAATAATAATGATGTACAGACACAACTTACAAGTAGCTTGGCAGAACAAATCAAGGTCTACTTAATAGCTTGTCGCTTTTATGACATCTGTAGCATTTTGAGGACATATTAGTGTTTTAAGACTTCTCGTCAATGTCTGTGTTCTTGTCCAGCTGCTGATGGAGATTGGGTATCATGATTTTTAAAGGTCTGGGAAAGGGTAGTATGTTTGTCTTGTCCGTTTTATCAAATTACTATTTCTAAATCGAATAAAAGCTTTCATGGTTTAAGTGCCATGTGATTCAGAATGAAAGAATTCAAACAAAGATATTTGACTTCTAGATGCCTCATTATTTATTAAATATCTGAGAAATACCCTTTTGAGACTTAATATCATGATTGCCCTCACCACTTTCATCTTTAAAGTATCAGATAAAGAGACATTATCATTATTTATGTATTTGCTTGTCTCTGATGACAGAAACAACCAATCAAATCATTTCATCTGATCACATTATTTGATAGTACTGTACTGTATGGCCTGATTTCTTTCTTGTCACCCTCCTGTACCTTCCTGTTTTCCCTTCTCTCTGTCTTTTCCTCTAGATAGTCAAATGACTTCTGAACAGATTGAACAGAATATTAATTGCCTTCCTAATTTATGTTAATCTATGCAAATCTACACAGTCATCAACTCTCAATGGGCTCGTTATCTAGATCGTTTAGAATGGCCAGGAAGAGATTCAGTCTGTGTGACCCTGAAGGTTGGCAGTTCAATTCCCAATGAGCTGAGCCTCGGGGCCACAGCAAGTCTATTTAACCCAGCGTGAACTAGAATAAAATGATACTTTTAAACTGGTTATTAAATAGATAAAAAAGATCCTTAGACTGAACAGACTTGTGCACCACAGTCACATATAGGTCACGACTATCTATTATCTATTATCACACACAAACAGTGAAGTGGATGCACATGCAAGTACCAGTTAAACCAGCATTACACATCTTTCTGAAACATGACTGGTGTCCATTTCTAAAAAATACTGATACAAATGTTTTAATGCCCTTCAAATAACTAAAGTGCTTTTCTCTGCAGCAGTGTTTCAGGGTTTGTTTGGAAGAGAAAAACAAAACAGCAAAAAAACATCAGGAAAACATGAAACGATAATAATAATACCTTTATTTATATAACGATTTCCAAAGCAAGTTACAAAGCACATCACTATTTTTCTTTTATCAGGCAATGCTTTATTTGAACAGCTAGGGGATAGAGACAATAAAAAGATGAGAGAGAAAAGCAGAGAAGAAGGAATTAAATGTGAATAGAGAACCTGATGGGAAAGTGGTATTTGTAGTACCCTTCAAAACTTACAAACTTCCATTGGGAAAACAGCAGCCTCAGTCACTGATTGAAAATTGTTTTGTTTTTTTAATTAAGTTTTTTTTTCTTCTTTTTAATCTGTCTGCATGTATATTAATAGTTGTGCCAAGATTGGTAGAAACAATTTCTTAAGGAAAATACATGGTTTGATCTTGCAGCAGATCCTCTTTTTTTTTTTTTTTTCCCTGTGCATGTGTGCTTGTGACCTACACCAGCCCTCTTTGAAAGACTAGGCTATTATGGTTTATTTTGAACTAATGTATATTTCTCATCAAAGAGGACGTGATACACTTTATGTGTGAAACACAGAGGCGAGACGAGACAAGACAAACAAGGACGAAAGGACATGGAGTTAACATCGACGACCAGTGTAGTGGTTTGTGTTCCATGCACACTCTGTCAGCCCAGAGCCTAAAGAGTCCCCAGAACCGAACACAGAGCAGTGATGTTGACCTCAACACTGGCTCAGCAGCCACTGGTGGCACCAATCAACACTGAAGATCAGATCCCCGGTAGAACAAACAGGCCCAGGGCCCAGGAAGCACCCCGATCAGCGCTGCCGGAGCGCACAGGCACACCACCGGGGGCTAATTAAGAGTTTAAGTAATTTACATTAACACTGTGTGCAGCCACAGTATGTAAAAGGATAAATCGTGTAATTATCTGTATAGTAAACAGTAGAATAAATTATTATTGAACTTATAATGTATGTCTACGGGGGAAAGCCACCAATTTTACATTTAACTAGTTCACTAGCTCCTCTCAAGTGGATAGTTGATTGATCCATCTGCGATGTAGCATCGTTCTACAGTGCAAAACTACCTCACAGCTGCACAGAGCGGGGTTATTCATTAATCCATATTCTCCATCACAGTTCCAAACGGCACAATCTACAGTCGATTTGCTTTTCTGAAGGTTTAATTTTGTACAGTGTTATTGATATCGTGGCACACTCACATTTATCTCCCAGCTTTTGTGCTCGCAATGACCTACTTTTTTCCCCCCACACACTTTATTAAAGTTTCAATTTATCTTGTCCAATCTGCTCCTGTGAAGGTACAACACAGTTAAGATGTTTAATTTTCACAGCCAGTGTGACCGGCGGACTCATGTATGACACATACACACTCTGTTGAAAGCCACCAGCAAAAAACATCCACAGATGTTTTTCAATTTCTGATCTGATCAAGCCCAGAGCAAGACAAACACACACACACACACACACACACACACACACACACACACACACACACACACACACACACACACACACACACACACACACACACACACACACACACACACACACACACACAACAGAGTGAAAGAACACCTGTATTGATGAAAAATGTATTAAGCGACTAACCATTCCAGCTGCACATGTCTGCATGTTTCTGCCTGTGTGTACATGCGTGTCATGCACATGGTTCGCTTAGATCAAGCTAAGTTGAATCAGAAGGAGGAACTGAAGCATGGCAGTGTTTGTGTGATTTTATATATGATGGGAGATTTGGAGAAATCCTGTCGCTGTGTTCTTATTAAGAACAACAGCACCTTTCTGTATGACAGAGGTTGCCACCAGAACCAAAAATAACGGATAGATCTTTTCTACATTAATGGCATAGGTCTAAAACTGGTGGTGGACCAAAACCAAAACACAGAATGAGAGATACATAATGATACAAAATTGATGCTAGGATGACTGACTGCTGTCCCGATATTGACCGAAGTGACAGTCCTAATTTGACCACTCATACCAGAGGACCGCAAAAGACAATTATCAAGCATGTTTGATAATTGCAATAACAATTGGGACGTCCCGCTTGAGGTCAGGAGCACAGAAAGGCAATTAAACAGAGACATGCTGACTCTCTCACAGCAGGAATGTGATGAAGCTTCATGATTACCCTGCTCACGTGCCGATTCAGGAAACGCTTTACTCGTTACAGGTAGGAGATGTGCTTTGCCATCAAGCACACATCCCACATTCTTAGTAGCCTCCTATTGTTTGGTTTGGACTGCTTTTACATTGTTAGAATTTTATATTTCTTCTTTAGTAAAACTCCATATCACGTACAATGTTGAACTTTGCATCCCATTTTGACAGTAGCAAGACTGCATAGACGCTTGTTTTTCTTAAACCCCCAAACTTATCATCGAGACAACTTTAATGTGGGAGAACAACACTATGGCCTTGACCTGTATTTGTCAAAGTGCTGATATAAATTGTTGGAATTGAGAAAAACAAAAGTAGAGATCCTTTTACAACAGTTTGATTTTTTTATTCTATCACATTTCTGTTGATTTGAAGCAATGTTGAAATACAAAATCACTCCAGAGAGGAGCCTTGTGGTTTTAAATATTGTTAGTATAGTATAGTGATAGTGTTTTAGAATATAGCATTGGTCATATAATTATAATAGTTAAATAATTCCCGATCCTAAACCTTTATAAAACTATGAATTACTTTAGTGAGGACAACATGACATCCCTTTTATATCGTAATGCCATAATTTGACAAGGACATTGTGGCAGTCTTTGAAGTGGGACTAATCCTTTTATGACATGACATTAATACACAAAAAACACATTTGGAAAGACTAAAATTGTAAAGATGTCTTAATTCAATAGATGCTGTTAAGAACAAACAACACATTGCAAAGGCAACTCACATAATCAAGCATGTAGGGACATGACAAACAGAGAAACACAGAGAGAGATGTTAATGGGTTGATTTGTTGTAAATCTCTAATTTGTACTGAAATACATTGTTTTCTTCACATTTAGTGAGGAACATTTTTATTCTTAGTACAGACATTTGAAATTGTCACAATAATGTCTCCTGTGGGCGTTTTTCCTATCAACCATTATGAACATCAATTTTGAGTTTAGTTGAAAAGAAATAACACATTGCGTTAGCTTCACATTTCAGCATTTAGTTCTCTCTTCTATCCGTCTGTTTTTCTCTTTTATGCTGTCCCTGTCTCTCCCTCTGTTCTCTCACTCATGCATAAAAACACACACACACACACAAAGGTTCACCCTGTCTTTCAGCTTAAGGAGAGAATGTCATGGAGTCATGCAAAGTTTCAGTAAAGAACGTCAACCAAGCACGTCAGATTAAAACATGGCTGGCTTCACAAACATGGCTGACTTCACTAGATAGAGCACACACACATACACACATCAAACACGCATGCAAGTATTCAAAGACACACACACTTTGATTTGCTAAGACCCTGAGTGACTGACATAAAGATATGAATGGATGGCAGAGAGAGAGAGAGAGAAATAGAGGAGGAAGAGAGGGGCAGTAAAGCGGGGTTCTCCGATTTAGAAATGAAAGTAGTAAAAATCAAGAGAAAAGAAAAACTGAGACCAAAATTGCTCTAATTTTGTAACATTTCAGGGTTGATTCTTCTCTGAAATGCATCTAAAGTGACCGTTGAAGTTGGAGAAAAATGGTGGACCATACTGCTCCTTTGCCCCTGGTTTTCTGAGCTTCAACTGTCATAAAAACACAACTTTGCAGGTCTGCAGGGTTTAAGCAGAAGACGACACGTTGCCATTTGTTCTTATGCACTTCCATAATTGGAAACTTAAACAGCAAACATCAAACGTTAGCCATTTTATTAAAGTAAACGTTAAACTTACCCTTTGTACACAACACTGACAGCAGTCTGCGACATACAACACTCCAACAGCTGCGTGATATGAGCACTTACACGTGTATAAAACAAGCTACTGTTTTTGCAGTCTCGCAGACGGCTGTGTTTATGAACAAATAAGAATGAGTAAATGCCCCAAAATCAGTGCTATTATGATCAGTTGATGCAAAATACCAAACATAACACAATTAGCATGAAGTGTTACGTGGAATACTGCTCCTCGTCGCGCTGATCTTTGTTACCCAGTGCTTGACTTCCCTCGCCCTCCACTGTCTGTCATTCTCTCTATGAATATTAAAAAATCTGACAGCGATGTGGCCATTAATATTAACACACTGCATGCATATGTGATAACATTTTGTCATCATGGATTCAGCACTTCCTCTGAAGGGTTACCGTGACTTGATGAACGTTGAAAATCTTTTTCACTCTCCAGGTAGATGGCCATGTTGTGAAGCAGAGATTTCTATCCTGACAGTTTCATTGGCACCATCAGTAAGATGATGGTTGTCATTAACTGCAACCCAAACTCTTCACTTTCGTCTCTCCCCTCTTCTCTGTCCCCTGTTCTCGCTCTCCACCTGCCCTGCTTTTCATAGCGTCATGTAGTTAAATAATTGAAGTGGCAGGTGCGTTGAGTCTTGGTTAAAATAGAGCCGACGTTTGCAGTGGAGCACTTGATAGGTGACCTCTTAAACCTTCCAGATTCCAGTCTGGATAAATCCTCTGACTGCTCTGCCAAACTGAGGCCACCACAGAGTCATTAATATTGCTACCAGCCATTTAAGTCGTTGCAGGTTGCCTGGTATTCATCAGGGTGGGAGACAATGGCGTGTTGAATCAATTCCTTTTTCTTTCTAGACATTTGCCACATTTGGAATTTCAACATTTTTGTGAGCTATTTTTCCAACACTCTCTCTCTCTCTCAGTCTCCTACCAGTCTCTTTCACACGCTGTGGGGATATGCACCAGAACAAGTGAAGCACTGTTACAATCAAGTGTACAGACAAGGGCCGACAACAGCAGTGGAGTGGAAAGTAACAAAGAACTGAGCTCGACTTGGCCTCAGCTGGCTGGTCCGTCTGGACATTTAAACACCCCACACATTCACTCAAACATGAATGCTTCACAGCTGCAGTTATGTAGGACTATTAATACATGAAGAGCTAAGCGGATGAATATAAACTCACATTGTGTATACAGTGAGTGAAATCACATTACTGTTTTTAATTTAGCTTACCTTAGGATAAACGAATGGAAAATTATAAGAAATAAACTGGTGGTTGTCAAACAAAGGAGTTGGAATATTCTTTTTTTAACTCATCCTTTTTATTTCTTTATACTTGCAACGAGTAAACAGTGAAGCAAAATGCACAAAGGCACATAGTTGGGATATTCAAATGCTGGACTTTTCAAAATTCTCTTGAGATATTTTGGTAATAAATCATAGAGAACAAGCTGACAACTTGGCTTCATTCTTGGCCGCTATGTGCCTAAAAGTTTGAGATCTAAAATTGTATTTTGGCCTCAGTGGCTCTGGTGGCAAAACATCTTTGGTTAGAATTGAATTTGTTGCATGAGCAGCCAGAAAACGATCAAGCGACTGGTGGCAATCAGCTGGTTTGGTTACCACACGCATAGAGGCCCGCTCACACACAGTGACACACACACAGTATACGCAGAATTACCCTCGACTGATTTCACTTCTCACAGTGAAATCTGTCAACACAGGCCACAACTCTACAACCTAACCAGTGGAAGAATGTTAGGGAATAGTGTCTGGTTGTGAGTGAATGTGTGCGAGAGTCTTTTGTGGTCAGTGATTTTGTTGCACTCCAGTTGTGGAGGGAATTTGACTGCTGATATGCTCATTGCAGCCCAGGGCAAGAGACTGGGCAAGTGAATGTCCGTGTGTGTCTGCATGTGTGTGCGCATGTGTGTGACTCATTGGTGGTTAGAGAGAGCGACATTTGGGTAGGCAGGAGGTGACCTGTATCGCTGATGAGTAGAAGAGAGACAACTGGTGGCCACACACACACACACACACACTTTAAATTTAACAGTTTCCCATTCAAGTGGATGGGAAACTGTGTCCAAATTTTGACTGGAAGTGTATGTACATTGTAAATTGCAATTTCTAAATGAGTAAGATTCAAATGAAAACAAGAACAAATTGAATGAAAACATACATGAGAGAAAAAGATAATAAAATGAAAACAGTTCAATCTTTGTACTTAATATACATGCACACTGTACGTGTGCAATTATTTGGCTATTATGGCCTTAGCTGAAACCATGTTTACTTTAGTCCTCATCCTCGTCCATCTAGGAATATTATGTGATACTGCAGGGAGGAGTGTGAAAAAATCTACAGCCGAAAGCCACCCTGAAGGTCCATGTAATTCTTCGGTCAACTGTCAATCATTTGTGCTGACATGAGTTCACTCAGGTGTCTTTATTTTATAGCCTCTACCTCACAAAAATATGACTTAACTTGACTAGCTTAAAAAAAATCTAATGAGCATTTATGAAAAGTTATTTTCCAGTAGAGTGTAAGCTGTCACAGACAACACTTACTCTTAGTGCTGGTGTAGGTTTCCAAACCCCACACCTCAAAAAAATTAAAAAAAAATGCAGCAGCTTCAGCGCTCCATACATTCATACATTCATGATACATTCATGTACATTGGTGAGTGTAAGTCATTCACGTTCTGGCATCACTCAGAACCCAATACACAATGCTATACACTTAAAACAGAAGAAAATAGATTTAATGTGTCTGGTTTTGTTTACAAAGAGAGAAATGAGAGAAATGTGAATTATTATGTAGCCTTTGTAGAAAGCTAAACTGACTGAAATAGAAGTGAATCTGTCTGTCAGACACATGCGAGAAGTGCGACTGAAAGAATGTGACCGACACACTTTCTGTGCAGGCAAGTAGTTAATGTGAATGAGGACCAATAGGTCAAAAGAAATCAACCACAAACTCTGAGCCACCTTTAGGTGGTTTGATGGCTCCTGTTCTGGTGCTGTCAGTACTGTCTTCTGCTTAATGAAACAGCTTTGATTCAAATGAAGGAGACAGATCGAACGAGGAACCAAGCAAGAAAGTGAAGGAGAAATACTAATGCATACTATCTAATGCCATGTGTGTGTGTGTGTGTGTGTTTTGATCAATGTGCAAAGCATCCATGCAGTCAGCCTTGTTTATGTGTCTGACTGGGAATGACCCTTAAGGCTTGTGGAAGGACAGATGCTTTAGGGAAATGGAGAGAAAGAGAGAGAGATGAAAAGAGCTATGGAGGGAAGAGAGAGAGTTGTTTTTTTTTCTTCAGGGGGGCTTCATTCCTCAGATTTTAAACTAAAACTGCTCTGTCAACTGGCTTGTGCCCGACGCTAAAAGGCTATTTATACGTAGTCAAATTCATACCAACTGTAGAGACAATTAAGACAGCTGATCAAACAGAAACTCTTGATATGTCTGGATAGTCATACATAATCATGACTTCAAATAGTCACATTCAGCTTTCTACTCAACAGAAGGATCACAGAGGTCTGGAACTATTTTCGGCCCGCAGCGTTCCAGTTTTAACTTCTGAAATGTACAAAATACATTCTGAGTGCTATCAGAGACCCTGTTCATTTATTCAGAGCATCACACCTCCAGAGCATTCGAACCAAAATGAAGGGCTCAAATTTCACCGTAGTGAATACTATTAAGGCAACAAAACTATTCTTCTCCTTAGAAAAAAAAAAAAGGTAACTAAACTATGCCTATCCGCAGCACACAGTTTGGGGGGGGAATGTCAACTTCTTTACACTTCAAATCTAATTCGTCACATTAGCTAAACTGAACATTCTCGAAGGATGTCTAATCTTAAACTATCCAAGTCTACTATTGGACTTTAAAAGGTGTATGCCAGTTTCAAAAGGTCAAATGAAGATAAAAGTTGGCACTAGAAATGCTACTACTGTATTACTGTACTTATAGATGTTGAGCCAAAAATCCAGATATTGCTCACTGCCCAACTCTGTATGGGGATGGCTGTGTTTGCCAAATCCATTTGTGTTATGGCTCCAACTCTGATAAGTCAATATCATTACACACAGAAAGATGTGACACCTGTCTGACAGGCTGGCTGGGTGTTCAAAGCTGCTCTAAAGGGTACTGTCCAAATGTACCGAGGGGATGATAGCTGGGGAAGCATTTTATTCTAAGAGAAAAACATTGTCTATATCCTGTATTGAAGTTTTTAAAAGTAAAATGATTTGGCATGCAAATGTGATTTTTTTCTCTCCATGACACAGTATTGAAGGTTATTCTAAAAATCAAGTTTTATATGAATATGTGTGTTTCAATACATAGAGAGATGGATGGGAGTCATTTAACCCACCGTTCATGAAACCCACTGCCACATCTTCTAAAAGGTAAAAAATAGAACATAAATAATAATAATTTTGTTACAGCATGTCAGGCTGTGTCGTAATGTGCACTGACAATAATGCCAAGTTTTAAAATTGCAATGACATGGATAAGGCACATTTTGAAAAAACATCTGTTTGTAATGTTAGAGAATGACCTACTGTACTGTAGTGACAGAGATAAAACAGCTGTACCTGTTAATAGCAGAACTTGCTGACATTGAAAGGGCAACCTCCCAGCAGTAAAGAAAAATATCCAAAATCAAATGTAATTGTGAGAATGGGGACAGAGCCAGACTTAGATGAGAGCGATCTGACAGCATGGCTTCAGTTATCTTCCACATCAGGACTACCTGCTCTGACAGGGTCGGGGCAACTTTTCAGCAATGCAAACTTATTCATCCATGTTTTTTTTTTTAAACTTATTTCAAACATTGTGTTTCAGTCAACTACAATATTTTTGGCATTAAAATGTATCACTCAGGATGAATTCTAATAAAGTTGGTGGTCCTTTAATTTTTCATTTGGTGAAATATTAAACATGTTAAATACTCTGGTTTATGTCCAAATACCTGCAAAATTAATGACATTCCCAGCAGCCTCAGTTGTAAGTGCTAATTGGTAAATGTCAGCATGCTAAGAAGCCAAATTAAGATGGAGAACATCGTAAATATTTAACTTGCTAAACATCAAGTGAGCATGTTAGCATGTCGACATTAGCATTTAGCTCAAAGCACTGCCGTACCCAGTAGTTGATTTGCAACAAAAAATAAAAAATCAGGGGGGGATGGTGGGGTCTTAGCATAGGGGTCTTATGGGGAAAAATAATTACTAGTGCTGATGGCAGTGTGGCGGGGGGGACCAGCTGTTTACACTTTCGATTTTAATGTAAAAGCACTGATGATTGAATTGTTTGATTTAAATAAACTTTAAATTTATTGTCATCAAGCCTCCTATCCTGTTAGCCTCAGGATCCCATTCCGCTTCCCTCGCCTCTGTTGCATCATCTTGAACCTGGCTATCATCTGCAAAGAAAATATAGACCACTGAATAGCTTTTCAATGAAGGCCAAATAAATCGATTAAATAAAATAATTGATTAATAAAATTGTGTTTTGGCCCTGAACCTTTCTCACTGTAACCCAGGTGAAATAATGAGCTAAATGACGACTGTATGATGTAAAAACATAAATGTTCTGTAATTTGTCACTTCAGTTAGACTTGAATGGCACTCAGTGCAGCACAAACATCTGCCAAGGCCAAACAGTCCTTTACATAACTGTCTGGCTCAAATCAGCTAAATAAAGATTTCCCATAAAGATGATGAGATGAAAGGTAAAAGAAATGACTTCGTGCAGACAGAGTTGACTTTCTCTGCTCTATTTTGATCTTCTCACACTTATTACCCCTCCCGCTCGAGCATGTGACTATTATCAGCTATTTACATGGCTCTATGAAAAAAACAACGTCTTGCTGTAATGCAGAATACATGTGGCATTTGTTTATTATAGGAATTACAAGAAAAAAAGAAAAAAGAAATAGATTGTGCCCGACGCCGCCACACGAGCTCCATAAAGAAGTACAGATAACAAACAAACATGATTGTGTTGTGTCTTTCACCTGTGATTACAGTGCATAAATGTACTAATTGGTGTCTGTTGTGGTGGCTGTGATCACATGAAACACTTTCTTCTTTTGTAATTGTAGTTTATTCTACTAACAGACACAGCAGGAGCTAAAGGGACACAAGGTTGCCTTACAGCTACAGCCGTACAGGCCATGTAACCTGAATTAACAAAGCGGATAATACTGATGGCTGAAAAAAGCAGAGAGAAAAGAGTACAGTGGGCTTTTCTGTTTTTCAAGATCTATGTCTTGATGGTGTTTATTTCAAGGCATGAAAAAGGTTGAGGAACACTAACGTCTTCATCTTCATGTCATAGCTACCCCTTCTCTGAACTGGAGAATCTGCTGACCACAAGCTGGGTCAAAATTGCACCAAACGTGAAGTAGAACAGTTCAGATGAACAGTTCTCAAGATAGGAAGGTAGACAGGCAGAAAGACAGACAAAGATGTCTTGCTTTAAAGTTAGACATGGCCCCTGTCTATCTTTTTATTTACCTTTCATGGCTTCCAGTCCTTTTTTGGCGCTCTTTGTCTCTATAAAACGTTAACAACTGGTGGTGGAACGTTAAGGTGAGACGACATGATGTCTTGAGTCTAAATCTGTGTGTCTGCAGTGTATATGTCTCCATGTGCACCCAAAGAAGAGGTATTTGTCTCTCAATGTGTCTGTATGTGTGTGTGTGTGTGTGTGTGTGTGTGTGTTCTATTTTTAGGCCCATCCCAAGCAGAATGCATCTTGGGAAAAGGTATGAGTTCAACCAAGCGAGCATTATTCTTTGAGTCAGTTCCCTTTCTTTTCTCTTCTTCCTTTCCTCTATACATCTATATCTTTTTTTCATTTCTTGTCATCTTCTCATCCCCTTTTCCCCCTGTTCTATACTCTTTGTGCTATTCCGCCACTGTGCCATTCCAAAATGATGTGTGTGTGTGTGTGTGTGTGTGTGTGTATATATATAACCTCATCTCATCATGTATACAGTGGGCAAGTTGTGTCTATTTTTAACTATTAGCAAACACATTTGAACTAATGTGAGAATGACTTGAAACGCTTCCTTGCATTTCTTGTCTCCTTGGTATTCTGTAGATGGTCTCCATCTTTCACTGCAACCCCTCCTCTCCTCCCTTCTCTCTCCTCTCTTCTCTCTCTCTCTCGGCCAGAGGAGTACTTGGTATTCTATGGATTGTGTGCTCTTCTTTCCTCTCCAGTCTACTCTCTTCCTACTCTGGTTTTTTCCTCTGCTCTTCTTTTGTACACTCTACTCTCCTCTCTTTTTTCTTGATGTACCTTATTTGTTTCTCTTTTCTGCTACCCTCTTATTTTCCATCCTCTCTTGTCTGGATTCCTATAAAAAATACTCATTTAAAATTTAATAACTCAAGATTTGAAAAAAAAGGATTTCTTGGGGACATCTAGAACTGCAGGAATGCTCTCACCAATAAACATGAGGCATGAGAACATGAAGCTTTATGGTCATGTATCCCTCATGTACGTTGTATCTTACTGATACTGCTGCTGAGCATATGAAGCATATCACTTTGTACACTTAATTGATATTGATGCTGAGCATATGAAGCACACCACTTTGCACTACCTCGTCATGCCACTCTTTTTCACACCCCTCAGGTTCTTACATGTTGTTGCATGATCTTATTTTACCGTTTTGTTTTGTTTGTTTGATTGTTTGTTTTGGGGGTTGCCTTTCTAATGTTTTAACACTTACAAAGGGAGTTGTAGTGAAACGGAACGGTATACAGAGCCACAAGCAACAATCAACAAAGTCAAACAAAAGGCACAAAAACTTTAGACAGATGTCTATTTCAGATTCAGGTGAGAGCTGCATTTCTGTTTGAATTAAATATGCAGACTTTGAAATGTAAGTTTCAGTGACCTCTCTGAACTCCACTCAGGAGTTCATTCTGCATTCAGGAGAACATTCTCATTTTCAATAGTTTTCAGGAGCTATTTGGAGATTAATTTTATTATCCACACTTTCTTTTTTATGGCTGGCATATCTTTGTAATTATTATACCATTACAGTTAATACAGGCTGAAAATATTCTCAGTTTTACCAGCATTGTATGTGTACTGTATTCCCAAAACTGAGCAAGGCTTTCCTGAATTGGAAAAATGGTGATGAACAATCATACTCTAAGAAACAATGCACTCAGTCACCAGGTCTATTAGATATATTGTCAGGCACACCTAGCTAAAACTAATGCAGTGCAAAAAAAATAAATCCGTCAATAGGGTAATAATGTTCCGTTTTTTTTTCTGAAAGTGTTGTTTTAGAGAAATGCTGATTCAACTTTGTGGTCATCTTGGATCCTGCAGTATGAGAAGCTGTTGAATTGTATTACATTATACTGACAGGCGAATCTATCATTGCGTCCACCACATTTCTTTCAGTGAGGGTAATAAAACAAAAAAACCTACTCTCTATAGATTCTCATTCTTTGATCTCAGTGACAACTCCCACAGCAACGATATACTGTAATTCAGCAGCAACACAAACCACATCCTACAAAACCACCAAACAGTTGAATCAATACCTATTTAAATCATTATCATCATCTCTTTTCCCATTCCTAAGACATGCAAACAAAAAAGAATGTCAGTGCCAGTAGAGCATTATTCTGCTATAATAGCAGAAAATAGCAAAATATGCTATTGTAAATAACTGTAATTAATTTTTACTATCCAGTATATTAATAATCAAGGCAACATGGACCCCTGGAGAGGTTTCATATTGAAAAATGATTGTTAGAGGGAAAAAAAAGACAAGTTCGTAATTATCTCATCCAGATGTCTGCTACTGTAGCTTGCAGTCTGATCAAGTTTGTGATTTTCCTTTTTTTTCCCTTTTTTTTTTAGTAAAGATTACAGACATTTCATTTTAATGGAAAGTATAAAGCCTTTTACTTTTCAATTACCAGCATTATACTTGATGTTAGAGTGAAAGGAACATTTCTAGTGACTCATCTGTGACCCCCCCATAGTTCGAGACAAAGACTTTGAAAAACAGAAAAACGGTCAATTTGCTAACAGAGGGGTGTTGAAGTCATCAAGTTTTTATATAAATATTCACTGGAACCATGCGACAAGCCACAACCGGAATTTGATAATTATTATCTGCCTCTTTCCCTTGGAGGGCACTGATGTGTGAAATATTTAAGGTGCCAGACAGAGCCAGAGTTAGAAACTCAGACAGCGAAAGCCAGAGAGAAGCTGAAAGCATGACTGAGTCAGAGAGAGCGTAGCTTCAATGACAGTAAGCGAGCACTTTCTGTCTCAAAGATTTTCACACTGATTTCATAAGCTGTGGTTATCATCAGAGAGAAACCTAGAGGATATAATGGGGCACAGACATATGAAAATGCTACAGAAATCCCACCCCCAAACCCAAAAATTCCCATTAGGATTATACAGTGCAATTGGACTGCATTGAACTGCGAGAACTGGTCATCAGAGATAAAGGCTCAACATAAGAAAGTCTTAACTTGGGGGGTCTCATGTCACATAATAAGATAAATCCCATACATTATAAAAATGTATACCTTTCTGAGGGTTAGTGAATGAAGCATTAAAATCTGATGGGAGCAAAGTAAGAAACAAATGCCCAATGGTGGTGTGATAATATATTGGTAAATGTTTTCTAAAATGTGTGTAAACGTGTGACTTTCATTTTCTAGTTGTCACAGCTGGGTTTAACATATAAGCTATGTGTCAGTGTGACTTTGAAAACACTATTGCTGGTACAATATTGAGCAGAAAAATCAATACTACCACAGCATCTGTAACCTCACATAATCTCATTCATGAATCATCAAGTGTTTAATGGTAAGCATGTTATCCCGACTGTCTAAGAGGGACGCCCCCCAGGATTAGGACTCAATTTCGAGTGGCACGACTGGTAGAATGTTGAATCCACAAACCTAAAGTGGATCCTATTTCAAACACTGGAAACTATATTGAATGAAATGTATAAAGGTGAATACTTAAGAGGACCTGATAACCAGAATGAACCAGTTACACCACTGTAGACTGTCCTCGCCCTGAAACCAAAACTAATGGTGCATATGTTGGTGATCCCTTATGAAATTATATATGTGAATATGATATGAAACCTTGTCAAACAAATTGTAAACACCACTGAATACCCCTGATCCTATATAAATCTCCATCACATTTATAGGATCCTTTTAAACACACTCATTATGAGCATTATCGCATATACTATCTATGAATGCACTATAAAAAGGATAATTCTCTTGTATTTCTACATGTTTACTGTCACATAAGACAAATACAATAACATTTAGACAATAGTGGTTGACACCTATCTTAATGTTGAGCTCAGTACAGTGTGCACGTTTATTAGTCCTTGACTTTTGTCAAAAGTAAATCAAAGACCACCATTAAATTTTGGGTAACAAACTTATTTATTTATATATTTAACATAGTTTATTTTTTAGTGGTCAGTGCTTTGAATGTCATTTCCTTTTGCACAGGAAGTGATCATTTGAAGGTAATTTATGAAGCAGTTGCATGTCCAAGAAGAGCAGGGAATTTACCTTGGAAAAAGTAAAGCTCAAGACCTTCTTGTCAAATCTAAATGGAGTAATAACTGCAAGGAGACATGCATTTGAAGTGACCTATATCAACCTACTGTCTGGTTGGATACTATGAATACATCACTGTATGGCTCCACAATGATTTGATGCAGTGTACAACGGATATGTATAAGGGGGTTGTAGGTTGCTGATGCTTTCACTTCCTTAGTGACATTGGCTGTTGTGATGCTGTAAATGTAATGTGTATTTGTAATATGCACCATTAAGAGGTACATGCAACAACTACAATAACACGAAACACCTTACTGCGTCAGCATGGTTTTATGTTACATTTTCAATGCATTTCAGGACATAACCTGGGGCTATATCAATTGTCAATGGTGCTGAACTTCAGGCAATCTTTTCTTGGTGTTGATTTTTATGAAAACCACATAATTTCCATGTATGAAGAGTCCTTTCCTCAGTTAAGTGCAAGATGCACAACGTGAATGTTGATGTGCACACTTTTGGCAGAGATGATCCCCCAGACGATCCGACGGCCCGCCGACGGGTCGTCTGACGTCACAGCGCGTGAGCTGCAACTTTAACTGTTTTCTGTAACAACAATATGTTTCAGTGGGGCTCATGCCGCACACCATTTGAAAGTTAAGATTATTGTGATTTGATTTATTCAAACCATTTCAAGATACAACTACCGCAGCGGGTACAATCAACGCCAGCAAAAAACAACAACACATGATGTCACTCACCTATGGAGTCTTCCAACAATCTTTACAAGTCCATACAGTCCATATTTCCACATCATTGTCCACAAAAACAACCCTGTTACATTGGTAGAGGTCCAGAAAATCGAATCCAGTAAAATGTTTAGTCCACAAAACGTTATTAAACCCATAAATACATCCATAAATCCAAACAGGCTGCTGTTTCATATTTCAAATTGTTCATTTTTCCGTCGTATTTTCAACGACAACTCCCGACCACTGCTAGCCACACACTTGGTCTGGGTCTCAAAATGGCTGCCACACGCTGCCTTTTTGATTGACACCATGCTTGACCTATAATGTGCTTCCAATCTCGGGACATAAGACCAAATAGCCAACCAGCGTCAGCGTTGAGAGAAGTGACTCCCATTGATTTTTTGTATCTAAGACTGGACCTATCATAGCTGACGCTGAAAGTGATTGACAGTTCACGTAGCCAATGAAATTCTGGAAAAAATGATATCCTGGTTCAGTGGGTTGAGCTAAGGGATAACACGTTATGCCTAGCTTAAAGGCACACAGCTCGCAACATCCACCTGTTCCTTATAGCTCGTTGGTTTCACGGAGGAAAAAAATTAGCATAATATGTTTATAATTCAGTTACCCTGTTTCAGTAATACTGAGAGCGAATCTGGATGGTAACTAAGATTGTTGAAGAGTTTTAGCGTTTTTATCATAGGTATGTGGCTGTGGTTACCAAGTGTCCTTTTGGAGTCTCCAAATGTACTTTTTTGGAAACGCCTAAACATAATCTTAGAAAAACACGTGTAAAACACTCATTTTCTGTGGTATTGTTATCGACTTTGGACCTGAACTAGGTAAGACTTCAGGCTATGGCCCCAGTGTGTGTTCCAGCTCATAACTGCCAGCTGCAGGCGTCGGTTTGCAAAATAATTCAGGCGATAATAAAAAAAAAAAAATTATTTCAGTGTGTTCAAACCTCTGTAACTCTATGACAGTAGCACTCAGAGTGATTCTGACTGTTTGGGGAAGAAATTCAGAGTGTTTCCTTTCAAAAGATATCAAACCTATGCATGTGCTACAAATGGTTCAAGAATAGCTTTCAATTTACTTTGGGTACGCACTGGATAGGCGTTGTAGGCAAATTTAGCCGGAATGCTAACAGGATCAACATGCACGCCTAACCCAACTCACAATATGGTCCAATATATTTAGCAGCTCAAGAAGACATGTGGAGCAGCCATTACAACACTGCATGTGCTGAACGTTTCTCAGGTGTGAGCGGCAGCTTTTAATCCATCTTTTGGTCTTAGTGACTGTGCCGAGCCTAGTGAGCCTAAAGAGACTGAAGATATCACATAAAGGGTGCTAGGTTCAAACCACTTTGATGTCATATTGACTTTACTACATGGTGGGAAGTTGATGACACACTGACTACACCAGTATGTGTGTGTGTGTGTGTGTGTGTGTGAAAGAGAAAGTGTGTCTTGGCGCAGACAGCACACTTTGATGATGGTGGTATCACCCTTGAACACTCCTCTGCTACTGCACCATGGGCACAAACACACACACACAGACACACACACACAGCAGGATAGTTGACATTGCTGCTTAGATCAATGTAGCTGACTACTGCTGGCATCAGTAACAACACTCCCACAGTGAAGAGCTTCCTATGGCGTTCCAGTCAATATGGGTTAATGGTGTAACGGACTGCTTCTTCCTTTCCTCGCTCACTGTCTCTCACTCTCTCTACTCTTTATCTCTCCAGCACACACACACACACACACACACACAAAGACATAAATGCGCAAATACGTAGCAGCACCTCACTATCCAAGTTAACAAATCCACCAGTAGTCCTTCCTTCCGTTAATGACTTGCTATGTTTGCTCTAAGAAGCTTCCCCCTGAATCCATTGGCTTTGACCAAACTCCCCAATCTATTAATCTCAGTGAGGGGCACACATACACGGATAGGAGCGGGGGATGACAGGTCGATAGTGAGCTAAAATAAGCTATGCAATGGTTACAGAGAAATGCAGGAAATGTCAACCGTAATCATAATAATTGATATCCTGCTGGAAAAAAAAACACTTTTCAGAAAGGTAAAAATGTCTTTTTATGTATCATTTATCTGAGATGGTTGGAGCATCATTTCCAGTTAAGATATCAAGGGATGTTCTGCAGTTATCTTTTTACAAGCAGAACATGCATACACTAAACATCTGAAATGAGTCCTTTTTGTGTGTGTGTGTGTGTGTTGCATACCAGCTTTCATTAATGTGTGCGTGCAAGTGTGCTCTACTTTAAGACATCCCATTATATACATCAAAAGCAATTTAATAAACATCATATTATGTTTACACCAAGCCTATTAATTTCAGTCATAGCAACTATTTTCACTTCAAACAGATATTTTATGTCTATATATATATACTTATATCCCACCCCTTAATGTATACACACAAACAATTTCTACTACAGACTAATCAAAAGGAAATCCAAATGATTTTTTTCCTTTGAATGACTGAGACTTGTCTACCCACTGAGTTTCACTCTGATGAATTAAGTTTGTGTTGCCAAATCTAAAAGCTCAATAATGAGCAGTTATTATTGTCAATGTGTTAATGCTGAACATAGCACACACACACACAAACATTTTCCAAATCAGCAGCTTCAATATGTGCAGAATAAGCATGTGGTGATAGAAATGTACTGTAGCTGATCATCACTGATGAATAAACTACTAGCATGGATCGAAAAATATAGTGACAAGCATGTTGTGTGATAACAACTTGAGGAAATAATGAGTAGAAACAATGTCTTATGCTTGTCAACGTTGCTTCAAGAAACTGCCGCTTGTGAGCAGATGGTAAAAGTGTGTTTCGATATTTTTTTTTTTAAAAACACATTTTGTTCTATGGTTACATAGAAACAGCTTGAGCACATTTTTTAATTATCTGTGAACCTTGATAACTGAACCCCCTGAAGCTTTTTGTTGATTATTCTTTATTTTGGATTTAAATGGTCAGCTGTTTTTCAAACAGGAAAAATCACATCATCAAAGATTTGAGTAGACAAACAGAAGAGCATGTGGGTAAAAACGCATTTAGAAATGCGATATGCAATGTGGGATGGAGCAGGACGTTAGAAATGAATTCAGGTTGTGATTTAAGACACGGTAATTTAAACATTGCAAAACAATCCATACAGAAAACGCTCTTGATTCTGTATTTGTGACTCATTCATCTCATTGAACAGATACCCTTTATCAAATGAAACAATCTTCACAGATTCTTTTGGAACATGGAACAGGGGACCTGTGGTGGGTTGGTTTTTTTTACGTTCCAGGTTTGAGTTGGCTGCTCCTGCTTTCTATTATTAACAGTATCTATAATGACTGATAAAGCCCCCCCAGTTTATCTTCGAGTTTCTGGTGTCACGATAGGCCTCGTTCATTCACCCTATATTATTGTCAAGAATCAAGAAAACAATGATCTAAAAATAATTCTGTTTGCTCGGTCTCTTCCTCCTCCTTACTGCTTCAAAACAATTTGTCCAATAAATTTCTGATGTTACTCAGCCTGGTGAAGACTGTTTGAAATGTTGCTGTCCTCTTAGCTCCTCAGGAGCTGTGCAGACCCGACAGTGGTTTCAGAGCACAGCAATAGACAAATGTACATTTGAGTAAGTCTTAATTAGACTTACTTACTTAGATGTTTATTCACCACTCTCTGGTTCTCATGTGAATTCCCAGAGTCTTTGTTGTCTACCTAACAAATTTAATAACAAAAATTAAATTAAATTATTATAAAAAGTATAAAGTGTTATTATCATTAAAGTTATTAAATAATGAATAAATACAATGATGAATACTGTTAGTTTAAATAATGGCTAAATGGCTAGATTGTGTCTATAATAAACAGTCTAGTCCATCATGACTTTATCATCAACAATCTAAAACCTTATTTTGAAAATCACTTTTCCAAATAACCTCGTCAGTCTTCTAACATCCCATAGTTCATATTCATACGTCATCAACTCCCATCTCGTGCAATTTGGTGCAATAGCTGTTAGTAGCCCTCTGTGGTTAAGTAAGGCCAATCTAAGGCACAAATAAGAAGACTATCTAGCTGGAGGCATCGGAAAAACTCGAGATGAATAAATCTTTCTCAACATCGCGTCAAAGGACTTAAAATCCTCGGAGCAGGAGGCTCCGATCTTTTTGCATCCTGTCCAGTGGCTGGTGGCTACAGGGCTCCTGCCTGTGCAAAGCCTTGCATCAGTAAGATTTGGAAGCTTCTAGAAGTGTTGCTAATGGATTCTACACCAGTATACACAGGGAGGGAGGGAGAGGGGGAGAGAGAGAGAGAGAAAGAGAGAGAGAGAGAGAGAGAGAGAGAGAAGGTGGAAGTGCCAACACCAAAGGAACTTCCGGCAATTTTATAGATACACACACATTCTGGCACGGCCACTTGCGCATTACATGTTGTAATGCAGTGTAAAAGTGATACGCCTAACTATACATGGCCATATGGTATTATTATGGCCATAACAACAAGAAATGAGAGAAAAATTACCCGTGACATGTATGACATGCACTGAGACACGTACACACAAACACACACACTCACACACACACACACTCACATCTGCCCCTCTCTTTCTCTCCTTTTGCTCTGTTCACATCTTATCATTATTCTGCCTCGATTGATTTTCCAGAGTGGTTCCTATGTAACATCATACAGTAATGTATAGATGTGTATGCGCATGTTTATGTTTTGTGTGTGTAGGAGCTTGTGTCTGTGTGCGTGTTTAATATGTGGAGTCCCTTTAAAGGGTTTCCAAGTCATGTTTTTCACAGAAGTCCCTTAGCAGGAGAGGAAATTCTGCAGCTACAGTAGCCTAGGGATGGAAAAATCACACTAGGAACACTAGACTCTGAAGATGTTTCAACTTTGTCTTAACTGTCTCTAACACACACACACACACACACACACACACACACAGCTATTTACCATAATCATCAACAGCTCGTATTAATAGTCTTTGTTAGTCTGAAAAATGTTCTACTGCATTCTTAGTTGAGATGTTAAAAGGAAATAGACTGAAATCTTTTTTCCCCCCTGAAAATGATGTGTTCTATGCTGCATTTGCCCTTTAAAAATACATTTGTTAATAAAATAAAACCGGTTCTTCATTTGATGCACATTTAATGTTTATTGTGTTGTATTTATGTTGTATCATACGTCCATAATGATTAATAACTAAAAGATTTGTTTTTGAGGGTGAACTCTTGACCCCAGTGTATTTCACTTACATTTTCAGGATTGTTCCGTCACTATTGTCGAGAACCCAGACACAGGGGCGAAGGTCAGCACACACAGGCAGACGGCGTGTATCCTTTGCCCATTATCGTTCAAGGCCTTGAGAGGATTTCCCAACTCATTCCCACTCTCCACCAACGTACCTCTTCCCTCCTCCACAACAGTCACCAATCGAGGAGTTGGTGAATGTCAGTCAAACTGATGAACTATTAAACATCAATAACCAGAGGTATCAACATTCCCATATATTTGCCCATGCCACCATGACGCTTCCTTTAGTATACCAGTGATCTTAAACAGCCGGTGGCATGGTCAAATATATCAAAGCAATTACAGACCATCTGGTACCTGTCTCAGTAATTTTAAATTTGTCACTGTTCAGCCACAACCAGTCTGCTTTCCCGTTAAAGAATCCCTACAGCTGAGATGATCTCTTTTTAATGTCAGATCATTGTCAGATGAATCCTTCTTGGCTAATGATCTGATACTTGAAAAGAATTTGCATTTAATGTTTTTAATAGAGACATGGCTAAACAGCACTTCTTGTCTTGCGACACTAATAGAAGCTTTTCCTTCAAACTACTCTTTTTTTTATCAGTCAGTCACACAAAAGAGGAAAGGAGGGACTGCAGCCATTTTTCTATTTAACTATTTGTGTGTAATGCCATTGATTTGGGTGAATTTACATTTACATTTACATTTAAATACATTCCTCTTGAGTTCAAAACAGTATATTCGGTGCTCTCATTACAACTGTTTATACAGGACTTCACAGAGCTAGTCTCACTTGGTATTACTAAGATGTGATGATTAGAAATGATTAATATGATTAATCCTGAACGGACACCTGGGTATTTATATCAACAAAAATAATGACTCCACAGCTATGGAGCTGATGAATTTACTGGACAGACAGCTTTGAAAAGACCAACATGTAAATGAGGGCACTCATCAACCTGGTAACATTCTAGACTTGATAGTTGATAGTTGATAGTTGATAGTTGATAGTTGATAGTTGCCATTGTTCAACAGGGTTGAACAATGGCAATGTTTCAGTATTAGATTTAGGTATTCCTGACAGTCGCTGTGGGCTTCAGATGCTAATATAATCTCAACAAAGACTAAAAAGAAATTTTTTGGTTCAGAAGAGATTCCTAGAGAGTAATACTGAGGCAAAGTTCTATAATACTATGAGATCAACTGAGTCACACAGCTATGACTGCTAAAATGACATGGTTGAAAATTTCAACTTGTCATCTGCTTTGAATGCTCTAAAAGTTTTTTAAAAAAGGCCAACTGACAGAATCTCTACATTGTTAATTAAACAACAATAGTGTTAATGAGATTAAAACAATCTGTAAGGTATCTGAAAGAAAATGTACGAATACTTGGTTCACGGTTCAGTATGATATGTACAAGAAAGCCTTGACTGTCAATAACAAAGTGATACTTTTCAAACATTATTACAGAGACCGCTGAAAATGCTATTCTCTACTATTCATCAGCTACTCAACACTGCTCCTACCCATCCACAGCTCTTAAGCAGCAAAATAACTATAATTACAGCCAGTACTACTGATGTAAAAACGGATGATCCAGCAAATTCAGTGAATAGGTGGGACCATGGGAAAATTCACTTGAGCCTAACTCCACCTCATGCATCAACACTGTTCCCACAGGATTTTTAAAGTGTGATTCGGCAGTCATGTCCTGAAAATTATACAAGAAATACATCTCTTTAAGCAGGGATCTTCATAGATCCCATCAAAACAGCTGTTGTAAAACCTTTACTAGTAACCCAACTTACATGGTAATACAACCACCAACTACAGGCTATCCTCCCATTAATCAGTAAAATACTTGACAAGATAGTTTACTTATTTTGATGAAAATAAGGTCTCACTTCTTGTCCTCTTAAGTGCAGCGTTTGACATGATTTGCCTTCTTAGCCAATTGTCGCTGTTGGGTCTTTCTGACTGTGGGAGAAAGTTTAACGTCACTTATAAAGATCATGTGTTTAAGACTCATGACATCTGTAGTTTCACAGGGGAGCTGCCTTAGGCCACTACTATATATGTTTCCCTAGTTATGCAGATGACATGCAGCTGTACATCTCTGCTGAACCAAGTGATGCTGCAGCTTTGTGTCCATTACTACGTGTGTTTGGGCAGTGAATAAAGAGAAATAGAAAAGAAAGAAATAGATGCTGAAAACCCCATTCATGCCTTTAGTTCAAGCTGAATACTGTACTGCACTATTTACGAGTCTCCTTGAAAAAAAAGTTAGAGTTCAGCTTTTTCAAAACTCTGCAGAACCAGAACAAAGAGGAGAGAGCACATTAGTTGAGTTTTCACTGCCCTGCACTGGTTTCCTGTTACATCTAGAATTGATTTCAAGGTACTTTTCCATACAAAGCTCTAAATGGGCTGGAACCAAGCCACATTGCTAACTCTCATTCATTCAGTATTTGGCATCAAGAACACTGCAGTCATCTACTGCTGGTCTATTGAATGTTAAAAAGGCAAAAACTCCAGCAACACTTGCAGTATACGAACAACGTTATTGTTAGACCAACAATAAAATTGTTTGTATACTGCAAGTGTTGCTGGAGTTTTTGCCTTTTTGACCTTTTCCCTCCTCCATGCACCTTGTGAGTGGGTGAAGTTGTGCCAGAAACCCCTCTCTGGGTCTATTGAATGTTCATAGAAAACAACAATTTGGGATTCAGCTTTTGTCAATTATGGTCAAAAGCTATCGAACATCTATAGATGCAGACTTAGCCAGTTTGCAACATTCATCAAAGCAGTTAACTAGCTATTACTTTTCGCAGAGAGAATTGAAATTAATTTGCACTTTGCCTTGCACTGCTTTAAAATTGTGTGTTCGACTTGATTCTTCTATATTCTGTATACAGGTATCATATTATAAACTTAATTTTAAAAAGATATATTCTGCATTTTATTTTCATGCTTATTTTTGCTTATTTACTGCTGTTACATCAGTTTTTATTCATCTCTATCTTTTTTTTACTATTAATATGAAGTAAAGATAATTTTACTTTTTGTGAAGCACTTAGTGAATGTAATTTCTTTGCTATATAGCACTTGGAGCTGACTTTCTTGTATGATATGTGCTACAGAAATTAGTTTTATAATGATAATAATAATACTCAGAAAGTACTGGCAGTGCTCTTTGCTGCTAAGTGACAATTGCTGCCAAGCAGATAATTTGAGTTAAAACAATCTTTTACTGAAAGTGTAACTATTCAAAAAATTTTAGCATCTGGCACCATGACTACTGAACACATGCTAAGCTTATGGATCAACAGGAAAGTGCAAATTGACATCTTTTACATTCGAAAAAGACCAACATCATGGAGAGAGGTTTCTATTGGACACACAACTTGGGGCTTAATACATATACTCTTGATGAAGGAGTGATGAGTTAAAGTTTATGCACATAGACAGATTTCTGAATAAAAATCGAAATATTCTAAAATACTTTATGTTGGAGATGATGTTGAGGAAGATGGAAGAATTACATTTGACAGAAAGTCTTCCATCCGGGACCCCATGGCATCTGAACTCAAAATAAAAAACAAATCAAAACACAACTGTCACTGTTAATAAAAGACGAGTGAATCACTAAAATATTGTTTTCTTTTTAATATGATGATGGTCTGGAGGATGTTTGTCCCCTTGAATGATGTATTGGAGAAAACAAAAAAAAACACCTTCTGTTTGTTTACCCCTCTCTCATCTCCTGTCTGTCTGTTGGTCTGTCTGTCTCTCTTTCTGCTTCAAGGGAAATTAATTGATGATTATCATGTCTTGCAGAGCTGCTTTGCAATCCTGCTTCTTTATCAGCAAGGCCTCACTTTTTTACCACTTATAGCTTCATTTGATGCACCCTTCCTCTTTCTCTAGGGTCTTATCTGTTGGCTATATGGTCTGACTTAAGGCTCAGTTTATTCTTGTAGTAATAAAAGGATACAACAGAGAAAAGATTTGTTAACAGTAATGGCTATGTTAAAAGAACAGAGAGGGAGCCAGGGTGTCCCGATAAAAAGACAAGACAGAATAAATTCTTTGTTAATGCTTATTAGTTTGAGTGAACAGAAGAAGGACTGGGGATGGGAAAGGATGAGAAGAAGGTAGATAAAAAAAAAAAAGTGTAGGAGAGCAAGAGAGACAAGGTGGGAGAAGAGGGAAAGATTATGTTGAAAATGTATAATGATATTGAATTAATATTTTCATTATTGAAAAACTAACTTGTCTAAATAAGCTCATGTACAGTAGAGTTCAGTTTCGTGCTGTCCTTTTTTTTTTCATCAAGAGATTTGATCAACAACAGCAGCCAAATACAAAGACAGAGAGAATGTGTGTCATAAAAACTCGTACCATACCCCATATCGCAGATGAATGTAAGTAAAGTGACATCGGAATTTGGCTTTTATGTGTTCACCATTATTTATGCTCCTTTTCCACTGTATAGTACCAGATCGCCTCAACTCGACTCACCTCAACTTTTTTGTTTCCACTAGGTTAAAGGTACCTAGTACCTGGCACTACTTTTTAGTACCTGCTCGGCTGCAGTTCCAAGTGAGCCGAGCAGGTACTAAACGGAGTATCCTGCAACATAATCAATGGCTGCCACTCTCTAAACAGCAAAGCTACTTTAGCGACCGTAACTTTTATTTATTGCAGCCCCTATATTGAGGAGGTACAGACATCCGTCTTAAACAGCTGATGGGAGGATCAAGAGAGGTGGACCATCAGAAATGGAAAATGACAACAGCCGAGTCGAGTAGAGTCGAGCGGAGCCGAGTAGAGCTGGTACTACGCAAATCTGTGACAGTGACCCTTAGGATAATAATGTTCTACAATATGAGCTGGGACTTCAGATCTCAAACATGAATTTCTCAATTATGAATTAAAGCTCCTGACCCTGTAAACGAGTATTTTTATGATCACTTCATATCACTGTTCACATTAGTATATGCAAAATGTGCAAAGGATCTACAGCTTTACAAAGCTAGGTTAAAAATAAAATGGCAAAAAGGTTGTTATGCACAGTAAAACTTTCCTTTTACTGAACATCAACACTGTTAAAATTCACATCAAGCAATCAACTAAGGATCCTTACATCATAGATGACGCCACATAATTTCTTGATCAGATGTAATCCCATGTGCCCAATTTGCGCAGCACAGTGCAATATTTAACATTCGCCATGAAGATATAGTGGCTGGGAAGTGGGAATAAATATAAGCTACTGCATCGAGAAAGCAGAGACAAAGGTTACACGCAGTAGACAGGAAAAGACAGCTCTGAATTACCTGGTGTCAGTCTCTCTGACAATCAGCAGTATTTCCAACTGAGGGGAGGAGGATAACCTATATATTTCCAATATACATATATAAGCTGTGTCATATTTCAATATTTAATAACAACATTTATTTTTCTATGTAATTCTCCATGGTATGTTATTATACACAAGTACTTTCACACACACACACAGTTACATTCCACATTTCTGGTGTCAGACTGCAGACACCTCTGCTTGCCGCAACCCACCTCTTTCTGTTCTTCTCTCACTGTGTCTACTTTATTGACTTTAATCGACAGAGGGATGTTCTATAAAGTTGTCCAAAAAAAACACAACTCACAATTTTGATTTTTTAACCCACACTTCCTTTTTCACAGCTGCAGATAAGCAACATGTGGAGACCTGTTACCTCCACCTGGGAGGTTATGTCTTTGCTGCCGTTGGTTTTTTTTTCTGTCTGCCTGTTGGCAGGATAATACAAAAACCACTTGATGGATTTTAATAAAACTTGATAGAAAGGTTGAGGAAGAACACATTCAATTTTGGAGTGGATCCAGATAAAGGGGTGGAGTCAGGAACTTTTCTCTACTATTTCAACATTGCAGGCTTTTTGGACTGTTTTTGTCAATGACACAAAAATAATTTGATAGATTAACATTAAACTGGGTGGAAGGGTGGGGCATGTGCCATGGAGGAAATCATCAGCTTCATCCTGACGAAAACGCCATTAGTGAAATACAATTATCTTGAATAACTATCAAACTTATAATGATACCAATGTGATTCCAAATTCTAGGGGTAGGTGTTCATGGTCAAGTCATATAATGAGGGCCAAACTATCATGGGACTATTGCTTTTAGGTGCAATGACATAATGGGGAAAATAAGCCGCCATGATGGAGGCTTTAGGCTGAAAGATTCAAAAACAACATGGTATCGCAAGACATCAGCACCAATCAGGTGGAATTGCAAGCTTAAAACTACAGTACAAGCAGACATAGATTAAACAGGAGATGTTGCACCCCATCAATGGTGGAATGTAATACCAGAGAATGTCTCTGTTTCTGTTTCTTTGTAAAGCATGTGTGATTGTGCATTGAAGAAAAGAGTAGAGTGAAGGGGAATTTTCCACAGGGAAATCATTTCCAGATGGCGTCAATCTCTGATGGATAAAAAAAAATGTATTTAAAAAAATGCTAAAATGGGTTGGGGAATATGTTTGGTGGGTGTTAATAGCCCTCTAGCCAGCCCATCAAAATAAAATCTATGTGTGGGAAATGTTGTGAAGGAGAGAGCGAGAGGGGAGCGCAAAACCCCTAAAATAGAAAATTATTATGCATTGGGCAATGTTGATATTCTGGCAGGCTGCAAATAAATTAATATATGTGAAACCCTGCACAGTACAGAGTGAGTCACAAAGAATAACGGGGGATCCTGCAGATAAGATTAATGAAAGAGCAGGGAGAAGACCAAGAAGCAAACCACAGCCAGAAATCTATGTGAATAAGTGTGGCACAATAACAAACATTCTCATCCGAGTCCAAATTCCAGAGGGGGAAAACGTATGGCAGTGAAATGGACATTCGTTCATCATGCTATATAATATAATATATATTGTATTAAATGGTATACATCAATTTTTGTTCATTCTTCACTTTTTTATTCTCTTTCTTTTAGTCATTATTGCTACTAATGCTCATTCACTTATATTTGTCTTGGCTTTCAATAAATTCCAATAACTACTGCAGGTCAAAATATTAAGTAGACAGCTAACCTGGAAACCAAGCTTAGATGGAACTTGCATGACTTATCACAAACTGATGACTGATCTTATACACACAAAAAACACATTTAAAAAATAATGCCTTGTTTTAATGCATGAATGCCATTTTGTTACATGCACACAATCATTCACCCTAAAAAAATACAGATACATTGTCATTTAACACACATGCAAAAAAAAAAACATATTCCAGGACATCCGTGGAAAACTAAGCAATATAGGAAAAAAAGACATTAGCAGGAAGACCTGTCAGTTATATGCACACATGCAAATACTCACACACACACACACAAAATCATAACTACTCCTGTGGCAACAAACACACTTAAGGGTCCCCACAGATGTGAAATGGAACAATGGAAATAAAAAATATGGACAAAATTTTAAAAACTTTAATGGCTGTCAGGCCAGCTTTCAACATACATGAACGCACACACACACACGCACAGAAATATACTGTACAGTATACACTGTACAGTAAATAAATAAAATAAAGGTGAAAACACACACACGGAATAAGCGTGTATATTTGGTTTCTTGAGTTTGTCTTTGATATTTAGAGATTATGATTCAAAGATTAAGTATTATACAAGCGGAATAGAAGACTTGTGCGTGTTGGACTTGTGTATGTGTGTGTGTGTGAGCGTATGAGTGTGTGAGTGCGTGTGTTAGTGCATCTTCAAAAGGTCAAGCTAAGCATTCATGTCGCAGGAATACAGACATGGAAATGTCTCGTATGCCAGATTCATAACACGCATGTAAGGACACACAGCAAAACAACATGCAGTCAGGAAGACAACACAGAAAGCATTGTTGTAAATATGGACCTCTCAGTGTAGAAATAAGAATAAAGGACACATAAATACATGACTACATACATAAACTGTGTAGTAGTGTAATAATTAAAGCAGTACCGACTGATAGAGGGATGACAAAAACAGCTCGGATTTGCCCACACATAACTATTACCACTAACAGGATAATATAATATATAATATATATAATATACAATAGGACAGTCCAGAAAAATTGTCTGCTTGTACATGACTGCCTGTTCAACTAATTTCAATAGAGGAGTTCACCCCCTTAATTGTGTGTGCCATAAATTGACACACACAATTTTAAACAAGAAACTTTGTGTCCAAGGATACACATGCCCCCGTGACTGGAAAATCTCAATCTGTGCTGCTGTCGATAGACCTTAACGTGGCTCTATCATAGCAGAATAATGGCAGAATGACATAAAAAAACTGCCTGCATACAAATGTGCCAAAAATGTGAAAATAAACTAAGTGAAGAAACAATTGTGAAATGCACACCTTTTGGGTCCCTACAAAACATGTGTGAAATTTCATTGAATTCTGTCCAGCGGTTTTTGAGGAGATATGGATAGACCATACACCCTATCAATGTTACGTATGGATGGACAATGGTAGCCATATGCATTTCTAAATTTAGCACTTGCTGGGAGTCTTTAATGTGTTTGTAAGTAATGGCATTATTTTTATTTATTTATGTAGCATACTCCTCTACATTTTCCTTAAAACTCATTGTTATTCACACATTTTCCAACACGGTTCAGCCACTTTGTAGGTAAAGCTTCAGTCATCACTATTGACACAGGAATTATCTGTGTGCCATGGCCAATAATGATACATCACTATGTACCATCACACATTGCCTTACCTTCGTATACAGCTTTGAAGCCCTGTGCACTGACAGCAAAGTCGGTGGTAAACCATAAGGCCAATATAGATCCACTGCTGACTAGAGGGGAGGGCAGCATGAATCCTGACAACCTGGAAAAGAAAGAAATTTTGATCATGACTGAACTTCCAGCATTGTGAAATCTATTATACGTACAGTGTACCTTAAGGTGCCGAAGCCAAAATAAATTTCAGTACTAGTGAGGGAAAATAGTCAGACCATTTTACTAGAGAATGTCCACAAAAGTGAGCAAACTGAAGTGCAGATGTAAGTAAGTGTCAATACATCTAACCAAGAGAACAATTAAGGACAAGTTTGACCACAATTATTTTCCATGTTTTCACTACATACAAAATGTAATAGTAGGCAAGGAGCGCAAAAACAAAGAACAAGTGGAGAGTGGAAATTAAAGGGAAAAGAAAAACAACATTAAAGTAAGCTCCAAGTGCTAATGTAATCAAATCAGTGATGAGTCTGTTAACTGTAATCATTTTCTAAAGTTCATTTTTTCACAGCACTGGAAGGTCTGCTCGACCAACACCGAGGTGTGCTGGGGTGACAAACAAATTTAGCGAATAAAACTGAGAAAGTGCAAAAGAGTCAAACAGGAAAAAAGGTTTAGAAAAAGGACAAAGAATGGTGGATGTACAAAAATGACAGTCAACGCCTGGGCAAGACAGGAGGACAGTGAAAACAGAGCAGTGAAAAATGAATAAATTCAATTCTCATGCCTAAACGCAAGGACACAAAGGACGGACGAGAATGGATGAAGGCAGCATGCAAAAAGGGACAAACAGGAAGAGGGATGGAGGCAGGAGACTAGACAGGAGATCGAGGTAGGACAGAACGGAGAGTTGCAGACAGTGAGAGGACAGAAGAGAAGAGAGACGCAGCAAGGTTTTGTTTCTCATAAGTGTAAATGAGATTTTCACTTTACTTATCCACAGCCGTGTCCTGCAACTCAAGTGTCCTTTGTGTTCAGCTACACTAAATAGAGTGAGGCAGCCATCAGTCTTTTGGCATTTTACGTTTAGTTAGATGATTTTTGGAACATTCTACACCCGTAGCTACTCAATTATGTGCCATCTTTTAACCAATGATTCATTAATCCTTTTCAAACTATATTGAATGATCTATATATATATACATATATATATATTTTTTTATATATATATGAATGCTGTAATATCACTTTATAAAGTATTGTTGTCTATATATGATATAAAAATATATCAAGGCCAACTGGGGACACCACTTACAATCTTACATTAATAGAACAAAGTGAAATTGGTACAACTAAAGTAATTAGTGGTTGCACACTTTGCTGCTTCATTTTAATAAGTATTACAAATTTTAAGGGCAACTATTGTGATTTGACCCAATGCCAAAGTTTTGACACTGCTCAGAGATTTAGAGAGAGGCTGACTGGGACTTGACTGGAACACTTGACTGGAACAATGAGACACTGGCTGCATTATGGAGCCATCATGGCTGATACTGAAAACTGCAGAGGTTATTTTAACAAGCTCTGGTATTTGTCTCGATGAATATTTAGTTCAAACGAGTGCATTCAGAAATATGCACTGATTAAAATCATATTAAAAAATTATTATTTTTTTAAATCATAAAATGGTGCTGTGATTTGTGTCTCAAATGGAGGATTGACCAGGAGACAGATGAGAAATCATTCACATGTGCACACACACACACAAGATTGTCAGTCAGTGAGTCAGTCAGGTAATGAGCAGTAATCATCTAGCTGTCACTGTACTGATGGACCGAAATTATTCTCTATCCCTGTCTAGCCGTCTTTCTCTCTCTTTCTGTCTCTCTACTCTCTTTCCCTGTTCTCTGTCCATCTCGCTCTCCCTCCCAATCACACTGATCCTACGGCTGTTTGACATTTATGCAAAAATAAGTGATCCGGTTTAAGACTATGTGACCATTTATCCAGTTGGTCAACTATCCAACGAGTCAAACCGCTTATGTAATCAGACAGCCACTCCAGATTTCAGCCAGCTGGTCTTTACAGTCAGCTGACCAATCATCCAGCCTGCCTGTATGCCCTGTCTGTTGCTTTGTCCATCTGCCTGACTGCCCATCTGTATCTGCCTGTTTAACAGTCTCTCTCTCACGCTGCCTGCCAGTCAGACTGTTGGCCTGTCTGATGTTGACAGACTCTTAACGTGCTATGATTGTTGTTTAGATTGGACGATGGTACAGAAATCAAACCATGGTGCAGAAAATAGCATCAGTGTTATTTTCATTATCATCATATGAATAGATTTGACAAGGGAAAAAAAAAACACTGCGTAAACAAGCTGGTCAATCAAAATAATGTGACTACTGCAGTTTGGCAGTTTTTCAGATCTGTAGAAAATAGTGACGCTCTAACTATTCAGTCTTTGAGTTCAAAAAGTTCCAAATGCTGCAGCTAATGACCACCAACAAGCCCTCACACCTACGCAGCAAACAATAAAATGTGAATATAGAAAAGGAGTCAATATTATTGTCATGGGGATAACCCATGCCTGCTAATATGACTGTTTAGCACACTCACCTGTGGAGTAGTATTTCCTGGTCTGCTGACCAAACCAGAAGTGGTGTAAACCAATGGTTAATGTGGGGTTTTTTGGGGGGGGGGACCAGGGCTGTACCATGAGTGAGCCAAAACACAGGGGTGTTTTGGACTGGATCAACAGTAATAACTTTTTTAAGTGACTTAGTTAATTACTTTATATGTCTATCAATTCACAGGGTTTGAAGTGTTTATACAGTATATACACAGAAATGTGTAATTACTTTTATGTTCTATATTTGGGTTAATTGATTTTAATTAACTATGGTTTGGCCGGGGGGGCTTCTCCAATAAAGCCAGAGCAGTAGGCTCTACTGGAAGAGTGTATGTATGACTTGCCTGTGGAAGTGCTGTCCGTTTCAGAGCCCTATAGAGGAGAGGCCAGTTTTGATTATCTTGTTGCTGATAACCATTTTCTGCTCTTGATGAGTTTTATCTCCCTTTTGTAAATATTTTTGCATTTTGTGTACCTATAACCACCATTCACTTATCTTCACTTTTGCACTGCACTTGCTTTTGACAAAATAAAAGTAAATACCAGGAGAATATTTTTGACTCCAGGACTCCTCCTTCCACCACTGGGCAAACCCCTTACAATTATACTCTAAATAAGAATATAAAAATGCACACTGTGCAGGGAAAAACCTAATAAAGACACCAAGGGAGGTGTGGTAGCAAACATGTAGCATTTAATAGCATATTTGATGTCACCAGAAAATAATTCTTAATTAACTCTCTTTGTCAAAAGGCTCAGTGATATGTAGCCGCTGTCGTGTGGCATGATACTGCATTATAAAGCAGTATTGAATACTGAAAACACATTTAGCAGTAACATTCTCCTTACAGCCCCACATATTTTAACCATGTAATAAAATTAGCCAATAATATCTTTCATCTGTTAAATCTGATCATCTTTAAAGCAAGAAACCATGATGTATGAAAAAGTACTATTTCAGTAAAAGGTGTGTGTGTTGCTAAGAATAGACATCTAAAGTGCAGGGCTGTATCATCACCACTCTTCTGTCGGTGAAGTTACAGAATGAGAACACAGTTCCCATGTATTTTTATTAATGAAAATAGCGGTTGCCCATAGAAACACTGTACATGTGTGCTATATGTAGCACTATGTGTTGGTTAATGCCATTAAAATAGTTATTCAGTTATTGAAAATGAGGATAAGGTAGACTCAGAGCCTACAGGTGGACACTGGGGTGAGAGTGGGGCTTGTTTCATGAACATCAGTAGGAGTGGCAACAGCAGTGGTAGCTAGTGACAGGACTGCCCTACAAAACAAAAGTGCAGTATCTGCGAAAATGCCAAACCGAGAACTGCCTTGTGTGTTTTTCTTTAACGAAGTGTAAGCATCAAATTATATTTAACCACCAACAATATGATTGAATAGATGAGAGTGAAGTGAATTTCAAACACATTGTAAGCTGACTCTCAGGCTGACTTAAGCAGCTGTATGGCAGATACTGCACTTTGCCTTTGTTTTACTGCAGTAAAATTATACGGTCATACAGTGATAAGGTGTGGCCCAGCAATCATTTGTGGGAGAAATATTTCATTTTCAATGTATTGGGAGGTCAGTTATTAAGTTTTCATTCAGATACACATTCTTATGCCACATCAATGGCAAAATTATGATTCAAGATAATTATTGTTAGCCTACAAAGAAGCAGTAACTAACAGCCTCATCTTCAAAGAAGGTTTTAACACAAAAGCAAATGGTAGTATCTGACATTCTTTATGTTGAATTGAAATTGAAATCCATGCAGTTATTGCAATCTTCTTTAGGTTTCACAGTGCATTTTTGCAGATACTGCAAAATAACTTTAATATCGCCAGTATATGTGCGTATAGAACAATGACACTCTAAAAGAGTGAAGAGACGATACAGAACTTTTGATCCAGGCAAAAAAATAAATAAAAATCTATTTCACAAAAGCTGCATATTGCACTTTGTCTTTGGAAGGCAGAGTTTTTATGTAGGTGATGTGGCGAAGGACATGAAGAGGAAGGGTGAGCACAGCACTAATGGCTCATGTGAATGCAATGACTAAGGATGTGGTGGATGTATGTCACAGTGAGAGGAGTATTCCATGTGAGTGAAGCTATGCGCTTGGATCAGAAAAATAGTCGGTTTGTACTACAAAGTCATAAAGCATCAAAGGCTCGCTGTGAAATCAAGCCTGCTAACATGCATTAAAAATGCAACATTAACAGAGCTGCAGAGGCTGCTGGTCTTCATGTTGGTGGTCTCACTTGGTGTCTCTAAGTTAATGTGGTATTGACATGTTGATGTTCAAATGTTGATCCTTATTCTCTTGAATTTAATTATTTAATTAATTTAAAAATAATAATGCTGATATTCTCCAATGCTGACTGAATGTAGTAGAAAACGATTTTTCTTCAGGTTCCATGCACAGTTTTCTAATGGTCTTGACAAGCTGAATAAATCACACCTTAACAAGGCCAAATTAAGAGTGATGTTGGCAGCTCACATCTCAAAGGTAAAAAAAATAACTGCTTGTCAGGCCCTTCAGGAAGCTGCCAGGTGCAACGGCAACAATTAACCCAAACCAATCCCTGTACACCCTGTACGATCTTACAATTTTATCCATATGACCCCAACCTTCCCGCAAATTTGACCATCATCATAGTTTCCTGCAAGTTTCGCCAAAAATAGCGGTCCCCAACTTTGAGCCTGCAACATCCTAGAGAGACCGGTTTATGAACAGGAAGTTGTCTTTTAAAATCTATTGGCAAGCATGATAAATCCTGACAGGGGAAGCAAAGACGCCACTTATTCAATGACCATTACTATGAATTTTTCTGAGGCACTAGTCCTCCAAGTGTGCTAATGTAGCTGGAACAACAGACAGATTGTAGATGTAGGATATGAGGGTTGAATGAAGTGGACAGAATTAACCAAATTTCCACTGTCCATGTCAAAGTTAAGCTTTTCAAATGACTCATTATATTCTGTTCAAGTTTGCAAAACTAAATTTGCTTGAAAACTTGTAAAACCCACATTCAAATTGGGTTTCCAGGCATTCCATCATTGTACCCTAAAAATAAATAAAATCTGCTATTCTACCTACTGAAACACCTTCATGACATACCAACTGTGATAGCAATTGCAAATCTTGAGCTTGAAAAATTGGCCCAGTAAAACCCAAGACATCCATGAAAAGCATGCAGTGTCCATTTAACTTATGGAAAACAGTGAAACAACAACAACATGCCCACTGATAACTCAGAACTGTTGTTTTCTTACCGGAGAAGCAGACTTTTTTGAAAGATGGCAGCATTTATGACTTTGGTTCTTCATATATCTATAAGCTCTGACGTGACTAATGTAAACTCATAAAACAAATTGAAATGATGATTTTCCATCTTGCAAAGCATTTGGCTTCTTCTTCCTAACACTAGGTGCAACTCCCTGTTGTACAACAGATGTATGTTCCTGGCTGAAACTATTTGTTTGAATCTGTCAGTCTTGGAGTGCAATCCATTCTTTCTGGTGGAACACTACTCTATCAGTGACATCACACAGCTCAGAGTAAATGGATAGACAAGAAGCACTTGTTGTGGAAAAGATAGAAACAAAGTGAGATAGAAAAGGCAGTGAACAGATGATGAAATAAATCTTGAAAACAATGTTTCCATGGGTTTCTTGCCGTTTTCCAATGATGATTTTTGCTAACATAAAAGTTCAATGGCAGAACACAGGATGAGTAAACAGGGGTGATAAACAGCTCTAGCAACAAGGCCGTACCTTTTTGTAAAGTTGTGAAGCCAGAAAGAGAGACACTAAACACTCAGATGCTTATTTCTCTCTGTGTGCTGATGAAGTAAAAACAGAGAGACAAATATAGAGAGAGAAGAAACGAGAGAGAGAGAGAGAGAGAGAGGGAGAGAGAGGGGTGGATACAGACAGAATGGCCATAGGCAAGATGGGCATTTTTTCTTCTCAAGTTTCCCTCTGTACATTATTTTAGCCATTTGAAAGACATGTAAATCCAACTATAAACCCCCAAAAATAAATCATGGGGCCCAAACTAAACACAGAGAAGTTAGCAGTCTAGAGAATGACATTTAAGAAGAACAATGACAATGGAAACAAAATGTGGTAAACTCATTATGTGCAGCACTTTAAGATATTGAATTTATGGATAATTAGTTGTCTGGCTTAATTGTAGACCCCTGGCAATGGAACAATTTTAGAGTCTACCCAAGGCTACATACTCTAGCCTTAAGCTAACTTTTTAAACACTTTATATTGAGATATTTTATGAAGATGTTCTTATTTATTTCTTATTGAGAAGAGAAGAGAAGAGAGCAACGAAGCAGGATTGTGGTTAGCAAGATAAGTAATGGGGCAGCTTATGTTCGAGACTAATGATGAATCAATTCTGAGAAAAATGTTTTTATCATCCATAGAAGATTCATCCTGTCTTTTTCATTTCAGGGTGTCTTCTTCATTTCATTTTTTTCCCCTTCATTTTGGCTGCAAGCAATGTCAAGCAGCAGCAGAGATATAATAAGCCTATAAATTAACACATTGACACTTTTTTTTTTGGCCAGCTGTCCTTCCTTCATTTGGCAGCTGGATCAGTTCCTTGTGGGCTGGGTATGTTTTTGTTAGGTTTGGTGAAGCAAGATAACAGAAAGATCTCCTGGGTGTGTTGAACTTGCATCAAACAGACCTCAGCAGAGACAACGAGACAAGAGAAGAGACGATATAAAAAGAAAACATGAGCTGAAGGAGAGAGATTTGTTTTTACAGGTTTGAACACATTTCATCGAGACAAATTGAAAGACAGACTGAGAAAATGACCTTATCTTAGGAGGAATTACACTGCAGTTGCCTCTGGGAGTGCATGCTACCCATTGGGATGCACAAACTCATTTACACACATACAGACAAAGAAAATACACAGGAAGTGAGAGGTACACACACAGAATCACACAAATCTACGTGGCAGAACTGCAGCAGTATTCGGAGGAGTTGAGTGCCTTGCTCAAAAGCACTTTGGCAGCGGGTGGCATTTGATTTGTGTGATAAGAGGGCAAGAACCTTGCTTTGAATCCCTTTAGGAACCCCACACACGTACACAAGTATCTACCACCATGAGCTCAGAGAAGCTATCCGCATTGATGCTTATTCACTTAAATAATACATAAACATCCATCCATCCATCCATTTATTATCTATATCTGGTTATCCTTTGCAGGGTCAGCTGACACTGGGTGAGAGACAGGGTACGTACTGGACAGGTCACTATTTCATTACAGGGCCTACACATGCAGACACAAACACAAGGGGAAACCCACAAATTGACTAATTCAGGGGGACAACTGGGTTGATACTGGGTTGAGGGTCATTTTTTTAAAGAGGAGTCTATGAACAGACCTGTATTTCCTTCGCATTAATTCAACAGATGAATAAGTAATTCCAGTAGCATTTTATAATTTGCAGTGTGCTAATTATCACAGTAAAATGTGTATACTGTATGTCTCTTTCTCAATGACACACTGATTTCATTCATTCCATTCATTCCATGAATGAAATCAATGCTGCCTTAGTATCTTTCAGTACTTTCACATACAATTTGCTCCAATTATTATAATTATATTGAAAAGAAGCCTGTATTAAAAATAATAATTTCTTTGCAATGTTTGAGAAAAAAAAAAGTCTACATAATTTCAGGTCACAATAGCTATAAAAAAAGCTCCACAAAATCCCAAAGGGACCAATTTGTCTAGGCTGTGGTAAGGAAAAGGAGCAGTGTGGCAGAATATTGTGAGTAGGCAGCTGGCATTGAGACACATTGCACTGGGTCACAGACCAACATTTTTCTATCTATAAAACTGGCTCTAACATGTGTCACTGGCTGCTTCAAGTGGGCCCTCGCAGGATGTGTCATTAAATCATTATATATTAGGGATCTGAGGCTGAAACAATGACAATGTGAAAGGGGGTCCAATATGATAAAGGACTGATGGGAGTGCATCATTGGATGTTAAAGAGAGCAGCTCTGTTGACTCAGATGAAGCTGTGCTGTTGAGGCGTGCTGTGGAGAAAGGTGCGTTGTCCAGTAACTACAACATGCAACATTTCACTTTGACTACAAGTAATTTTTGTCCTTTTTGTCCTACAAAGCAACGTCTAGGTGGCTAAGGCCTCAAAAACTTAAAACTATGGAATTTCAATTAATTACGACCTGCAGACATACAAGTTTAAATGTGGCAGTAGAGTTTTAATTGCAGTTTCTGCCTAGCAGCAGCAGTGGCAGCAAGGGTTTGTGGGTATCATAGCTGCTGGCTGTTAGCCAAGGTTGTGGGTCCTTTTGACTAGATTACTCTCCGTCTCTCTCACACACACACACACACACACACACACACACACACACACACACACACACACACACACACAAAAACCTACTTTTGTTTTCAAGTCTGTTTAAGGGTAATGCACATCACACACTTACCACCTCCTGAACCTCATACTCTGTATTGTTTCACTGTCACAAACAGTTAGATTACAGAACCTGCGTCCGTCACTCAGCGGTGTCTAATTTGTACATATCAGCACGCAGCAATAGACAGGTAAAAGAATTTAACCAAAACTCATAATTAAGAAAAACTACTTTGTTTTCAGACGACAACGAGATTCCCCACAGAAATTTAACATTTAAATGTACCTGTTTGGATGGTAAATAGGTATAGAAAAATGTCAACACAAACGGTGACACAGAGGATAAAACATCTAAGCCAAAGCCAAAAAAGTTAAAAAATACAAAAATATCAAAATGGTGCATATCAAAAAATACTATAATGTATCATATCTTAACTGTATGTTGATCTGATTTCAGAAATATGCCCACAAAATATACTGTATTTTATGAACATGCTCTATGGTCCATGAGATTGAAGTAGCTGACCATGTAATCATAATGTCTCCTGTTCCAGTGTGGCCAGAGACCTTTGTTGTATGTCCTCACCTTCTCCAATCATTTCCTGCCAGCTCTGTGCTCTATGCTATCTATTAAAAAAACAGAGCCATTAAAAAAAGTCTGTCTCAGAGAAAGGCTCTGTCTCCCTCCAACTCAACCTCACATATTGTATTTACCTCACTGGTGAACATGGCAGTGGTAGAAAGCCAAAATGAAAACTGGCCCAAAGCCTGGCCATGGCTCTTTTCCATCAGTGATGTAGGACACTTGGAACAAAAACAATGAAACATAAAAAAAAAAAAAAGTTGTGAATGTGAGTTTTGGACACATGCCAAACACAGGGGTTCTAACAATTCTATTTATCTGTTTGAATAGAAAAAAGAAAACAAAAACACAAAGATAGATTAAAGATATTAAATAATTGGAATTATGGAGATGCTTCTTTGAAAAATAGACCTATTTTTTCAACAAAAATAAAATCACAATACTTTTCATTTTGTACCAATTTTCAAGATGAAGGAGAAAAAAAATAAGACTTGTTTGAGACAACCCTGCCTCTTCTGTAGTTTTTGTTTCAGATGGCAGTGGCTGTGGTTGAATGATCATTTATTGAAACTACCGAGCCCCAGTGCTGGCAATATTTAAAGGCACCCACGTGTTCCATGTTGCAGAGAGACATGGGAAATGCTGTTCCTGAAGTGCTTCCCCATCATAGTTTTTCTTTTTCATCATACATCACAGCACTCACTATGCACACATGCCCACATTACGGATTTAGTGACTGTCACCACCTGATCTACTTAGTGATGATATTTCAAATAAAGAATTGGGTTTTCTTGCTTTACATCCTTGTGTTTCCTCTTGTTATGTGTTATGGCTTTGAGCAGTCATGACATTTTATTCAAGCACAAGACTTATTTCTTACCGATTACGTGCACACATTTGTTCAAATCAGTGTTAGTGAGAACTTCTCCTTTGGCAAGAAAATCCATCCTCCTGACAGGTGTGGCATATCAAGACACTGATTGAACAATATGAGTATTGAGCTGGTTGCAGTAAAGGACCTCTCTAAAAAGTGCTGCATTATCTTGAAGAACAAGAGACATTTTTAGGCCCTAAGCTGCGGACTTCATGTGATTATTCTTCGATATCCCAAAGAAAAAGGGGAGAGACCACCATTTGCCTCATGCGGTTCGACATTTTTTTTTTGCATAGAGTTGATCAGGTTGTTGATCGTGGCCTGTGGAATGTTGATCGAATTCTCTTCAATGGTTCTGCAAAGCTGCTGGATATTGACTGGAGCTGGAACAGATTGTCATACACATCGATCCATAGCATCACCAAACATGTTCAATGGGTGACATGTCTAGTGAGTATACAGACTGTGCAAGAACTGGGATGTTTTCAGCCTCTACGTATTGTGTACAGATCTTTAGTGAACATATAGGGCCATTTATTATTATGTTGCAAAAATTATCATCACAGTATCTGCATTAGAATTGAAATGCATCCACATTGATTGCCTGCAGTTTATGCCCAATCTACGGGTTGCTCTGTTAACAACACTGACATAAACAAACCCCTCACCTATATGATGACACTCATGCTACAGTGTGAGCCATCTGCCAGCTACAGAGTAAACTGGGATTCATTTCTCAAAAAGTAAAAGACGTCACTGAAGGTGAGCATTAGTCCAATCAAATCGATTTTGATCAACTGTTGTCAGGTCAAGATCCCAGCGAGAAGAACAAGCAGACATATAAGCTTCCCTGAGATGGTTTCTGGCAGTTTGTGCAGAAATTATTTGGTGGTGCAAATCAATTACAGAATCAGCTATCTGGGTTGCTGGTCTTAGAAGATCAGGCAGGTGAAGAAGTTGGATGTGGAGGACCTGGGCTGGTGTGGTTAGATATGGTCTGCGGTTGTGAGACTGGTTGGAAGTGCTGCCAAATTTTATGAAACAACATTACACACAGCTTATGGTAATGAAATAAACAGTCAACCGTTCTGGTGAACATTCCTGGAGCCAGCATTCTAATTGTATGCTCCATCAAAACTTGTGACAAAACGGCAAATTTTAGAGTGGCCTTTTATTGTGACCAGCCTGAGGCCCACCTGTGAAATATCATGGTATTTAATCAGCATCTCGATATGTCACACCTGTCGGGTGGATGTACTATTTTGGAAAAGGACGAGAACAAATTTGTGCTTAGGTGTACATAAAGAGTCTTGAAGCTCTTACTTCAACTTGTGAAATGCGAGCAAAAAAGTGTTGCGTTTATATTTTGGTTGAGTCAAATTAAAACATTTTGAACAAAATACAGACGATTTCAGGACAAATGCATCAACAAACTGACATTTCCCCCCCCCCCCCATTTTTCAACTCTTCTATCCTCCATGTATGTCTTCTGTAATCTATCTTTCCTTTGAACCCTGTTTCTCTACCTCCACCATGATCTACCTCTCATTTTGTTGCACAGTACAGTCGGACCACAAGAAACCATCCATCAAAGTGCTTACAGGCGAACCAACTATTACCACACACACACACATACACACACACAAATACCAAATATGAAACGCACGTTGCTACTATACTTGCAATATATTGCTATATCCATCAAACACATTTGAAGACTCCCAGACTGCAAGGTGCCTCAACCTTGACTCTACACACACACTCCTATATCAATTTCACACTCAGTCTCCAGCAGACATTGGTCATAACTAGCCTAAAGAGCCAAGATGATGAAACATGCATACATGTGCATACACGAGACATATAAAATCACAAGCATGCATGCACACAATCACACAAAAGAGACCGAGAACATGGCTGATGGAGACATATATTGACATAAGGTATTGTTGATTCACACATACACACACAGAGATCGACATACGTTCTGTACAGTTTATAAAGTTAGGTAGAGAGACAGTAACCCAAAGGCAGCAATTAAAAAACTACTTGTAAGAATACATTAATATGCATTTAATGAACACCACTGTAATGACACACTGTGTGGACACCTGTTTGTGTGTCTGCATATAATTATGTGGTCTGTGTCGGCACCGGTGTGACCTTCTACACTATCTATGTAAATATTTTTCTTTTCTCCCCCGTGAGTGTATGCACACGTTTCGAGTGTGCTTGCATTGTTTTGTGTGCCGTGAATCTGTGTGCATGCGTTTCTGTTTGACCACATTGAAAAGCCTATAATCCTACGCTATGGGCAATATCAACAGGAAAAAAAAACAAAAAATAAAAAAACACTGGGGTAAAGTAGGCCAAGCTTCCCTTTAAAACACACCCATACACAAACACATTCACAGATAGATGCGCACACAGCTAACACAAACACTGCATCACCAATCCACTGTGGGGGAGAAAAGCATTATTTGACAAACCATTAAAACTGATTCTCTATGCTTCCGAGAGACAGTGAGAGAGAGAGGAAAAGAAAAGGAGAGAAGGAAAGGATTAGAGAGAGGAAGTGAGAATTAGGAGACACCCCCGCTCCTCCCACCTTCTCCATTTCCTCCTCCGCACACTCTCTCTGCCCATCTCATTTCCCCCCCTCCCCTCTCTGTCAGGTTTTGTTTAGAGGACCATGACATGTGTCCTCTGCATGCCTGTGTGTGTGTGTGTGTGTGTGTGTGTGTGTGTGTGTGTGTGTGTGTATGTGTGTGTGTGTGTGGGTGTGTGTAAACTGAAAGATATCTGACAAGGTGTGAACTAAAATGCTTCTACCGTCACATACACTCATAGGCCTTAGGGAAGGGCACCTTCACACACATGTGCAAATGCAAATACTTAACATACACACTGAGGGACAGAGACGCACACACCTACACGCACACTGATGTATATAAGACCAGGTTATAGTGCAGCTCATCATCAAACCAGGTCATCGCTTGTCACACAGCTGCAAAGATGACCATAGAGAAATCAGGCTTCGTTGGGATGAAGTGGACCGTTATGACTTAAAGGAGCACCACACCTAAGTGGGATACTCACAGGTACTTATGACTGCATTTCCTTAAGTGTTAATCACAACCTAAGTCAATGTCATCTCCACAATGACAAACTGCCTCTAGTCGTTTTTTTGCTTTCTTTTTACTGCTCAAAGGATGCTATTAACTTTCACCCGAAAAAAAAGTGTATTTCTCATATCACGGCTATCTTGTGCTGGTGACGTTATTTAGAGTAGATTTATTTGTCACATACAATCATACTAAGTACAATGTAGTAAAACTTGTTCTCCGCATTTAATCCATCCCTAAGGAGCAGTCGTCAGCCACAGAGCGGCTCAGCCATTTATAGCAATTGCAGAGGAAGGTTCGGTTAATGTCTGCATGGGATCCTACAAACTACCATTATTGATTAAATTGACAGTCATACATTGAATGTGCAGCGGTTTTTGCGGAAACTCATTCTCTGATGTATAAAACATGACTGACAAGAGAAAATCCCCCCCTCCTCCACACCTCTATTCATCCTCGTTTGATTTATTGCCACCCTCATGTTGCAGCTGTAATCCATCACTATTATTCTGGGTATAGTATTCCAAACAAGACAAGTTGGACAGACAAGATTCCCGTGTCTTTTGGAGCTTTAATTACAACAAAGTCATCATTCTGTATTGTATTATTGTGTTTTCTGGAGCATATGTTCTCTGTTCAGCTGTGTAAAGCAATGTCAGACACAGGCTAAATTGAAGTCCCTTTAAACTCATAAATATGTTCTCCTTAAGCCAGGCTGTACCCTTGGACACTGAGCATAAGTAGGATCTGGGACCTCATTTATAAAGGTTGCTGCGCTCAAAAAGGTAGCATAAACAGGAGAAATGTGCGTAACCATCTTTCACCACGAACGTTGGTATTTATAGAGACTTTCTATGCGGAAAAAGGTGCAGATTTCTACGTATACTTTCACCCTGCCGTAGAGCTTACGCCAAGTTTTTCAGAGATGGGAATCAGCGACACTCAATGGTTTTATCACAAAATAAAGCTCAGTCAGAAGTAAAAACACAGATGGAATGTAAAACACACATCAGAACATACATATTTAATAAAGTATAGGCCTTTATTTGTTAAAGCCTAAATGCATAAATATGTAAATGTAAATTAATGTAATTATATTGTTTGCATACAGATATGGGTGGAATTATTTGAGGAATTATGTTGTTACATTTTTAATTGAATGTCAGCATTGTGGATCGGTCAGGAGGTGCGACCTTTCCTTTGTGTGGCAAACATTTTTGACCGCAGTAAGAACGTAGTTTTTGAAAGGCTAAAAACCAACAAATATGGACAGAAGCAGAATATTTCATTAGATAAAAACATGTTCTGAATTTTGGGAAGATTACATCTATCTTGTTTCAGCTATATGATTCAACTTTCATGGCTGACCACTTCTTTTTGACTACTGCAACAGTTGGTGGAGTTGATCCAACACTGTTCACTCATCCATCACATGCGTCGGTCAGACAAAATGCTGGAGACACCGCTTACTTGACCTTTAACCGTGCTTTATTAACACACTGCACAACGTCAACATGTGCCCTTAGCAAGTAACACCAGAGAAGTCTCAACCAACCTTGCTTGATCACTCAAACAGTGAGTTTGATTTTTTGTGTCTAAACTTGACACAATGTCACAGATCTTTTACTAAAACTACTTAAATTGTTTTTCTTAATGTGTTATTTCACATTAACAATGTGTTAGAATGGCTTTATGGCAGGAAGGCTCTGGGTTAGGGTATAGTGTGACAAAGCAGTACTGATATCTGACTAGCTGGGATAAGTTGTCCTTTTTCAGCTTTTCTTTACTTACTGTGCAGCAGAAGCCAGTATGCTCAGATTTGATGACATTTTATCAGAAAAGCTATTAGAAATCATTGGATTAAAGTCCTTTTCAGTTGTCCCTGCTCTCTGCACCTCTTACATCTCCTAAAATCATCTGTACTTGGTTCTCATTCATTCAACTTCACTCATACTCATTCCCCTTTTGTCTTGTTCCTTGTAATGCCTCTCCTGCCCTCTTCTTCTCATCTTTACCCTCTTTTCTTGTCCTGTTCCTGTCATCAGCAATACCCTTGCAATTTCCCTTCTTCTCTCACTCTGACATTCAGCTGTATCTGTTTTTTTTGTCTGTAAACATGAGCACAGGGACAGGTTGAGACAGGGAGATAAAGTGATAGAGACAGAAAGGAGGGAATGAGATGCAGAGAATGTGAAAAAATGAATTGGCTATTACCCAAAACAAGGGGACAGGAAATTGAATATTCACACACATATTTCTTGTTGAGTTGAGTGAGCGTAGTAAAGTCATACCGTTTGTGTCTTTGCATTGTATTTATATTTTCTCCATATAGAAGATATGAGCAGAGCTGTTGAAAATCATTCGTTGGGCCCATTTCAGTAATAATAGACTTCTATTACAGAGAAGGGAAAGTCGGGGTCACTGAGTGTGGTTTTCAAAATCTCTCAACTCAACTTGCAATTTTATTTATAAGCACATTTAAAAACAACAGAGTTGACCAACGTGCTTAAATAATTGGTCACAATAAAAAAATATTTTTTTTAAAACACACAATGCTTACATTAAAAAGCAGTAAGACCACAAGAACATGTACAAAACTCATATTGGATTTTAAGGCGGGATTTAAAAACTGGCAGTGTTTCAATATTAAGATTTCTATTGTGGTGGGAGGTTAGCTTTCAACATATATTATTTTATAATAGTCTATGTGGGATCAAAAGCAAATATCAATCTACAGACATCTTCACTTCAGCTGACTGTTCAACTTGCAGGTTGTAGTGGTATGTCGAGAGTCTCCTGGTTCATCTGGGTTTCAAAGGAAAATATTCCTCTTTTTCAGGTGAGATGCCATTCTTACAAGTCTGTCAAGTGAATTACCAAACTAAACTGCTCAGAAAAATTAAGGTAACACTTAATCATCACAGTATAACACCAAGTCGGTTACACTTCGGGGATATCAATCTATCTATTTAGGAAGCATAAGTGATTGTGAATCAATTTCACCTGCTTTGGTGCAAATGAAAGTGGCAACAGGTGCAGTGGAGAGGCAAAAGAAAGACAACCCCCAGTAAGGGAATGGTTTTACATGTGGTGGCCACAGATAATTGCTCTCTCCTTATCCTTCCTGACAGATTCCTCTCTAGTTTTGTGTTTTGCTAGTGTCCTTGTCACTACTGGTAGCAATGAGGCGGTACCTGCAGCCCAAGATGCAGGATGGCACATCCATACGTGCGGTCGCTAGGTTTGCTGTGTCTCCTAGCACAGTCTCAAGAGCATGGAGGAGATACCAGGAGACCGGCCATTACACAAGGAGAGCTGGACAGGGCCGTAGAAGGGCATCAAACCAGCAGCAGGACCAGTATCTGCTCCTTTGTTTGAGGAGGAACAGGAGGAGCACTGCCAGAGCCCTACAAAATGACCTCACAGCTACTATAGAGACTATAAGCAAGAGACATACTGACAGATGTGTTATGGCTATGCAATGAAATCAGTGCTTCAAGGCACTGAAAAGAACTTTGGGTGCTTTTAGCAGCACAGAGAGCTTTTCCTAAACTTTCCTGCCTTTATAGGTCCTCATTTTCTTTCCATCACTACATCTTCCTTCCATCAGCCATTTCCATTTCCCTCTACTTCCCCCTCTCATTCGTTTCAGCACTTGCAATCACCCCTTCACACACACGACCCTGCGGTACTGTCATGCAGGTACACACATTAGGAACAACTTCAATATTCGTAAAGTCAACATTCCCATTAGGCATATTTATGAATATTTTTTTCCGTGTTTGTGCGCATGAATGTGACTTTTTTTTTAAAGTGCTGAATGTTGTTGAGTGTTCACACATAGTGTTACCCTCTCCTTTCACCTCCTCATCTTTTCTGTCATCTCTTCTGAATCACCCATTTGTCTTATTTTCATGCTCCTGCTCTTCTCCCCATTTCCCCTCCTGACTGACCCACATTTTTCAAATCGGACTGAAACAAACATTCATTCTATAAACTCAAAGTCAGTCTCGTAATATGAATTTAGTGCTGACAGAGTTAAGGAGGCAGAGAGAGATAGGGGACCACGAGAAAGAGAGTTTATTTTGAAAAGATGAAACGCATGAGAGGAAACTGTGATTCCAGGTATATCTGTGCGACAAATCATTTTGCAGCTAATCTGTCAGCTGTCAATCACCCACCACAACTCATCTCTGGTTTCTATAGCAACCTTGCGGTCAGGTGTAGGGAGAAAAAAATGCATAAATTTGAAGCCAGGCCAAGTGCTGTGATGTAAGCCACAGGGCTAAAAATATGCAAAGCATGTTGACTCATTGGCTGAGAAGAGACAGTTCAGTTTTTGAGGATCTGTACTATTTTTTTTTTTCTACTTACCCAAAGAGACAAAATCATGGATGCATTTTTATATATAATTCTGTGAGCAGTTTGAAGGTATTTCCAGTGGTGGGATGAGTTGAGCTCAAGTCTGCTTAAAGGTGAACACACTTTCTCCACCTTTGAACCTTTACTGAAAACTTTGAAGGTCGTAAAATCTAACACGTTGCTCACAAACACTTGTTGAGGAAATTAAAGAAAGAACATTTGACCACCATGCCAGATGAGTGGGAACTTGCTCATGTGGAAAGAACCTCCTCTGAGCTGCTTTGAATGGAAGCCCCGAGGCCACATGATGAAAATCAAAGGTCAAAGCTTCTAATAATGTTACATAGGTAGCATACTCTGAGATTGATCCACGGTCAAATGCAATCAATTGTCTTTATGTCGCTCAAAAAAAAAAAAAAAAATATGATTAGGTAGCCTTTTATCATGGAAGATATTTTGAAAAGTCAAAGTAGGAAAGGCAACAGTGTAAATAATAAAATGAATGATGGCTGAATTCAATTTAACTGCTTCATTGCAAGACTCCTTGTATTGGTCATGCTGGCTCACTGAACAGTATTATTGTTACCTATTGTTAGGTATTTCAGTCAAAGCTGTTCCTTTCTTACAATGACAAGATAAATATCTGCTGCAAAAAAGTCAATTACTTTACTACGTTGATGAAAATAAAATCTTTTTCCAGAGCTTTCAAACTCATCTGACTACAGTCTGTTCCCAATGTCAAGAACAAACTTTCACAACTTTCTCAAAGTGCACTAATGGGCCAGCAATAGAGGTAATCAAGTGCATTGTTTGGTACTTCACTTTCCATTACTCGGTCCAGCTCTTTTGAAAGAAGTTTTCCTCTAGCATCAAACCCATCACACCCACGTCACATCTTCCAGAATGAACAAGAGCACAAATAAATAGAAGTGATTATATTCTAACTAGCAGACAGAATACACATTGAACAATCAACAGACTATAGCTCACACAGCAACCCAGAAGTCCCAATGACGTTTTAGATGTTACGCCTGGAGCCACACAGTAAACAGGACTCAAAAATGGTGGTTTTTACTTACCAAAAACTAGGGTCAGTACACAGTTGAGCTCAGGTATCAGCAGAGGCGGACTCAAAAAAAAAAACAGGCAGAGATCAACTTTGAGCAAAACATCAGAAAATACTAGGAAAAAAGGCTGGAATGTGAGGTACAACAACATAAAAGCACAGAAGCAGGAAGAGCAGCAAACGAGGCACAGGTGACACTAATTAGGGCGGGACAGACAATCACACAGGAAACAAGCTGTTTGAAAAGAGAACACAGGGAGGTGATAAAATAAAACAGGGAACATGGAACAATGAATGAATGACAGAAAACATGATGTTTGGGTGCTTCAGGAGATGTATCATCAGTTTTCACGCACCTTCCAGGCTCTTACCAAAAGACAGGATTCTTGGATGTATGACTAGTAAATTCTCTACATTGACTTTAGAAGGTTGCCTCTCCCTTGCATTTCCGCTGCAATGTGGATGTGTGAGATCCCTATATGAAAGGTTAGTTTGAATATAGGGTATGATAAAGTTTTTCATGATTAAAAGACTTAATTACTAAAGCTTAAAAACCTTGGTGATGGACCATGGTGATAAACAGTTTCCAGGCCCACATTTTCTTATTTAAAGAGTGCAACTGTTATGTACAAATAAAATGTGATGTGCAAATATTTTGTTTTGGTACTTTTGGTTGGTCATTTAGCCACACATTGTTAAAGTGTGAAGCATGACAATAACTGGTATTTACTGATGTATGAATAAAATGGAAAGCTAGAAAAGTGGAGATTATCATTTGTTTTTTGCCTCCGATATCAAAGCGTGTTCCCCTCTGACGTATCTGTAAAAAAAAAAAAAAAAAGATTCTGTTGGAGGCCTTTAAAACTGTGCCTTTTTACCAGCCAGCTTTTCCATTTTGATGTGCTTGAAACAAACAATTTTTTATCTGTATTTTCAGGAAGTGTAGATTCCATATTACTGCTCAGCAAACACCCAAAGGGAGAAAAACAACAGTAGATTTTCTGGATAAATGCCAGCTCAGATGTTCTCCAAATGACAGCCAGCCTTTCAGCCAGCTGGTTAGTCAGTCAGTCACCCAGTATGGAAAGGAGTGCCAGGGGGCTAGTGCCTAAATGCCTGTGCACATTACTTCTTATGATGTTTTGAAATGCAAAATATAAATCAACTGCATCGCCTGAGGAATAAAGCTAAATAAGAGAGCCTGTTCTTACTGTTCCATTGTGAACTCTTCAGTGTTCCAATTCACGAAGGTGATATTTTAGTTCTGTCTCCTAATGGAAATAGTATGGTAATATATTTATCGCTGTAGGAAAGTCATCGAATTGGTTTACTTCAGTACAGGTAAAGCTGCAGGAACATGAATATTTCATAAGAATGAAGACAATGATTGTGATGAGAATATAGCATTGTATGCAATTATTTTTTATTATCTCCTTAACTGTACAATTATGTTTTTTTTTTCATTATTTATTTGCTGAAAGTTACTGCTATTATAATCTATAACATAACACAATCAAAATTTAATTAAATTTAAGATTGCACAAATAAATTCAGCATGTGCATGTCTAAACCGTATCTAATCTAAAGGAACACTTGACACATTCTGAACTTTGATAACAGCTGTGACATTAAAGATGAATGTGATAACAGCCCATTAAAAGTAGTACTGTCAAAAAAAGTTACATCTTAAAAACTGACGAGCAGCAGTGAAACATTTAACAGTCATCAATATTGAGGTACATTTTCTGACAGAATGTCCCAATTCAAGATTGTAATGAAGGAATGAGGTTCATTGGTTTCAAAAACACATCTAGATTTTTCAAAGTTTGTTCTCGTTGGAAATGGGAGGAATACATTGTTTGAAATATTACTAATGATGATAATGGTAGAATCAAACATTACTATAACTATTACTGTAAAAAAGTTCTTTGGTAACCCAGCTCTGATCCGAATCACACTGAGGTATTCTTGTATGCGATGTGTAGAGCAAGCAGCTAGATTAAGAATTCAGCAGTAATAGACAAATAAAAATGAACCAACCTGAAACTCCAAGGGCCCAATAACACTTTCCCACAAAGCCAGATGTTTTATTGTTTATGTCGTGTTCATTTCTGTACTGAGAAATTAAATACTGTAGCACAGGGTGGTCAACAACAAGAACTGCTCGTCATTGCACAATCCTGTTTACCTTGTTTCAGCATCTTCTTACAGCTGAAAACACAGAAACAACTTTTGGCTGGATGGAGACATTAAATTCAGTTTAAAGCATAATCTAACAGAGGCTCTAACTCACCCTGCTGCACTGCTGTAAAGATGTACTTCAGCACACCTTTAATGAACACATTTAAACTGTATATCCTAAAAATCTAGGTTTTTTTAATGAAAATTTGTAAATGTTAAGGAATTGTCCTTCATTAGACTTGTCACGTTTAGTTTCTTAAAGCTTATTCTCATTTAGTTAGTCTGTTTTTCTCTCATTCAGAAGGCACAGTCTGCATATTCAATGACGCCTCTCTATTAAAGATAGACTGTCCCTAGCAGAGAAACCAAGATTTAAGATATGTCGTGTGCTTTGCTGAAGATTCAACAGACTGACAAGGCTCGCTCCATTTTTAGAAAGCACTACATGTGAGCAAAACTGCTGTATATTTCATACTCTGGTTTAAGAACCCAATAGAGTAAGCTCACACACGTAAGGGTGACTGTATATTAAAAACATGAGAACTTCGGCCTTATAAATATGCCCTGTTCAGAAAGAAAGTTCAGACTTAGGGATGACACAGCATTGTTTTTCTTCTCCTTGAGGGCACCAAGCCACAATAAATACCTCTACTTAAGACATCATCTGTTTCCTGAGACTTCCTTGCCTTGGCTCACAATATTTCCTTTACAGTGAAAGCCAAGTTCAATGAGCTGTAGGAATGCACAAGTTGTCTGATGTGCTCCAAAAGTCAAAATGCAAGGCAAAAGTGTACATTTCCTGGAACTGATGGATGAACTCTTGGTTTTAGTCAGTTTTTTTCCTCTGTCTGCAAATATGTTGAAGTAAGTTGACTGAGGATTTACTTTTATATATAAAAATATTGCATTTTTACAGCTGCACCATACATGTCAGTGGTTATGAATGAATGGCAGGGAAAGGTAATGTGTTATCAGGGATCCCACCGCTTTCACGGCATGATCCCCCAACTCTACCTCTGGTTGGGTGCCTTCATTGGTTGAGTGGTTACATGCAGGTACTAACAGTTTGAGTCAAGCATAAAGGGTGTATTAAATGTAGCTCTAGGGTTAGAGTTAGGGTTTGAATCCCGACCCGGGTGCCTTTCTCTGTGGAAATTGCATGTTCTCCCATGTCTACTTCTCTTCCCTCCAGGTGCTATAGTTTCCTTCCACAGTTCAACAACAGTCGAAGAGGTCAGTGTGTTTACCAGTAGAACTACAGCGCAACATCTGTTGTAACATTACCGCAGATGGTTGTTTGTTTTACAAAACAAGCCCAACAAAAACAAAGACACAACCAGAAAATGCAGCCTCTTGAAGTCCTTCTGAATCACTGTTTCAAGGGTATGTGGTAGGGTGAGGTGGGTGAGGTGCGATCTTTCTCAGGGACTGAGTTTACTTTTCATATAGTTTCTTTTCTTGTTGTTATCACTACATCTTTCAGCATTGTACTCGAACGTTCTGTCACTGGGCAAATAAACTAAACAAGTAAGATAATTCACTGAAGTGAAACTTCTGCCACATCAATCTGGATTCATGGTAAATTATACCTCTATTGAATAGACAAATGTGACTGGAATTGAAGTTGGCAGCAATATTATAGACAGGATTGTGTGTGTGTGTGTCTGTGTGTGTGTATCTATATACATTTCTTTGTTTTCTTCACACTCTCTCTTCCTCATTCCGTGTCACTTTGCTCCTCTCCTTCTCTTAGTCTACTTGTAGCTTTCTCTTTCTACTGCTTCATCTCCTTCTCTGCATCCCCTCATCCCCCACTGAGTATCAGCACTAACAGGTGTTCAGTGAGGCAGGAGGCCTGCAGATCTAAATGTTTTTATCAGTCCTATAGTCCAGCTGAACAGCTGAACGCAGCATCAGTCCACAGCCTGCTCATCTCTGCCATTTTCATTCTTGACAACAATACACAAAGGGTATTTCTGCTGAAAAAGTACTCCTGGCTACTTTGGAATCTTGATTATAAATGAGAATTTGATCGGGAGAGACAAGTGAATGATGTAAAGCTAAGTGTTTATTGCAGCAGATGATATGTGATAATTAATCTGTCAGAAAGTCTTTGTTGCTCAGACTCTTCAGGGAAGGGCGTCTGTCCTGAGCAGCAGCAAAGATGAATCCTGCCTTGGAATCCAGACACTGGTGGTGGTGGTGGCTGATGGCTGTGCTGAGACTGATGAGGCTGATGAAATTATGAAGTTGGTGAACCTGCAAAGACTGTGTGGTAATGGGGAGGTTGAGGGCATGCATAAGAGCAACATGAAAGAACTAGAGGTACAGAGAGAATCATACATAAAAAGACAGCAGCAAGATGATAGGCTAACAATGAAGGTGTGTCACTGGGCTACTGGATATGTGTGACCAGCTAATGAGAACAGCTGATATCTCAATTAACGGCCCCAGACAACGACAGCAGGAATTGAGACTGAGCATACATGAGAGGTTTGAACGACTGGGTGGTATGAGAAATAAAGTATGGTCTATGTTTGCAGCGGGATCGTCTTCCTGGCACAATTTCCAAAAAGTTTGGCAAAAAATCAAAAAGCTTATTGGACAGAAATCATGCTTTTAGTTTCCATCTCTCATGTCTTATCGTAATGTGGAAACTACACTCAACTTTCTGATGTGCTGGTGACAAGTCGAAGCAGCTTAGAGAATTACCGGGAATACAATAAGTCACAGACAGACGGACAGAACTACAAACCGCAGAGGGACTTAGTTCTACTAGCTTTAGCATTGTGTGTGTGTGTGTGTCTGTGTGTGTGCGTGAGTCCTTCTCTGGTCCTATGTCTCTTTCTCTTTATGCTTCTCTCTCTCTTTCTCTCTCTCCTTCCCTGAGAAGCCCTACCTTCTTTTCATTCTCTTCTTTTCTTCTTTCCCTAGCGATAGTCGTGGATTAGTTCCATTGCCTGGTTATCTAGTGTTGGCCTATTTTTCTTTGCTTTTTACTTTTCTTTTATCTGCAGTTACTGGGGGTAGTCTTAGACGTGTGTGTGCTTGTGTGTTTGTGTGTGTGTGTGTGTTTGTGTGTTTGTGTGTGTGTGTGTGTGTGTGTGTGTGTGTGTGTGTGTGTGTGTGTGTGTGTGTGTGTGTGTGTGTGTGTGATGATGCCTAGAATTGCCTGATTATTAATTAGGTTCAATTCAAGTGTCCAAACTCTATTGGGCTTCATTGTTACTTGGCAACTTTATTTACATTCTTTCTGCAATACCATAACATTTATATGAAGATCTCATCTAGTGGCTGTACTTCAAGAACTAGCCAGGGACCTTTGAGTAAACATTAAGTGTGCTGTGAAAAATAAATAAAATGAGACAATTACTAAAAGGGCAGTTTAAATAGTATTATTGTACAATAACATTACTTACTGACTGTACTGCTCTCCTGATTTTGTTCTGTCTCCATCGCTCTACAAGGATATGACACTTTTCTTACCTTTCTCTGCTGGTAGAAGAGATCCTATGGTAGACTGGGCAAGTGTTCTTGTGAATGATTAGTATTGGCTAAGTATGCTCCTACACTATTAAATTAGCAATTTCTGGTTGCAATGACTCACCAAAAATATTTCATACCCTGAATGTGTGCAAATCTATGACAAATATCACTGCTGGTATCGGTAGAAGCAGAGTCTGCAGACCAGGACAGACGTATACTTTTTGCGGCTCCCTCTCAAATAATATCATTAGCATGTATTTTGGTGGAGTTTTGGTCTCCTCTCATGGTCCCAATGCCATTTTGGGGACTGATTGTGTGAAATTCCACAGAACAAACAGCACTTTTATCGTACAAAGGTATGCAATACTGCTCTTGAATAGTATATATTGCTTTCTTTGGCAAGACATCAATTCATACCTTAGATAAACGCCAGACATACCATTTTAGATTCCTTAACTGAAACATAAACTTGATATGTCTTCAACTATGTTGCAGCAGTTCTGCACATGCTCGCATGTCTGCACTATACAGAGGGATAACGAAGGGAGATAGGGAACAGCTGAGGACTGGACACAGGTGACAGCAAGAAACAATCTCAATGAGCGAAAAACCAAAGACAGACTCAGTAAAAGACACAACAAGGATCAATTTTCAAAATAAAACAGGAAACAGAAAACACTGCACTTTCGTAAATTAAAACTTTGACAAATTCTGTAATCACAGGTTACCTTAAGACCAAGACTCCATATGCTACAAGACAAAAAAGAGGGTTTCTAGGAATAACCTGTGCAGATCAATTACAAAAATAAACACAACATATACATCAATGAAAATATCAATATCATTATCATTATCAATGAAAAGCAATTGTAAAATATTTCTTTAGTGAAGGTAATGTGTTTGGAATAACAGAATTTAGAAGAACGCAGTAGAGGTAATGAAATATTCATTATTGAAGTATTAACATGACACCATTGCCATAAATGGACAGTCATGGTTTTGTGTGTTTGATGAGCCTTTAGTAGTCCGAGTTAGTCAAATTCCGAGCATATATTCCAAAGTTACAGTCTTTTTCAGGTAATATTCTCTCTGTGAGAACCACAACAGAGGTGTGGAGGGTAACACAGAGAGGTCCCGCTTGAACGACATGCCTCTTGACAATGAGCAGCATATTCAGGCTAGTGTGTGTGTGTGTGTGTGTGTTGCTGACATTAGCAGTTTTATAGTGTGATAGAGGGGTGCATCCATGTGTATGGTTTTATAGCTATATAAATTTTCCTTAATTACTTTGATTAAACATAGCATGACCTATGTGCCATAATTGCTGTACTCCTTAATTAACTGTGCCATCTAGTGCAGGTGCATGATTGTACATGCATACACATGCACGCACACAAGAACCAACATGAAACCTTGTGTGCCATTCTTTTGAGTGAATACAGCTTCATTTTCAGACATGTACCTAATACACTTGAACCTGCGTGCATACAGTAAACACAACGGCGCATGTCTTCGTTTAAAGAATATGTGGACAAAATCAGTTATGTAAGATACTTATTTTTACACATAAGTGGTTCATCAGATACACCTACCTAAGCCCGATGCAATGCCGTACACGCAGCATCATGTTAAGGATAGTTTTATTGAAAACTAAAAACTGACATCAGTATGGAAATAGTGCTTACCAGTGAATTATGAAGAAAAGCCTGCTAACAGTGCAATAATAAACAAAGATGAGATTACAAAATTTTGTGTTCTTCTGAGGAACTTGGTAATATGTTTGAGTGTGTTGAGTGTGGTTCATATACAATGTAATAAAGCTTCTTACAGGGATCAAAAAGGTGTCACTTAACTTATGAAATTGCAGGTCCAAGTGCAGCTTGACAAACCACTTCTGCATACACTCTGAGGATACACGGCGAGTGGCTGACACATGACCCATAGGGCACATGGCAGTAGGAATGTCAATGAATTTCCCAGCTATACCCTCTAACCTGAATCAATTATGGCTCTCCGTCTGGTTCTGAGGAACTAAATAAAATATTAAAGTTACCTCCAGCTGAACCCTAAGACAGAACATCCAATATTCTCATCTTTAATAATTTGAAGACTGGTTTTTGGTTATTGGCAACAAGTTATAAAAACTCAATCGTTTGTCCATGCCTACAGAAAAACATGGTATAGTAGAACCATTATGTGACATCTTATGAGGTGAACAATCTCATTACTGTATGCCTTTCAAAACTGTTGTCAATCACCCTCATAAATACCCCCAACTCTCAAAATGACCATAATGTCCTTTATACATAGGTATTAAGGACATTATAGTATAAAGGACATAGGGTACCTCCACCTGTCCAATCAATAGGGTTGGGGTTGTAGGAGGAAAATGAATCAAGCAAGATCAACCCATGGAAACAAGTCCAACTACAACATCAACTAAAACCCCCAGCAACCAAACACGTTTTTGACCTCTGCCAAAACTTATCAGCTTTCTATATACATGTTCTGCGCTAAGATCCAACACTAAGAAACTGGCAGAGAGCAGGCAGGTTCCTGTACAAGAGAAGCTTTTCATATATCCACACTTTTGACAACAGACTGAGTGGGATGGAGTAGAGTTAATACTGCTGACGCACGGCAGGGACTGGTGAGAAGAGGCCACAGATTCCAGGTCAGCCCCTCTACTATATACATGGCAGCAATCCCCACACACAAGGTCTGAAATATATACCATTCCTCTTCTATGCTCCTCTTTGTTAACAAAGAGAGAGGAGTCAGCTCCTCTTGTCTTCATCCCACTGTCTATGTGGGCAGCCAGAAGGGTTCATATCAGCAAGTCTTTTTAGTCTTTTTCAGCCAAAACAGACTGAGGAGGAAAAGGTTTTAGGTCAATAGGCTGACGACTGCCCTCGTGGAGCTCAGACAAAGAACTGGCAGCAATAGGATAATTGGAATCAACTTTTACAGTATATCTATGCTGTATTTAAGTTACAGAGGCAAAGAGGGGATGGTGGGTGTGATCCACTGGCGACTGATGCTCAGCCGGAGCTGGAGGAAGCCTTACAAGATGAGTTTCAGCATTGCTTTCAGTGACACATACCAGGGAGAGCCCGGGGCACAAAGGGAGGCTGGTCAGTGGGCTCATTTCTGCACTGTGCTGCCCGTCAGTAATGTCCACACCACACAAAACTGCTAGCATCAACAGAGGAGCAGAGTAAGGAGGAGATGGAGCCCACACATCCCAGCTTAGTCATTTGATCTCAGGGGCATTGGGAATGGGTTCACTATTTAAGTTCTCAGCAAGTCCAAATGCACTAAAAGTAGCTAATATACCACTCTTGTACTTATCTTTTACATTTGAGGGCAGACAGAGCAGTTGAAATACATCTGATAGGTTTGGCTGTCCATAAGGTGACTGCCAAATAACTGAAAGGCCTTATTATCACAAGTGAAAGAGCCTCCAAGTTGGCAAAGGGTTGCAGCTGCTACCTCTCGACACTTCACTTGCACACTACAGATATCTACATCAACCTTTATTAAATTAATGGATTGGTAGTCCTATAATAAGCAGCAACATACATACAGCCACAATACTTTACATACACTGACATTCATAGAGAAAGTACATCATTAACTACTGAAAAGCACATGGCCTATATACTGCATACTGGACAGTTCTTACCTCTATAGTAATACAGCTCATCGTTTGACTTTTTAAAAAAAAAATTATGTGATAACTGCAACCTTGGCTTGGCAAAGAAAAAAACAACTAAAGACACAAATGTCCTGGCACAAAAAGGAGCTGTATTTGCTGTGTACGCCTCCACACAACCCACCACTCAGTATAGTCTGCAGTCTACACTATTCTCCTCAGGTAGACTCAAGCACTCACACTTTATAATGTTTTCAAGGAAAAATCCATTGTTAAGCCTAACTGCACCACCAACCTCAATAGTGTTGCTATATTCAACTTGCCTTTATTTAGATAGGACAGCTGAAGGTGCTTGCTGTGACAGGAAATGGGGAGAAAGAGTGAGGGGGTAGATATGCGACAAAGGGCTTTAAATGGGAATCAAGTCCACGGGCGCTGCGGGAGGACTGCAGCCTCCACACATGGGGCGTGCAAGCTTAAACCACTGCACTATCTGCAGCCCTAGTTTCAAAATTTTTAATATCTTTGGAGCACTGCAATGATTAGTTGATGAATCGATAGTGATCATTTATTATTTGATCATTAATTTTCTGCGTATCCAAATAAGACATTGATGATGGGCTTTCATAAACATACAAATGCATACAAATGGAATGAGTTCCAAAGAATTAAGTTAAAATTGTTACTAATTCACTGGTTAAAGTTCCAAACATGTCTTTTATAACGTTCCACAAGTTGCGCAATCTTTTTCGAGTATTGCAATGTCATTGTCTCAGTTTTTTTCAAAATCATTTTGGCAAACTAATTTTATTACGATGAAAAAGAGTCTGGCATGCAACAAAAAAAAAATGGGTGACTTTTTAAAAATTGTATCCAATATGACAATATATGACATATAAATCATCTCAAATTAAAGCTGACAGTCACTGTTTTTTGACATACTGTTGCATCATTACCCATTGAGGATAAATAAGTATTTAAAGAACCACGCTGCTGTCCAAATGTCAGCTTTTGGTGATGCAGAGAGGTTGGAGCAGAGGGTAGGCTTAACTCAAACTGAGAGAGTCAGAGGGGTGTGAAGAGAAAGAGCAGGAAGATCAGATCGTAAATGAGATACAGTATTCATTTCTAACCTCAATTTTAAGTTGCCAGGAGACGGCTGTCCATCATAAACTGATACAATATCAAAGTCTTCCTCCAGGGCCAGCGTGACGAATGTTAGCTGGATTCGGTTCCTCTCCCCCGTTATTATCAGCCATGTACAGTTGGCATAGTTGGGATAGCCATGGGGGAAACCAGGTGATTCTATGGTCCCATTCAGTCCTTGGACTACACCACCACAAGATTCAGCTGAAAGAGAGAAATGGGACAAAATTGTTAGAACATCAGGATCTCAAACTTGCATCCTTCATTGAATTATTCATTTAGATATAAGATTGTTCCTTTCATTCCTGTCTTCTATGCACCAAATTAAAAAAATATAGACTTTGTCATTTTTATAGAGCTCAGGACAAGAAAACAAAATAAGTGTAATTAGTAAATGTAGATTCATACTCTTTGTCTTTCTGTCCACCTAAACCTTTAGAAATAATGAAATAGATTGTGTCTATAAAAAAGACACAATCTAAACTATGCACTATGTGCCAGATCAAGTGTCACAAGAGTAACAAGCATCTGTTCACACATGCATCTCATAGTAATGTAGCACATGCCTCACAGCCTCCCATGACACTGGCATATATAGCATGTGAATATTTCATGCAAATAGAATACACATAGATATTGTATATACTTAGACTCCAATTTAATCATCTCCCATATCATAACTGACACAAAATTACCAATACTCACCACTCAAACATTAGAAACATGTAAACATAAGGGTTTGTGTAGAGCTTAAATTGGACCTTCATCACATTAGATCATTTTATTAACTACATGGACACACGCACTCACAAATACAAGCAAACAAACACAGTCAAAAACACTAACCTGCAACTAAGTGAGCTCATATGCAACCTCCTTGTTTTTATTAGCATAACACATTCAAAATGTGCATATAAACACCAAAGTATGGTCAAAATATGATTATTATTATTATTATACAACTAAAACCACTTGTTGTTCACACCTCTTTTAAAGTTAGAAAAGCAAATAATATCCACCACTTTTACTTTTATCTGTTCTCTTGGAGCAGAGCTTCCAGCACTCAACAGTCACACTGTGTCAATCACATCTGAATGCTGGCATGTACACAGGAGAGACATAGTTAGCACTCAGACACATACACAGAAGAACAGATTCTATATAGCTGGCTAAGTTTTGAAGAATTCATGAACAGCTTTTAGTGTGAAGTTCTGTGAGAGAAGAAAATGGCAGTAAATTAATAATAAAGCAGCTCTTAAAGCTGCCAAAAGCTCAGTTATTGTGCAACAAATGAGGTGAAAGCTGTATATTTAACCACACCTGTAGACTACAGAGTATGATGCGTGAGCTCCACCTGCTAACTTTTAGCAGTGCTTCATAGGCAACATGTGCTGAGGCTTGCACAACTAGCTGATAGGCATGCAGGTCAGTCACACAATGGCATGCCCAAAATGAACAATGGACAGGAAGTCCAGAGTGAATCCCCAAAATCAGGTGTCCGGGTGTGCCGGCACTGCTCCACTGCTTTGTAGGTATGGAAACACACTGAATGGAAGGAATCGCCCAACCGTGCCTCCATAAGTGGAGTATGAACCCAACAGTGGCGTCTGTGTACTGTTACACTCCTACTTATAGCCGCTAAAACTGCAGAACAGCAAAATCTAATCAACTCCCCCTTGACCCAAGGTCCAGCCTGACACAAAATTTCATCAAAATCTGTTTCCAAGATATCTTCCGGACCAACAGATGTGATCATTCCAACTTCCATTGGAGAGGGTAATAGGCTGAGCAAAGAAGGCTAACAGTAACTAACCAAATTAGCTTCAATTGGCAAAAACTGATGAGCTGAAGACAAAACAGCTGATTTTTTTTTATCGTTTGTCCAGCTGTACCAGCGCCAAAGGCATAACAGTACAGTGCTACATGTCAAAGGAATAAAAAGGAATAAAAAGCAATGAGGGTTTAAACGTCCTCACCCATGACACGTTGTGTCTCAACCGCCTCTACCCTCCTCTCTCATCATTTACAAACTCTCCCTGCACTCCTCTCCTCCATCCTTCATCCTCTGCAACTCTCTCCTCAAGACAAATTTTATACAGTTTACTCCTAAAGCGAATCAAATATACGGGGCACGTAGCGCGGTGTGTGTGCATGTGCGTGTGTGAGCGTGTGTGTGTGTGTGGCCAACATGAAAGCCAGCAGTAATTGCTTCTCAGATAGCGATGGCCATTGATTTATTAACCTTATATCACTGAGAACACACTCTCTTTCACACACACACACACACACACACACACACACACACACACACACACACATAGACATACACTTAGAAATGTGCTGTACAGTCCAGAGACAACTTTCTACTGGGTCACAATCTAGTCAACCAAATGTGAGCGAACTATGTATGCTTCTGTTTCTGCGTGTTTTTTGTGTTTTCCTCTCAAAATGAAGTCAGAACTTCCATACTGCGCACATACCAGATGTTCTTAATTGTCTAATATAACACATGTAAATACCTATACACAGGCCCAAATGGACAAGCTGGTGCGCACGCACACACACACACACACACACACACACACACACACACACACACACACACACACACACACACAAATTTCAAACCATCTGGAGTGTCCAGATTAATTTCAGATTGTTCTCCACTGTCTTTCCAACCCAATTCACCTCTCCCCCTGAGCCGTCTTTGTGTCTGTCTTTCACTCCGTCTCAAGTCATCTCCTCTTTTTGTACACGGTCTCTTCTGCTGCCAGATCACCCTCTGCCCCATTTGAGCAGATGGGGTAAGAAAAACTCAAAGGATACTTGCATCAAGCCAGATACCATATTGAAGCACCACACTTGGGGCGTTTTAATAAACAGTACTTTGCATCTCTGTTGATGGAATACTGAGTTTTTTCCCCCCTGGTTTTTTGTGCTTACATTTTATTAATTTACTTTAGCTTTTCTGCTAAAGAGACTGTCCAGTAATTAACAACCATATGGTGCTTCCAACATGAGACAACAAGCATTACTAAGTGTAAGAAATGACAGGGGAAAAAGTTCTAATCTTTGTTTTCTATATGTTGATTTAGTTCTACTTTGGTGTACCTGATTTGATAATAGGCATGCAGTTGTACAGTCTTGGTCGTGATGTTGTAAAAATCTAAATTATGACCTGATGACAACTCTCAACCAGGGGGAACAGAGGATCACTAAAGTTTTGCAATTCATCCTCAGTGGAATTATGAATCTGTGCCATATTTTATTGGAATCCGTCCAATTGTTTTGTTGCTGTTTTAATAAACATCACAAACGTTAACGTCATAGTGGCACCAGTGAAAAAGTCAAAAGATCCCAAAACAGTTCTAGAAATACTTGCCATCCTTAGAGCTATGCACTAAAATTGTTAGATCAGCTGAAAGAGTAATAATAACTTTGGGTTGCGGTAACATAATGTCTCCTGGGAACTATTCTGGAGAGACAAACGTCCAACACCTTCATGGAGGCAACCTTGCAACTGATGAGTGGCAACATCCATTATGTGCCTTCAAGAAGACAGGTATTCTTTTCACCCAATACAGGTAATGTAGTTTAATTATGAGAACTTGACAGCTAATTTGATAGGAAACAGTTAGAGACTTTTCAATTTGTGTGATTCTAATCTGCGAGTCTGTCTCATTGTGGTGGTAACAGATCGGAAATAATGTACAAGTCCATAGTCACATAGTGGTAATTATTTTTCCCCATGTTTACCTCTGTCTCTGTATCGTTCCTGCTCACCCAGCTTTTGCTTCTTCATAACTTCTCATGTCTCTGAAGATCTAACAAATGTATGTACTTATATTGGCTGTTATTTTTGCCTTTAGTTCCTTCACTTGATATGGTGAAATGTGCTGACAGACCCATCAACATTTAGCTGTATGAAAGAAAGAGGAAAAAGAAAATATCTGATACTAAATGTGTGTATTGCATGAAATTACTCACTCAGTGTCTGTTCAGAGCTGTCACAATCACACACCCAGTGTCAGTCTTCAATAAAACACAGGGCTAATTCTGCAGGTATGTTTGGTTTGATTTATACACCATAGGCATTTCCCACATGCAAGTGTGCAGGGCTACACACTGGTACTGTTCTAAGGCATGTCGCAGGTTAACTACTGGACCATTTGGCCATTTAACAGGCATTCCCAAGAGCCACATGTTAGCAATCAAACCAAAACAACCTAATTCTTTATAACTCATACAATAGAGAGATGTTAGATATATCTAACGGAAAAAAAAGAAACGATTTATCACTGGTTTTTGCCCAACAATCCACAGTACACACGGATCAGTAATGGATTTGGCCGGAGCAGAGCAATCAGACAGAATGTTAAATTTTTGGTGCTGAGAAGTGGCAAAGAGGAGGTGGCAGGTCGAACCTGACCACAAGGTCCCTGGCTCATCAATCAAATGCTGGCCTCCTCTTTCCATGGCGTGCTGGGCCACAAATCAAATGCATCTTTCTAAGTTACGCTGTGTAGAACTATTGACTGCAGTGATTCAATACTGTGCTATGAAAAAGCGGAGCGAAGAGGACGGGAGAAGAGAGGAATATGTTCCGTATCTTTCTGGTATGCTTATTTTCTTTCTCTCTTTGCCTCTTCCCCCACGTCTTCTTATGTACCACCCCCTCCCTCTTTTTCATTATCTCAGTGTCACAATCATTGTGTCTTTTCCACGTTATGTTTGTCTCTCTGCAACCATCCATCTCTCTCCATCTTCTCTCTCTATCGTTTTCTCCCTTTAACCTCCTGTCCATCTTTGCTCTCTTTATAATACCAGTATTATCTCTATCCCTGTACCTCTCTCATGCATCTCTTTCTCCCTGCAGCCTCCATCCCTTCCTCTCTTTCTGTTCTGCTCTCTTATTCTTTCATCCCTATTGATTTCTCTCCATCCCTCCTTTGCCACAATTACCTGTTTTAGAATCATTGCACTCTCTAAGTGTCATTACTGCTCTTCCTCGCTTTATCACTATTATTATTGCTATGTCATATTGTCTCTCTCCTGGCATCATTATATCTTTTCTCAGTATTCTTATCTTGCCAGAGTGTTATGTTGTTTTTATTCCACCCACTCACTTCCTATATTTATCACACAATGAACAAATACACAACCTCTCTCTGTCTCACTTTCTATCGCTATTCCTCGCACTCCCTGTCAGCCCACTGTCAAACAGTTTAAGAAAATGGGACTGCAATTAGATTTGAGCGTTTAAGCCATTTGGCTGATGCTAAGTGGGAATAAAAGCAGGTCTCTGGAAAATAATACAAATTAATGAAAATGGAAGGCAGTTAACTATGCTGAAAAGTGTTTTGAAAAAGACTTATGTGTTCTCCTGCAAAAGCAAGTACTCTTTTGACTTATTCACCAGTTTGAACTTTTTACAGCTATCAGGAAATTCTCATTAAATTATAACATGGGCACAATTTCACCTCTTTGTGTTTTTTTGTTTGTTTGTTTGTTTGTTTGAGCTGTGAAAATATTTAAAGTGAAACTTGCAAATTAATTAACACTGAACAAACAAATCTTCCACAGCCTCCTTATTGAATTACAAGATAAATATAACTGGCAGATGTAAAATTGATGTGTGTTACAATGAGTGAAACTAGTAAAATATATGTAAACAAAGAAAATGATGAGCAAAACCAATGAAAGATATGGGACGTGCCCAGTCACTAGTAAAAATGAGAGTGTGCAGAGCAAAGATATGCATCATGTCCCATCAACACACACACACACAAATGGATAAATACACAGAGACACACATTGAGAATCAAGGCTATGTCCAGAGTAAATCCTAAACATTGTCAGCAAAGACTAGGGATTGCTTTTTGAAGATGGCAGATAGATAGGATGGATGGTGTATTTCTGTGTCTCTGTGTATGTGTGTGTGTGTGTGTGTGTGTGAGAGAGAGAGAGAGAGAGAGAGAGAGAGAGAGAGAGAGAGAGAGAGAGAGCAGCGATCACAGATAGAATGAGACTGAAATAAGGACAGATTCTGGGAGGCTGGACGATGCAGAGGATTGCATGTGATTGCACATGTGCTTGTGTGCATGCCTATGTGTGCATATCATAAAACATTATCTTCATTTTTCATCAACCGCACTTTGGAAAAGAAAACTAATATATTTTTGGATGGAAGTCACTACTGTGCATGTGTGCTCAATCATCCTTCAACCTACAACTTAATAGATTCATGCTCTGAATATAATGAGCGGAGATGAATCAAGGCACTGAACTTGAAATGAAGCAGAGAAAGCAAACACTCAACAAACTTAAGAAAAACATTCATTTGAGAGCACATTGTTGGCCCGACTCCTGCTCTTGCTTCTTCCTGTGATATATCTGAAGCTAAATACAAAACATCTTTAAAAATGTTTTACAAAATATGATTGATGTATTGCCAGGGCAGATATTACAGTCTAAATATGGGTTTTTTCATAAGCATTGGCTCAAATTCCTTCCATGAATTGTATATTGCTTCTGCAGCCCATGCCCATGTTTGTTGGTGGTCTGAGGGCTGCTGTCATTTTGGTGATGCCAAAGCACTGAGGACAGTTTTAAGAAGTGAAGGAAAATGCAGTGCATGACACTTTAAGCCAGACAGGCATTGTGCAACAGCACCGAAACTAATTCCCTTCTCTGTGATCTTCGTTGCGTTCAAACTGGACCAGCCAAGGCGTCACAATGCCACCTCGGTGTGTGCGTTCACTATGTTGCCGTTCTGCAACGTTAAGAGGCATGATGTACGATGCAACAGCGAGCATAAAAGCTGATATATCTCACTATCTCCCCAGTTTAGCGGTCATCTTCTGTGCTTGTTCTTCAAATAACGGACTTCCTGTTGCCACCGCATCGTTAAATTCCCCGGGGTAGGTCACATGCCTGAACATATTACTATGACGTCACACCCGTTCGGTAATGCCAGGGCACTTCATTCATACAGACGCCTGTTTTGGCAATGTTACCACCTCCCAAGGCGTCAAAGAGGTGGAACAATTTGACACCCTATTACGCCTTCATTGCATTCAGACAGACATCGAAGCAGAATAAAGGCGCAACAGGCCCAGAATGAAAATGCTGTCTGAATGGGGCTTTAGTCTACACTGGGTAGAGACCAGCAGTGAAAATAGAATTTGGAAACTCTCAGGTTTAAATGTGTTGTCAGATCAACCATGAACACATGACTGTGTGTCATTAGTATGGCTGTCTTGGATAAAAAATACAATAAGTCTATTTATTCAATGTACAAATCTCGAGACTCGTAAATACTTGAGCTTTTCTAAGTCTCAGCCTGTGTTTTGACAAAGGTGACATTGTGAAAATCTGAAGAATTAAGCCTTTAATATTTATCTTACAAGATCGTAAGTGTATCTTCTTGTATTCTTTATTTTACAGTATGTGCCCTTTAAAAAGTAAACTTCACCACAGACTTGTCAGAGATATAGGGAGCAGTAAATTGTTGGAGGGCTTGTACGTCATTGTTTTTATTGATCAATAAACCCATTATTTCACTTTTAAAGGTCCCTCCAAAAGCACCCTCCTATAGCACCATATGGTCACCACTGAAGATGCACTGTTTTACAAATCCCCATATAATGGGGTCTTGTTAGCCAACAGTTGTGTATCTATGAACAGCAGATATGGAGCAACATTAGTATTCATTTGGAGTCGTGCTCTGTCCCTCTGATGGAATTAAGTCCAACATTCACTCTGTTAGCTCTGGCTGTAGTGCTGTTAAATGCTCAACTACTGTATGTTCGCCAGATGGCTTTTTCTCTCTGCTGTTTGGTGCTGAGCAAGTAGGGTACAGTGTATATGTAAAACTCCTGTAGCCAAACATTATATATGAGAGACGTGAGAGTGAACTGAAACAAAAGGTTTCTGGCCTCAAAACCAAAACATGTGCTGACACTTGGTAGAGGGCAGCTGCAGAGTCAGAGGGCAATCGAATGTGGGTTAATTGATGCAAGTTCAATTGTTATTATAATGAATATTGATTATCCATGATTTAAGCATTAGTAGCTTAAGTGTTCTCTACAATCACAATGAGTTTTCTCCAAAGGAAAGTTCTGTGTTGTCCCTTCAGAGCTGGAGTTTACCGCAGTTTACTGCAGTCAAATTCTCCGGGCCGGAGTCTTCCTTGATACTGTGCAATTGTGCTTCTGAGTCAATGAAGGGGAAACACGGCACAGAGAGCTATCTAAGAAGAAAAGATGTGGCAATGAAAATCACTGATGCCCCACTAGCTTGCAGTGTTATTGCTGAAAAATAGGGCAGTGCGCTCAATATTTAACTTACTCCTGGGATAAGCTGAGACGGGAGGAAAAAAGCCCTATGAATTCTTTTTCATTCTCAAAAAGTCAACCTGTAAATGTGATACAGACAGCACACACTCACATATTCCATCAGAAACATGCATTTGGATCTTCTGCGGTCAAATCCATGAACTCAGCAATCTGCTGAACGTGTTAGAGCACAGCAAAGTAAAATGGGTGCTGAGACAGAGCCATGGTAAGCAATCCCCTGTATGTGTGTGTGTGTGTGTGTGTGTGTGTGTGTGTGTGTGTTCGTGCACGTGCATGTTTGGTGATTCTTGTATGTGGTTTATTATACTATTATGCTGAGATGTTGTAATATAAACGGTAGCGTGCAATCTAGACAGAGGTCACGCTTTCATTGCTGACAAAACACAAACACACACACACACACACACACACACACACACACACAGAGAGAGAGACCTGAAAGTCCCACATTTTACTTTGAATCCGTCTCTTACATTTTTTATTTTCTCTCTTTCTCTCCCTCTTACCATCTTTTTCCCGACAACAGGAAACAATTGCTTGTTTCATCTGACAATGATGTTGTTTTTACTGAAAGAGTCAATAAAGATAAATAAAAGCAGACATTTATCCCAAATCATATGACAGTTAGCAGCAAATACCTTTGGTTTGTGACAAAAACATCACCAAAGTGTTGCTCTTTTTCCTCTATGATCTCTCACAGTTACCAGCTTTATTCTGTAAAGACACCTTAATCTGTTTCAGCAACTTTTTCTGTTTGTGTCTTTGTGAATTTATTGTGACCAAGTTGAGCAGTTTTCTCGTCAGCACACATTTTGTTATGCTTTGCTTACAGTTAATAATCTGTCAGTGGCAACAGGGCTAGATCCAGATTACAAACTTCATGTCACATCCTCTTACCTTATTTAGATTATTTTAGGAGCACGTCTTTCTTTGATATTATAACCAAGAATATATAAAGAAATAAGAACATCTGGAAAAAGAGAAAACATAACTTATATCAAGAGGAGCAAATTGGCATTTGCATCAAATGACAATGCATTTTTGAATGCTGTGTGTGGATTTGTTTGTTTGCTTGCATGTGTCATATTTCTCTGTTGGTGTGTGTGCACACAAGGAAACCAATTCATATCTTCACAAGCAATCCAAAACTCACCAGCTGAGGTGCATCTCTTATAATGTTGTGATCACTTCTATTAGGATCTCTCCCTGTTGTGAAAATGATTCACTTATCTTCCCGCAGTTTGCTCTCATGGCATTTCTTCCCTTCAACCATGAAACAACCATAAAATCACTATGCATTTTTCAGTGTGTGATTCATATTTTATTTATTTATGTATGCATGTAGTAGGCCTACCTCTAAACATGTTCATGGCAAGATTAGCACGTCATTGTGAGATTAGATGAGCTCTGTTTGCCTGTTATCCTCTTTTAGCTGAACGATAATTCAAACCACATTCCAACAAAATGCATGTGATACTTCCAAAATATATTTTTCTTTCTATACAACTTCTTTCACTCATTACTTCTTCTGATATCTGAGGACTTGACTTGTTTGTTTAATTGCTTTTCATTATTTCACTTAAAACATAATCAATGTCACTGCATAGACCTCAGTCGCACAAGATACAGTAGGAATATACACCGGGTGTATACCAGGCTATGAGGCTGCTTTAATATGATTCTTAAAAAAACCTCTAGAATTTATATAAAATTACTTGTACTACATGGGCATTTAAATTGGTCCATTGCTGAGAGAACCCTTCAGGACCAGTACATTGTTCTTTAAATTGATTTACTGTATGTTTTATGAAAGAAATAATTTGGTAGAAATTATACCTTTAAATCTGGGCTGTTGCCGTCCTAAATGACAGGATGCCGCTTTTAAACTGATGACCAGAGACGAGTTGAAGTAATTCAGTCATAAATAATTCACCTTCCTTTCTCCAGTGTAATTAATTGGGTCCTGTCAATTCTGTTATTTGCCTAATTAGTTACACCTGCAACGGCTGAGTATTTTACAGTTCTAACCAAGCTTTAACTGGAGGTAAGGAGGAGTTAGCAGTAAAGACAGAATAGTCCTGTAAATTCACTCTGTCAGAGCTGCTCTGTGTAGGTCTGCCCTTTCTTTGCTGGCCGATTTGTGTAATAACCGTATGTGTGTCACTGTGCGTAGTAAAAATCTACACACCAAACACACACACACACACACACACACACACACACACACACAGAGGGCAGTCTAAAAGTTGCTGTCCAGTGCTTGGACTCACAAAACAAAATGCAGCTGTTGGTCTATAGAGAAACAATCCTGGAAAAATGTAAGTGTGTTTTAAGTATTTGTGTGTATATATAACTTTTGAGACACACAACAAAGTGAAATACCAGGAGATGTTGGAGAGAGGTAGAAATGCAGCCCTTTGCATCTCTATTTTTGCCCTTGTACTGTAGCTTTAATACTCTATACACTGCAGTATGATTTGTTATTCAACGGGAGAGACATTGATGTTCCACATGAGACAGCAGGTGTGTGTGCGTGTGCGTGCGTGCCTGTGTGTGTAGAGGAGATGAGAAATGAAACAGAGTATATAAGTTAAAAGGGAAATAGCAAGGATGAAAGAAGAAGAGGAAGAGGAAGCAGGGTTAAATTTGCAAGTGGGAGGTCAGCAGGAGGGTCACCATAATGGCATTGCGTTACTCGGATCTGCCTCATGCCAAATTAAGTAATACCTTCTCATTCTTTGACCCTGGAAACCTACTCCTAGCATTTCGAATCAGGTGTTTATCATGAGTAGTTTATGAGTTATCAACAAATATATGATATTCCATAATGGTGGATCTATTTTATTCATAGTAACCACATTTGGTTGGCCTTTTATTATTTTTCATGGTGCTGGCCAAATGTTTCAGTTGCTAAGTTGAAAAAAGAGAAAAAATTATCCAGGATCTGCATCCGTACCTGGATCAACCTAAAAATTCATCAACATCTGTTCACAGCTTTGAGATAGCTTGTGGACAAACAGACAATGAAGCAAACAAATATTAACAAACAAACAAGCAAACGTGGGTGATCACATAACCTCCTCCAACTCTCGTTGGCGGAGATAATGAAGGTACAACTTAAGGACAAATGGATGTCTGCTTCATCCAGATACAGTAAAAAAACAAACATCCTGACATCATTGCCCTCATTTTCAAGAACAAAAAGTTTTCGAAAACATTAAAAAAGGTTAAGGGAAACAATTTGACAGAAAGTTTAAAGTCTTCTTTTTACATGAAAACCCTTTAAAACAGTGACAACTCTAACACAAAGTTGAAAGTTATTTTTTATGGTACAGCAATCTCTTTTGTGATTTTTCATCTGCACTGTGAGATATTCATACATAAGACTTATAAAAGATCAAATATATTAACTACAGATATAAGATGTTTTTTTAAAGGACATGAAAACATATTATCTTAGCTTCTTGTAATGGGCTCCAACATTTTATGTCAAAGTACAATTCTGATGAAGCAGCACTTAATAAATAATACCTAATGATGTTTTTTTTCCTAACTTTGATTGTTACACAATATCTTGTATGAATATTTAATGTTGCAGAGAAATACTGGAGATTTGAAACCACATTTCCGGGGGCTTTACATAGTGTACTTGCTGCAATAATAAGTATGTGGTACTTTAAAATTTCAAAATTGTGGCCAATTCCTCTTTACCACAGCCAACTGTGGGCTAGTGTGGTGAAATGTAAAATGTGTCTGGTGTAAGATATTTCCAGACATAATGTCACACTGGAGTAGATGATTTAAAGCAATCTAGCACTGGCATTACCAAAGCAACATTAGGAAGAGGTCACACCAGAGGAGGATGTCAACATCAATTACATGGGTCAGTGTTGTCTGCCATCAAAAATGTCAATTATGCCTCTGCTCAGACCACAGCTTATTTCAGGAAATGTATTTTTTTGTGTTTGAGTATAATGTCAACAACACAAACTACAAAAAAACACCATCAGTCCAGTAATTCATAAAAGGGATTATTCTTAGCAGTATTTCATCTACAGCGGGCTTTTCTTTTCAGCTGATGAAATCTTTTAGCTGTCTGAAAAAAAGAGGCACATCTTCTTCATTTGCAACCTATAATTTTAAGGAAGGTGCATATTTTCAAAGCTATTTACACTCCTCATTCTTAAAAAAAAGATCTTGCTGAATCGGTGCCCAAACTGACACACACTTGTTGCATATTTGTGAATAGTGTTTATTTGTGCTTCAAGACTCTGCACCTCCTGATAAAGCATATCAATTTCCTCATGGGAGAGCTCTGGGCTCTTTTCTCCATTACGAAATGTCAATGTGCAGTGGGAGCACACTGCTGTTAAATGGAATGAGAGGCGCTGATCTGATTGTTCATGGTCCAAACCGATAATTTATTTCTTTTAGTTCAGCCTCTTCTACATTAGCGCTGTAGGTGCACTGTTTGGGCGCTACCACCACACGTCATGACATTACCAAAAAAAAAAAAAAAAAAAAAACTGTGAGTCACAGGCCAAGTGCAGCAAATTTGACTCAGAGAAATAGTTCCATCTGAAGAAGTCAACAAGAGGGAGAGTGAAAAATGTAGAAATAAAAGTGGAACATGGAGAGAGAAGAGGGGGAAACTGCTGTCTTGCTTCAAAGGGAGGGGGGGGGGAAAGGGAAAAAGAAAGAGAACACAAAGAGTGAAACCCCCTTTCCCATCTCACAGGAAGAAATGAAAACTTGTGTCGTTACCAGGGAGGGTGCCTTTATTCTGGTGTTTCTATAGCAACAGTTTCTATGTGCCCATTTTACAGACCTTCAGAGTTATTATTATGCATCACGTGAAAAAAAAACACAGATGCCAGAAACTATATGATTATTAGTAATCAGGCAGAGACACAAATCATTGTTTCACTCAGTACGATGCATGCATACAGTATAGACTTACACACACACACACACACACACACACACACACACACACACACACACACACACACACACACACACACATCACTGCATGTGGCAAGTTTAAGAGAAAGTGACATTATGGTCTTCCTCGGAAAAAAAGAAAAAAAAAAGAAAGTGAAAGAGGATTAACCACGGAGCCCTTGAAGAGATATTCAGGAGAAAAGTGTCTTGGGGCCTTTATTTGTTCGTGTAGCTCATTCTTCATACCTATGTGACTCCTAATCTGTATAATGTGTGTGTATGTGTTTGTGTATGTGTGTATAGCTATATATCCTGTGTGATCATGGCATGTTGTCATTGTCAGGAAGACAGACTGAGACAGAGAGGTATTACAGAGAACCTAGAGCATCAATCTTCTGCAGTCTGTGTGTGTGTGTGTGTGTGTGTGTGTGTGTGTGTGTGTGTGTGTGTGTGTGTGTGTGTGTGTGTGTGTGTAATCTCACAGCTCCTTAACAAACTACATCATATTCATGCATGATTTAGCTAAAGATTTTAAACATACACACGCTCACGGGGGATCATTAAACTCACTGGATGCTGCTTTTTGCCTTCAACATTTCCCTTGACAATAGAATCCCATCAACACTCTCACCTAACCTTTTGTTGCTGCAATAATCACCGATTAACAATCTGTTAGAAAGACCGGAAAAACACAAGCAAGGAGACAGAGAAGGATGTGGGGTGAAGCAGTGATAAAGGGAGGACAGGAAAATAAGTAAGCAAGTAAATAAATACAGAGAGGAGGGAGAGAGCAAGGATGCAAACACATATACTCAGTCACAGGTCAAGTGCATCGCACCTACTCTGCATAAATTGTTCTACATGACAGACTACTGTAATTAGCCTATTATAGGGACAGTAATCATATTAACATGAATGGATTCCTTTTGAGATTAAACATTATACATTTAAAAGCTGCTACAGTACAAGGTTCAAGGGATTTGAGACACACACATTATGTCTTTGACATTACATTAATCTTAACTCTATAAAATCCAGAATCAAGAAACACCCACTTGTCTTAAAATGTAAATTTGCCATTTGAGCCATATCCAAGCTCAAATAAACACATCAGGTGTCAGACCTCACAGGGGTCTGAGCCCTGAGGACACATTCTATCATCACCCTCAGCATTATGCATGAACTTCTGTCTTTCCCTCTTTCATTTACATATACACACTTTCACAGGGAAGCTCTGTTGACATAGGTGGGTGCTATTTCCCAGAGTTTTTCCAGACCGAATGACTGAAACTTTATCTGACTGCTAAAACAACAATAGAAGGTCACCTAAGGAAACAAAAGAAAAAATCCAATCCAGAAAAGTACACTATTAGCAAAAGACAAGCAAATCATGATCTCACTAGGACAATGTTTAACTCCTTCATCACATAAGATTACAGAAATGTGAACTTTAAACACAACCTGTTTGCTCTCCTCCTGCTCAGTGTTAGCAGGCAAGTACAGCAAAAACTGAGGGGAGGGAACTGGATTGGCCTAGAGCAGGACTTTAATTCATTGGAGCATGATGTATATAATAATACTGTATATATACAATGTATAGACTGCACTTGATTGCAGACATTGTTGGCAACTCATATGAGGCTCCTCCTCTCTCATGCACAAACTTGGTGTAAAGACTGTTAATAGCAGGCAGCTACAAACGTCGCTCTGTCAGAAGTAAAAAAAAAAAATTTAAAAAAAACTTCCAACCACTACTATACATTTCCTGATGCTTATTATCAATATCACAAAACGACAATTAAATATTGTGGTTTTAGGAGCAATTGGCGTATGCACTGAAAACAGCTAAATTCTGTGTACTGCATTCACTCTATTCAGCATCTCCAAAGACCTGGCCTCGCGGTAAAGTTTGCCGAATTGTTGGTGACGGCTGGTTGAATCAGTGATTAACTTGTTAAGTGTAGATACAACATGCATGTGTTGTTAGAGGGCAGATTTGTTTTCCGCATATTTAAATTAACCTGCCTCCAGGGTTTGAGCTATGCTATGCTAAACATGACCCTGACCCAGCTGTATCTCTTTACGAGTGATGAAAGTGATATCGATTTTCTCATCTGACTCTAGATTTGACCGGAAATGTTTTTGAGTGGCGCTCACTTGAAGCCTTGCTGGGGGGCCTCGGGGCCACACTGGTGAACCTAACTCAGCGTGGGTGGAAGAACCAGCAGCAGCATCCAGTTACTGACCAACTTCACACACTAGGTCTCCTGTGTCCTGCCTTCTCTGTTAGTATTCAGTAAATCATACTGGCTTGACATTTAGTCTACATTTTAAAGAATGATGTGGGATAAATACAGTAGAAGAAACACATGTTAGGAACTAAATTGCAACGATCCATATAACTGCAAGTGATAGGGATATAAAATCATTGTATTTTTTAACGATTATTGATACTGAGGGAGAGGGGATGAGCAGAGGGCAAAAGGACAGAAGTGGAATGGATGCATGGAAGAAAGATGGGTACTTAGAGAAATGAAAGAAATGATCATGGATGAGTAATGAACTGATTGAATTCTCATTAATGAGGGAAAGGACAAAGAGGGATGGAAAGAGAGCTCTTGAGGGGGACCTCTACATCCAAACTATTACCTCGGCCAGGGAGGAAATGTTTTCACCGGCCTTGGTTTGTTTGCTTGTCTGTCTGTTTGCAGGATTACCCCAAAACAGCTGGAGCCTATCCAAACTGAATTTGGGCGAGAGGCAGGGTACGCCCTGGACATGTCGGCAGTTCATCACAAGGGCACATGGAAAGACAACCATTCACTCTCACTCTCATATACGGTCAATTTAGAGACACCAATTCACCTATATTGCATGTTTTTGGTGGTGGGAGGAAGCTCAGGTGGATTTGAACCCAGGACCTTCTTGCTTTGAGGCAACAGCGCTACCCACTAAGCCACCATTCCATCCCTTGAAACATTGTTTTTATTGAATCAAACTAATAATGATACCAATGTAATTGCAAATTCTAGGTGGTATATTTTCATGGTCAAGGAGTCATTGTGGTCCAATGTCATAATGAGGAAAATGTGCTGCCTTGGCCGCGGCTTGCTGTCTCTGAATGCTGTCTAGTTCCCATTATTAATAAAAATAACTGGATCTCCTAAACCTGAATGTAAAGCCAGTTGTGACAGTGACATATTATGAATAAGAATGTAAATTAGAGAATATTTAAAGTTAATTTATGCAATCTGAAAAAAAAGCTTGTATTAACGTAGTTATTAAAGTAACAACAAAGGATATATCTGACAAATCTAAAACAAAAGGTAATTCTAGATTAATATCACCCAAATCAGACTTAAAAGTTGAAAACTAGTTCAGATAATGGCAGCATGTTAATAGCTGCTAATTATAAGGAACATTTCTGGAGTTATTACATGGTGCAACATTTCATCAGCTTAATGACAAAAAAAATCCCACATCTCTACATTTAAATTCTTTCTGCACTCCTGCCTCCATGAAAATGGAAAGAAATAGTCCTTTTAAAGTCACATAAGGCTTAAATTATATCTCGTAAGTGATTCAGGGGTCTTAACTTCTATGTATAATTGATTCCAATATTTAATTTTCCCCAGGGAAATTAATTCATTTTTCAATGTAGTAAAATGAAAAAGTGTATCTAATCCCATCATATTGTAATTGAAAAATAGTTGTAATATTGCTGCAAAGTGGGCCAATTACGTCACTGTGATAACTCCAATCAAACATTGAGAAATTTTTAGTCTAGTCTAGCTTGACGAAAAAAAAAGTTTTCAGGCTAACTATTTTCTTAAGTTCCTCAAAGCTAATTTCAATAAATAATCTACATGTTAGAGGAGACATAATATTATTTTATTAAACGATCTGGAAAATCACTTCTTGTAGATATGCAGTATTAAATAATACACACCAAATCTAATCTAATGTTAATAATGACACAAGAATGAAATTAAAGATCAAATATAAACAGGTAAAAAAAAATCTTGCTAAACTGTAAAGGAATAAAAAATGAACTAGTGATAAAATAATTATTCATTTATTTATGTACATAGTGTGCAAGTATTTTGATGAATTTTTCTCCAAGTTAATAAACATGTTAATCCAGTTTGATCCCACATTTTGGTTTCAAACCAGACTTTTTAATCCACTGCACTGCAGGGCATAAAGCATTGCAGCCAAATATCAACATGTTTGTCAGTGACAATTAAAAGGAATAACAACTTACTCTCCTGGAATAGATCCAAAATCATGTTTATGCTCTCTAACCTAACTTCAAAAACATATGGGAGTATATGTGTGTAGTGATGATCTCATCCCAGGTTCAGGCTGTTGCTGTTCTATTGGCTTTGAGTTGTGGGCCTGCGTTATGTTCAGCCATGCAGCCAGTCAGTCATTCAGTAAGCTATTCCATCAAGCAGTCAGACAATCAGTCGACCATCACTAAGTCTGTCAGCCAGTTATCTGGTCAGTTAGTCAGCTGACCTCGAAGACAATCATCCAGTGAACCAGTTAGTCAGTCCGACAGAAGGGCAGCCAATTAGCAGAACCTCCAGCTTGTCGTGGGTTAGACAGGCTGTTCTCATATTGTAAATCCTGACTTAACAAATGGATGTCTTTCTCTCAACCCCACATATCTTACTTTTGCGATAATAAATAGATCATTATGCCACCGTCGCTTGTGTGCCTTATTCCCCACATCTATCCGTGTTATTTAGTGGTGAATCACAGAGGAAAACATACATTTACATGCCTATGATCATAGTTATCATTATGTGTGTGTGTGTGTGTTTTCTAGGGATTTGGAAGCAGGCAGCAGCGTGGAGCAGGAGTCATTACCAGTAGGAGCATAAAGGGAAGAGAGAGATAGGAGTGTCTGCCTCCGTGTTTGTTTTACTTCGTTTGACAGCTTGTTGACAGCTTGTTTTTTTATGCTGTCGGCCGATTATTCATTTAGAGCTGTATGCATTTTGGACCACAAGGCCTGTTAAATTATACACATTGAACAGGATTGTTTCAGCACCACAAAGACTGTTGAACCTGTACAAGTATGTGAGATAGGAGATGGTTTCAGTTATGGCTCACACCTATGGGAGGTGTGAGGGTGTTTGCCACATCTGTCTGTGGTGGGGGCACCTTAGGACACATTTCTCAGAGATGACCTCAACTGTTCTTACTAGCCTCCAAGAGCAGATTTACTATGCAGCCTGTCAAGAGTGCCAGTCATTAAAATCCCAAATTGACTCGAGCAACTCTCGTTGCTAGCGTAAAGTGACAGGGGAGAAAGTGAAGGGAATAGCAAGTTGTTTCTTTTTATATTATTTGCAAAGTTTAAATAAAATAAACACTAAAGTCATTGGAATCTCATGTTTACCGGGGGAATTTTTGTTTTTTAGTTTGAACTGACAAATGGTTTCTAGTGCAGTGAGACCAAAGTAGAGCGAAGTGAAGTAGAAGCATGAAATCTCAGAGAGGGAATGTACAATGATACTTTTTTGTGGGAGTGAGTTAACTCATGCTGACAGATGTGGTGTCTATTACACTAATATACTAATGAACTATAACTAACTCATTAGCAAACCACTTAATAAAGACCATCAAAATATTTTTAGCATCACTGCAATTAATTACTACATGAGCATCTGCTACAGGTTAATAGACATCATTTCCTGGTTTAAATTTTTTTTTAAAGATCCCCATAAGCCCTTGACCATTGCAATTGAGTTATCAGCTGTTCTCATCAACTGGTTACATGGGTGAGTCAGGGGGCCTATTAATTTACAGCAATGTTAGAGTGAGGACCCAAATGCAGACCCCATCCAGAGACAGGGAGTTCATTGATTTAATACAAAAAAATCAAAACTAAACCACTCAAACATTCCAGGGGTAAGGCAAAATCCAAAATCCAGGCAAAAGTCACACTCTGAGAAAACTTGGACACGAAGGCAACACAAGGAAGAAAGCCAGGACGCGTGATGAACATGAATATCAACATGACGAACTGGCAAAAAACAGGAAGAATAACGGAGATGAAATACAATACTGCTTTGTCCCCAATCGCATACCTCCATGCTCAACCTGGCCAGTTTGTATAAGTGCGTTCACACTACGAAGCATGCAAAAATGCATTATACTGTGAGTAGAGGGATGGCACAATCAAAACGGCCTACAAGTTGAGTGTGAAACAATGGACACTTTTCACCCTCAATGATCGCCATGGTGGAGGAGGAGCTTATGAGACTTATTAAGCTTGTGAAAATTACGGCAGGGGAAGCGACGACTACGACAAAGAACAACAGCAATATTTCAATCAGGAGAGATTAGCGGTTGAAGTAAATAAGATGTTTATGACATCAAATTAATATGTGATAATTAGTATGTAAGAGGGCATCGGTCCTGACCAGCAGGAGTCCAGGCACTGGCTGGTGGTGGCTGATGACCCTGCTGAAGCTGATTAATGATGAAGTTGGTGAATCTTTGAAGACTGGGCGGTGATGGGGAGGTGGAGGGTGTGCAAAACAGCAACATGAAAAAACTGCAGGAACGAAGAGAGTCATATTTAAAAAGCCAGCAGCAACATGATGAGAACAGCTGACAACTCAATTGATGGCCCCAGACCATGATAGCAGGAAAATAAGATTGAGCATGCATGAGAGGTGTGAATAATAGGAGAGCATGAGAAACAAAGTATAGCCCGACTGTGCAAAGGTTTAGTCTTCATGAATGAACTTTTGCTAGAGCTCTATATAAATATAAGTATGAAAGAAGCACAATTTCAGATGAATCATGGAGAGCATTGGACCGTTCATTTCAGTCAAATGGAAAAAGCTGGCAGATATTTCTGAAAGTGACGTGCACCACTTGGGTATCCGATTTGAGACAACACTACACTGTTGAAATTCACACAGTATACCCAAGTAAGTAAACTCGCATGCAGTATACTACATTTGAGTATACTAATGGAATTTTATGCGATTTGGGACACAGCATTAGAGATGAGATGACAGGAAGCAGGTGGCAAAGGGAGGAGGAGGCAATCAGAGGCAGGTGGAAACAATCAGACACACACTGTTAAAGGAAAAATGGAGAGGGAAAACTTAAAGGAGGAAGGCAGAAGAAAGATATAACGTTAAACTAACATCTCCAGGGAATACATAGGCACAGAGGGAGAAGAATCAGAACTGAAAAACACAGAAGACTAAAACATAGACCGGGGGAAACCACAGGAGCAAAACAGATCACTGGAAAAGAATACAGGAAGTGTAAATCAAAAGACACAACATGGAGAACTCAGCTTTCAAAATAAAACAGGAACTAATGAACTAAATACAGAAGCACGACAGGGTTAATAACAACAGGAAAGAGAGGAATGAATACAATTTATACTCCAACTATGCAAGATGTCGATGACTTGTGTGTAGCAACACGCCGGTGAACTGATAAAGCTCTGCAAAAGGTTAAAACACAAGGACACATACAGGAAGGATTTCAGCATAATAATACTTGACAGTCAAAAACCTTACAGCACACCAGCAGCTGAATACATCCAGTTCACTACAACTTTCTAATTCCCAAGGAAGTGACTGATTTTAGGGCAAATCATGCTCAGACAACAAACCTGGCAAGACATGTGAGGAGCAGAGAGTGAGGGAAGGAGAGCAGGGCATCAGTCCAAAGGGCAGTTCAGTACAGCAGCCTATTACTGTGTTGTCCAGATGGTCTGTGCTTATTATGGGGTGTATAGTTGCTGTAATGAGCATCACGACCATAAGTCCTGCTTGTGACCCAAAAATTTGAATGTTTTTATTGAACTCATTGAACTTGGCCTGTGAAGATGTTCTCACCGAAAAAGAACATACAGTCGGTCATGTGTTCACTCACACATGCCAGTTACACACATGTACTGCAGTCAATATGCACCCGAAAGTCTTTTTTTTTTTGTCATCGTACCCTGTGATGACTTTGTGCAAGTTTGCTAAAAAAATCATGAATTCTATGATGCGTGATTCTATGATGCTGTAGAAATAAGCTGAATCTTGTGTGTAAAGTTAACTAACTCCTCTCTCACCCTCTCTGTCTCTTCTTCTCAGCCTGTTTTCTCTGTCTCTCCTGCCTTGTAGTTTACTAACATGGTGAATTCAATTCACTCTGATGTCAGCCACCCTCTGCTTATAATAAAGGCATTAAACAGCAGATTGAAGAATGCATTTTGTGTTGTGCTGGTTGCCGAAATCGTAACATTTATTTATTGCCTGACATTAAACACACACCCCTGCCACCTACTTGCCTTCACTCTTTCAGTTATATTCAATGAAGCCAAACTTTCATTGTGCCATCGGGGCCACAAAGCTTCAGTGGTTGAATACAAGGAATGTATTAAAGATGACGGATGTTAGAATGGATATTTCTATTTGCTAGCGCACATAGTTTCAAGATTTTGAACCTGACTCCCAATACCTGCTCTATAGGAAGATCAGTCAAAACTTGAAAAATCTCATTTTCAAGTGTTATTTATTAATTGTTCCTGAAACACTGACACAAAGTAAATGTTGATTCAGGTTGTATTAATCATCTTACCTTGAGGATTTTTGTTTTCTTGTACTTATTTTGTCTATTTGCCATTGCTGAGTGGTATGAAAGTGCCAGTGGATCCCCAGAGCAGCTACTGTAATGCTGGAAATTGATTGCCCTTGAAACTCCTATGATCAGCAACACAAATGAGAAGCACTTTCTTTGCTCAACACTTTATGTGTGCAGGATGCATTTATGTTAGTGAGAAAAGGTGTACGTGGGCGTAGAGGCTGCAAAGTGAAACTGTCAAACTGAAGAGAAATGGGTTGAGGAAAACTTCATGTGGACAATTTAACAGTTGGGGGTCTGAGGGGAGTCTCATGTGGTTTTCTGTACAAACCGTGAAACTTGTAGGTCTGTACTTTTGACGAGTCACATTAAAAGTTAATCTACAGCAGGAGTACAGCGCACAGTGGGGAATATAATCTCTCTCTTTCTCTCTCTCTCTCTCTCTCTCTCTCGTTCACACACACAATCACACACATACAAGCACCAAACACAAATATGGGCATGTGCACTTACCTAACCTGCACACATGGAGGTCAGACAGAAACATTCGAGCTGGTGGGACATATGGAAGGATATGTGAATGTGTTGAAGAGGGGGGGGGTCAATCTAGTGTTATCCACCTAATTCTCTGTCTAGCAATGCTCCACACACACTGGATTAGCCAGTGGGCATTGCCAATACACTGCAGAGAGGCAGGATGAGAGTGAGACTGTGTGTGTGAGTGTGTGTGTGTGTGTGTGTGTGTGTGTGTGTGTGTGTGTGTGTGTGTGTGTGTGTGTGTGTGTGTGTGTGTGTGTGTGTGTAGGAGAGAGAGACAGACAGCAAGTAAATGTGTGTGAGAAAGACAGATAAGGGAAGATATAGCTTTGGGGAGGAAAGTTTGTATTTAGATTTTAAGAGATTGACTAGAAAGCATGAGAGAGAGTTTGTAAGTGTGTGTGTGTGTGTGTGCGTGTGTGTATGTGCGTGTGTTCGTCTGTGTGTGTGTGCATGCTGTTTTTTAATTCAATTTATATAATTTCGGGGAGCCACTGAAGATAAACCACACACACGCACACACCAAGGGACAGTGGGAAATGTCTGTAGATGTGCCAGTATGTATGTAAGTGTGTGTGTGTGTGTGTGTGTGTGTGTGTGTGTGTGTGTCTGCGCATGTGTATGGCATTTCCAGTCATTGTTTCAGAGAGCATAGGAGAGCGTAGGGTGTAGGAGGTATGGAGAATAGTGGGTTACTTATCAATATCTCCCATATGCTTGGAACATTGACTGATCTCAAATGACTGAGCCAATATTCACTGTATAAAACCATACAAGATCTCCAAATGACTGAGTCATTTGCTTTACTCTAACTTACGAAGAGGAAGATAAAGGGAGTGGGAAGAAAAGAGACATATAGGGTGGGAGGTGAGAAACAGAGCACACGAACGTGAAACCAAGCTTCATGAATTTACAGCACTTTTTAACGACAATAGTGTTTGTGTTCCTCTCTGGTAAATACCAGGTCAAATCCTATAAAATTCAATGCAGGCTATTCTTCATTCTGTCTATGGTGGATTTGCAACCAAAATGTGTTTTGGTTATTTAGTTCAAAATCCTTCCCTCTATTGAAGCCTGTCCAATTTTGATGCTGAAATGTAAAATAAACTGCACTGTGATTTCCAAACATCTAAATGAGACTTTTTTTTTTGATTAATCAGTATAATGAGTTGAAAAGCAGTGAAAATGAGAAAGGGAAAGGAACAAAATAAAAGCACAGAATGAAAGTATGTGAGGCAACAGGGGTATGGAAGTGTGTTTGTTTGCATACTGAAAAAGCTTTTTTGATACAAAGGTTTGTGTGAGTTTTAAATGAACAAAGAAAAGAACGAATCCCTCTCAAAAGTAGGACAAACTCTAACTTAAGACAACAACTTACTTTCCAAATCCTTTTTAACATTCCCAGTGCTCAAGAACCACATTTGGTTAAGCTGGAGCTATAGTTGATCCAACAGTGATTGATGAATGCACTAAAGATAATGTTTGACCATAAAATGTATGACCTGCTTTATTAAAAAGGGTATATTTTAAATGTGTATTGAACAACCTCAGTACTTTTATGGTGCTGACTGAAAAGTTTCCATATTGTGTCACATGAAATATCAAAAGGTTTGTTCACTTCTTTACTTCATCTTCTTTAAGTAATGACTGTCGGTTTCTAAGACGGATTTTTAAGGCCGTTTTATTCAGTCAAATATCTTGTACAAATGTTTAGAAAACCTTTAACATTTGATTTATTTTTCTCCTTTTATTAAGAGAAAAATAAACAGGTTTTATGTGAAAACATGTTTGTGTTTCTCAGTGTAAGGGATCAAGACTTTATTGCTTTGGCAAGCTGGAAATCATTCTCACACTGTACCTCTGCCATCAGCATTGTTACTAATCAATTGTTGATTCATTGTACCCAGGGCATACCGTACATTATGGTGATGTCACCATGATGACGTCATTTTACTCTGATTTACAGTACTTAATTCTTTGATCTTGTAAAACTACTTAGAATTACGTACTTATCATGCAGGGAGCACTCCTCAAGACATTTTATGACACCGTGGTGGTATCAGCCATTTTTTATGGTGTGGTCTGCTGGGGCAGCGGCATCTCAGTGTCGGACAGGAAAAGACTCGACAAACTGATAAGGAAGGCCAGCTCTGTCCTGGGATGCCCCCTGGACCCAGTGGAGGTGGTGGGAGGAAGGAGGATGACAACTAAGCTGTCATCCATAATGGACAATCACTCCCACCTGATGCGGGACCGAGTAACAGCACTGGAGAGCTCCTTCAGCGACAGGTTGCTTCACCCAAAGTGCTTGAAGGAGCGCTTTCGCAAGTCTTTCCTTCCTGCAGCTGTTAGACTGTACAATCAGCACTGCTCCCAGTAGACCAAACAATTAGTAGTACTTGTGTGAATTACTGAGACACTTTTTGTAATAGTACTGTGAAATATTTTTGAGACACTTTACCCCCCTCCTTTATTGTATTGTATTTTTAAAAATATTATTTCCCCTCCTCCTGCTGTGTTTTTTGTACACTGTGCTGCTGCAATATTGTAAATTTCCCCACTGTGGGACTAATAAAGGGATATCTTATCTTATCTTATCCTATCTTTATCATCATCATGAGTTATCAAAAAATATAATTTTCAATAATGGTCAATCTATTTTCCATCTAGAAATAACTTATTGTCATTCACAGAAACACAAAATCCATTTAAATGACTCTGAATCTGCATTATCTCAGCTACATATTGGTGGCAGTGTCACATCTCTACCCCTCTCTGTTCTCATATGACCCAGTGCATATTGACCCCCTCAAAATAAAAGTTTTTACCCCCCAGATCCAGATTATGATCCAGATCTGGATCCAATTGTGCATACTAGTGGAACATCATGAGTTGTCCATGCCTGGGTAATTTTATTTTGATTGGCCTTGCATTTTTTTTTTTATGAATTTGGTAAATGCTTAAAAAAAGGCTTGATCTCACAATCTTAAAGAAAGTGAAAAGTGATCCTGACTCTGCATCCATACCTGGATTTGCCTCAAAATGTAATCAACTCTTCCTTGGCCAAAGATCCACGCCGACACAAAATTTGATCAGAATCCATTCATAACCTTCTACGATATGTTGCAGACAAACACACAAATAAACAAACAAACAAGCATGGATGATAAGTTCATACAGTGATAAATGTGCTATGTGGATGAAGATCTTACCATCATTAGGGTGAATTTAGCTAGAGCTGTAACTAATTACACAACACACACTGCATATGAAGGTTGTACTATCCTTACTTACCCTTTTCTCTAATATTAGGTTCCAAAATACTCTTGCAGCCATTTAGGTTTGCTGCTATCTCAGCCCTGGAAACCAGACACACAAACTGTAGGGAAGACGCTGATGAACCACAGGGAGTCAGAGAGTCCAGAAAGAAATACCCAACAGAGAAAAATGTGGACTGAAGGCCCCCCACCTAGGTTGAATTTTATCACAGAAATTAATGAGTAAACAGACGTCTGTTTTAAATTGCTAGCCCTCAATCATGAAACACCATTTTGTCGCTTCAAGAAAAAGAAAGTGCATATCGCCCACAGACAGTGCCCTGTAAAATTTTGTCCATCATCTGTTTGAGCTGCAATAACTTGTGAAGCTTTCAAACGAAAACTCTGTTTCACTAACTACACACACTGCCTGGGGTATAATAGATCACTTAGTGTCCAATAAAGTTCTATTATGGGAACAAAACTTTTCAAATTTACTTTGTGCAAAAAGGTGGTAATTGAACCCACATATGCCTAACAGCTAAATGCAGCCATACACACACACACACACACACACACACACACACACACACACACACACACACACACACACACACACACACACTCAGCAAAACATCTGTTCCCCAGTACTGAAGTGACAAAGGATGCTTGTTGACAAGGTGATTGATGCAGCTGTTGTCATCTTCGGACTTTTTCTCTCTCACTGTCTCTCTCTCTCTCTCTTTCAGAGCCATCATCATTAATGAACACTGGTCCAGATGCCCAGAAAATTTCACAACAGTTGGTGTGTCAATCCGTGAGTGCAAGCCCACACATGCACACATACAGTATGAATACACAAACATGTAATACACATGAATTTAAATTATGGAAACATCACATGAGAGACAAAAGGCCACTCATGACTGGTTGTATAGCTGTTAAATGACAAGAGGCAGATGTTGAAAAAGTGTGGCTGGACTATTTTTGAGGCTGTGACTCTCAGAGTTTGTAAGAATCTAGGGAATATATAAGAAGATCAAGAATTTGTTTCTCTTCGTATCCCATCTTGTAACTTGAATTTTCTACAACAAGACATAATCGATGCAGGAACATAGGTCAGAAAATGCTTGTGTACACATAAAATGAAGGCGAAATTGAAAAGGAGCTCCTGTTCCTTTTTCTCTCAGTAAAAAAACCCAAAATGAAGTGTACTTTAATAATCAAATTACCAGAATAGCCTTTAACCCTGCTTTTTTTTGTTTGTTTTGAAGCTCATTCAATTTTTTTTAAACAAAGATAAATTCCAAAAGTGTTTGAAAAGATTTCTTTTTCAAGGTTTATTGAAACCTATTGTGACCTATAGAACTCAAATTGTCAAGTCACAATTACAAATGCATCTATTCAAGAGACTGAAAGCTAATTAGCAACATTCATCTGTTTTAATCATCATGTTCAAAGAAACAGAAGGCTTTGAAAAACATGACGGTGAAGTTCCAAACAGGATAAATGGTCAGAGTCTGAGTAGATGCATAAATCTTACAGCCCTCTATGGATGGCTTTATTACCATGGGAGGTCTGAAGATTAGTACTTACTAACTCGGGATCTCAGAAGTTTGAACATTGTGAGTGAGCATATAACTTATGGTCTCTGATTGCTCTGGCTATGGCTTAAAACGCCCACTACACCCTAAGATAAATCTGTGTATAAATACAAGTGTATCCTGGCGGGATAACAACTTGTGAATGTCACATTTACATTACAAAAATCATGTAACCAGTGGTGAGACCACAGTTATTAAATCATTTAAGCATTTTGAGGACTTACTGATATTACTAATGTGCACAATCAAATTGCTACTGATGCCTTCTGAAAATGTCTAAAACTGAAAAAAGAGTGGGTCAGGAAAATTACAACTTGACCACAGCAGTGAAAAGACAAAACACAGAGGAAAGGAAGAAGGGAGAGTGAAAACGGAAGTAAGGAAGAAAAGAGTAGCCGTGGGGGGGAAAGCTGTGATTGGAAGTATAATTAGAGAATAATGATGATAACAATAATGATACCATTTTCTTTGGGGCCAAGGCAATCAGCAACTGGCTGCATTAGCAGAAGAAAGCTAACTTTTTCTTCTCTTTTTGCTTTTTGGTGATTTCATTTGAATATTTCCTATCAGAGATCAAATTCATTATCTATTTGGGGACTATCTATAACACTTAAAGATTAAAGTCAGGAGAGCCATAAAATGGGACCACAGGAGGTGCTAATCGTGAGGCTGTCACTGATTTCTATAGATCTTACTCAGCTAGTCATAGGACACTTTCAACGGGTCATTTATTTGACAAATCTGTAAAATGCTGTCTTATCAAACGCCCAATAATTATGATTTTGACACCACAAGGGGATGCGGCAGCATGTAGCATTTTAAATCCAGGGAGGAACTTAATTAGGGTGTTTCTCGGTGATTCATAATGTTCACAGAAGCATTCGCAGTTCATGTGTGTAGCTGCTTGTGTGTAGAGGAAGAGGGAGGAAGGACTTAACGACAAGAGGAGATGAGAGGGTCAAGAGAGGAGAAGAGTGGGTTTTTTCACTAAATGCCACAGGAATGTTGTGCATCTCTTATCTGCAGCAGTCACACAAACCTCAGCGTGGAACGAGGAGCTAATAGGTCTAGTGACTGCCTGACCGTCTGAATGGATGAATGGCTGGCTGGCAGAGTGACTTTCTGTCCACCCACCTCTCTCTCCCTGTCCCTCACTCTGTGTATGTCCGTCGCGCTGTCAGGCCCATTAGCTCATTAGGCAGTGTGTGTGATTGGAATAAGAACTAAGCAGAGACAAATCTCAAGAATGTGGCACACACACACACACATACAACCTATTCTTTATCTCTCTTTGTCTCTGCTTGCCCTTTCACAGTCTTTGTGCTGCCTCTTCTTATTTTCATTCCCTCTTGTTTTTGCTCTTCTCTTCATCAATTCTTTGTCTCTGTCTCTTCCTCCCTCTCTCACTTCCTGTGATTCTCTATGGCTCTTTTACTCGTCCTCTGTCTCTATGTCTTGCTATATCTTTAGAACTGTGCTACCATTTAAATACAACCATAATGGCTAATAAAAACTCTGTAATAAAAATCATAAAAGTGGAAAAAGGCTATACCGAGATAATAAACATAGCATTAGCTGCACTATTTTAACAGAGGACAAGGAATAAGTTACATTGGATAGGTTCATGACCAGCACTATGCTGGAGAAAACCGCCCCAAAAACAGCAATGCTCACACAAATCACATGAGGATGTTATTCCTACGAGTGGATGCAGGTGGCAAAATCTGGGGCCCCAGTTTAATGCTAAATAGGCATAAGTACCAAACTACACACTACGAACATCAGGCAACAATTGACTATTAATTTTTAAAAAGGCTGAAAATGACAACGAACAGCTGCCAGTAAGCATCACACTGAAAGCTGAACATAAATACTTTTCCTTTATTTTCTTTTATCCACTAAAACATTTCATTCAAGCATGAAAGTTGTTTAATGTATTTTATTGAAGGACCAACAGCCAGTAATTTGGACCAGTAGCCATCAGACTACACAACAGACACTTGACCACCCACCAGTGAGGCTTAATACAACTATATATATTTATTACAATGTGTACAGCTTGTAAATTCTATCCGTATGGTTATACTTGTTTCATTCTTCTTGCTATTGTTTATTGTTTGGTTATTGTTTTTAGCCTTTCCTGCTTACTTATGGTACTATGACATCTGAATTTCCCCATGTGGAATAATAAAGAGTATCTTATCTTATCTTATCTATGAGTACTGTGCATTCTCAATACACGTGAGACAAGTAAAGCTGGATGGAACAAGTCGTTTTAATGCTGAACCAAAAATTGTGAGCTGCTTCCTCTCCTGAACCAATAGGAACAGACGGAGTCCTTACACTATTTTTCACTGTATACTTTACTCAGGCAGCTAGCCTCCGTTTTGTGATTCAAAGGTCACTCTTTTGAAAACACTGACCAAGCAGGAATGTTGTGTGAGTAATGCTATTATTGCACTGCCCTTGAGAGAGGAAAAATATATTTTGCATAATCTCACTGGAGAGCACAATACCAAAACTCCTGTGCGAGTTCTTGTGTGTGGAATGAAGTTACAGGTTTATCATTTTTAACCGGGTGTGTCGTTTATTGTGCTGACGTGTGAGCTGCATACACACTGGATGAGAACACACATGCTGCTTTGGAAATGTCTTATACTCTATAGGGGTACAGTGGATGCAGTCCTGTCTTTGAGCTCTCTCTCTCTCTCTCTCTCTCTCTCTCTCTCTCTCTCTCTCTCTCTCTCTCTCTCTCTCTCTGAGCTGTCTCACTCCTCTTCCTCTGCCTACGTGACTTTGATTATATCTCACTTATGTTTTCACTCTTTTTATATCGATATTTCTATCACCCTGCTCTCCATCCCTGTCATATCTGTTTTCATCTTTTGTATTCTCCTTCTCTCTCTCTGTCTTCCTGTCCTCGTCTCCCTCTCTGGCCATTGGTTCCTGTTCTGTTGCTATGGTAACTGAACTACAGTTGGAATCCTGCTTTCTGATCGTTATGTCCCATGATTAATTTATGTGTGCGGTGTTTGTTATTGTGCGATAAGACTTACACACATTATAATTACTGGCCAGAACGGGTTTTTTTGGTTTTAGTTTAACGGAAAGTAAAAAGAGCGATGGACAGAAAGACGTGCAGTTTCTTAAAAGCACAGCAGCGTGGGATCATGGGAGTTCTCTTCACTGTGAAACAATCACCATTGCACATGATCTTGCTTCTTGAATAATCCTGCTACATCCCAAGCAAGCAAACATAGATATAGTAAACAATAGAGTAGTAGTAGTAGTCTCTAACATATCATCAGCTGTTTCCTGCATGTGTTTTCCTGGAAGTTATAGCAATGAAAGGCGGTAAAGAGCTTGGCTTGGCCTGATGCCATTGACAGGTGACCAAATTAAATGCATAATCACCACGTATAAATTAACGGATTGCTCTGGGTTTGAACATCATTGAAAATGTTGTCAACAAAATATTTAACCAACATAGGTTTTGAGACAATCTAACAGGGAAATGTTTCACTTTTCCCTTAATCATAGCACCACTGGAATGTTATACCAGGATTCAGAGTTTCCACCAGTGTACTGCAAGCATCTTCTAAGCATCTGTGAATTTGAGGAAATTCCATTTTCTAAATGGTTTTTCACATGACATCGACTGAATAAATCAGGTGGAACTCATTTTTGAGGGCAGTGCAGCACCCGCACTGTCTACAGCACGCACAAGCTGGGGTTTTGTTGCAATTTATTTTGAAAAAGTAGGTGGCTGCAAGCCTATTTTGATTTAATAACTCGATAATTAGCTTTGAAAGCTTTGAAATATTGTGAACTTTCTATGTAATCACCTGTAGAATCACGTTACCAAGCAGTGAACTGCAGCAGTAACAACCGAGACCGCTGACCAAGACACACTGCAGCGTTTAACAACTTAAACCCACACTATTGTGAAGAAAATAACTCGGTGTTCAGTCGGATTCTGCACCTGTTCAGCACTCAGGGGCTGCTCTCTACTGCTGGCGACGTCATGTTAATAACACAACAGAACACTCCTCATCCTCCTCATCCTTATTCTCAAACAGCTAGGAGAATGTGAAATTTGCTTTAACAATAATTACTTAATTAATGCAGTTGAAGTGTTAAAATACAATCCTTTGTTCCTAACCGATCAAAAACACAAGAAGACACCCGCACTGGGCTACCAGTCCCACCAAATGCCTTTTGCCTGACACATCACAGTGACAGGAACCTGGGAGTTAGTAAAGCTTCTTAGCAGTGAGATACCCCAACCCCCTGTCACAGATAACTTCCAGAAAATACAGTAAAAAATTGCAGAGGAGGTGAAGAGACAAGACTGGGAATGACACCACATTTCCATGGACTCACAACGATGGACAACAAAAGAATGCTAATACATGTCTAATTAGCACAAACACAACTACTAAGAAACAGGAAGACTGCCTGTGAGGCAGAAATTCTGTAAGTAGAAGTCTTCTCTCAAATGCTCTTGGTTCAAAGCCTGACAAAATAATTTCCCTGGGAAATGGGAGGATGAGTGATAACCAAAGGCAAGCATCCTGAGTATTTCGCTGGCCTGATCAACCACAGTGCTAAATAGGACACAGCCAAGGATAAGTGTAAAAGGGGAAACTAGCTGCAAACCTCCCCAACAACCGTACAACTAAAAAAAAACAGATTTACACTGCTGCAGGACACCAAATTCTGATAGTGATTTTGGTGTGAAAGATGTAAAAGGCCTCAGCTGTGAAAATATCATCATCAGTGTTTATCAGTGGGCCTCTATCACCAATCAGAATAGAAGAGATTCAGCAAATTGTAAGCTCTGTCCACTTGGCTTTAACTATATAGTCTTCAATGAGTGCTCTTGATTGGCAATTTCAATTGTCTCATCTAAATTTAATTTTCTGGGACAACCGATTTATTATTAAGGCAGATGGACCTTGTTTAACAAGCTAGATGCGGAACAACATTATGACCTCATTCTGTTGATACAGGACATCATGGCGAAATAAAGGCGCACCTGTCCCGCCTTCAAAAGGCTGGGTCCATGGGACCACACACACACACATACACACACCACCACCCTCTTCTGCTGGTACCATACTTCCCCCTCCCTTCCCCTGTCCTACCAACATCTGTTGGGTCCAGGCTATGAGTACACTCATGGCTGTACTCATGACGAAGCAGGACCCAATGTGAAGGTAGCTTTCTCTATTACTGTCTTGACAGGCAATAGAAAAAGAGGTGCACTCTACTTGATTAAAGTAAATTTATCAAATTTGATATCCACTCCTCCCACTGTGAGTTTTCAGTCCTGTCACTAAGAATTTTTAAATTGGCAGAGAACACCTCACTAGATTTACGGCAGGTCTTTGGCATTTTTAATTAATGATTTAATCATCAAGCAAAACCTTGATTCTGTAGTTTTAGCTGAAACCTGGTTAGACAAAGACAACAGTGTAGCAGGTCTCATCCTCCAAACTTCCATATGTGCAGAGTGCATAAGGAGATTAAGTCTTTGTCTATTATTTGACTATTAATATTATTTTGTTTGATAATTCTATATGTTGCTATTTACTTGAATATTTCTTACAGTGTTGTGTTTTAAGTATCTAAAGACCACAGAAATTCTGTGTAAAGTTTTTGATGACTTCTCTATCACCTGCATTGACTTTGACTGTATCGGGATTGTTGGTGATATTAATATTCATGTTGTCAATACCCAGGGCAATAGCACTTTGTTGTAGCCTTTATTACTAAGGACTGGATCAGTATGTGACAGAGCCCACACACAAAGGAAGGCTCCCCCTGGACTGAATCATCTCCACGGGTCTTAACATTTCTAAAGTCGTAGTGACTGATGCTCCTCTTGCTGACAGTTCCTAGGTTTTATTTGAGATTACTATCTGTGCACACAAATTTCCAGTCAGAGGCAACCACAAAGTGGTATGTCACTGAAAACACACTGATGAATTATTCATTCAAAGTGTCTCTTCAACACCTGCCCCCAATAGGGTCTTAGTCAATGATCTGGAAGATAATTTGATGATAAATTGATGCCATTAAGATAAAGGTGCTTCGATAAGAAAAGAGCCCCAAGGAAAGATGTTGGTAAAAATTAAAAAGTGTCAAAAAACTGAAGTAGGTGGCAAAAAAGAAACTCCAGGTTTGTTATGACATTTATCACATTTTTAATGTGGAACTGAGATATGCAATGCAATATGCAGTCCCTCGTCCCTGGCATCATTGCCAAAAAAAAAATTAGGATGTACAATGCTTGTTACTGTTGATAGGCAGACAAACTCTCCTGTGTCCGTAGCCCCCTGAGCGTCTGTCAAAGTCATGCGATGAATTAACCTCAATCTTCAGTGATAAAATGAAGAAAATAAGAAAAGCTTTCAGTCCCTCTATGTCAGGTAGAGGGTCTGTATTACAGCCACAGTTCATTTAGCATAACATGTATGCAATTCCACCCACTATGAAACCATGAGGGGAAACTCTCCCCTCTTTTTAATAAATGTTTTAACTGCACATTATATATATATATTTATTTATATCTGTTTATCTGTCCCATATTAAACACTAAACATTAAGAAGCAGCCTTCAGTTTTATTGCACCCCAAATCTGCAACAAATTCCTACAAATTCCTAGACAGCCTGAGGTTTACTCCTCCTCTCACTTCCTTTACATCAAAGCTCAAGATTTAACATTGCCTTTTATTGAATCCAATTTGGGACATCTGTTTCATATGTCACATTGCACTGCATTGTTTTCCTCTTTTATCTGTTTGATTTTATATTTAGCTTATAGTCAAATTTGATTTGCATCTTTCAAATGCTATTTAAGTGTGTCTTTCTTATTTTGTCTTTAAATATTGACTTGTGTAGCTCTTCTTAATTCCTTTAATTTTTAAGCAGCTTTAACTGTTTTGTTGTTGAACGATGCCATGCAAAAAACAGTCCTTGCTGTGCCCACAGCCACAGAATCACTATGCTTTGAAATAATCCTATTGTCCCTTTTGAGTTTTGGCATGTTTAAGGTGCACATCTGAATCGGGGCTCTCATCTCTATTTTAAAGAACACTGAATTCCATATCCTTATATGCATTCCTTACATACAGACATAGGGCATTTCTTCACAGAGCTCAGGTTTGGCACTGTTACAACATCACGGGAGGAATTTGGAATTCAGTGGTTTGTTCAAGGGCACTTCAGAATTGTTTTCTGAGCAGCCACCTTTCATTGTAGAATACATCGTCCTTTCACAAAATTTTCTTCAGAAAGGATAAAGCAGGGGTAGGAGGTGAGCGCAGTGTCACCAAGCATCTTTGTGATTCATTGCTTTGTTCAAGGGCACTTTAATAGGCAACCACCAACTTGCTGTATCACACTGAGACCACCTCTTACTCAATCACTGTATCATGAGGGTCGCTCTTTGTATCTATGAAGTGTGCAATCCCCTATTAAGCAGGCCATACAAGTGAAGTTCAGAGTAAATCCAATATCTTGAGAAAGCTGAGTAGTGATAGTGTTAAAATATCAAGGGATTAAAATAAATTCCCACAATAAAATCCCACAATTTTTGCACAATGATGTAAGGCTTTGAAAACATTTGCACCCGAGTTAAATCTTTGCTCTTATAAACATGATATTGTTGAGCATTGACCGAATCATCTCCACGTGCTGATGAAGATTATGTCATATGTTTGATGGAAGCTATTAAATTGACATTGTAGTAAGATTACTTTATCATCTGCTGTTTCAAAGGTCAACAACATTTTAACCTCAACTCAAGCCACCAAGAAGTCCTTAAAATGATCAACAAAACATTTGTAAATCCATGACAACTGAAAATTGTTTTCATTGTAGAATGACGACAATTTCCTCAAATCGGATGTCAGTAATCTACTGTATCATCAACTTTAAATAGAAACGGTTTCATTTAGGATTTCTTCATGTGGTGATGCAAAGGTACAGTGCAGTAGGTGTTCGACTTGCGATTTTTACCAATGATGATTCACTTTAACATTCAGTTTCTCTTCCCTATGATTTAGACCTAACTGACTCAAAAGTTAATTGGTTAACAAGGCACTGAGGGTTGTGGAGGCGGGGTTAATCTCTGATATGCTAAGTATCACCATGGAAACACAGTCACAGCAGGAAGCAAGAAGGCAGTGACTAATGGCCCACTGATCTGCTATTCCATTCCATTTCTCCGTCTCTCTCTTTTCTTTCTTTCTTTTCTGTCTCCCCCTCATTTGACATCACATCATCTCTCCGTTTCCATTCTGCCCCGTGTCTCTCTTCATCCGCTCTTTGCCTTCTTCTGTCCTTCGCTCTGTCTTCTCTCTTTTTCCTCTCTTTCTTGTTGTGAATGGCACTTTTGAAATCAGTGGAAATGGTAATGAAAATTCAAGTAAGAGGCAACAGCAGTGCTAAACACACCCAAACAACCCATGACAATGACACATTCAACAATAAATAATGTAGACATGTAATCTCTTAGGAGCCACTAATCGCTCTCTGTCTACTATTACATTACTTAACTGTATGACTCATGTTTTCAGATAGATCATGTCTCTGTCTCTGAGTCTCCTTGCATGTCTTTATATGGAACTGTATCTGTCTCCCTCCAACTTCCCCTCACTGTCTGTTTGACGCATTGTTTTTTTTTTACATCTCTTTCACCACACGAAGATAAGAGACCATTAATGAATTACTCGTCTGACAGGAGGGCACACCCACTTTCATATACAAAAGATTTTGAAAATAAAAACAATGGGCCAGACTGTGTTTGATGTTGATGGCACACAATGCTTGGGGAAGCCCTAATGAGCAGTGTAGATAACATAGTTATTAACCATGGATCCATCACGACACATGATGCTAACTAGGAAAGTCAAACAAGCAGGGAACAGACACACTATTCAATTTAAGATTGACTATGAGCTTGTTTGCATCGTGAGACTGTAGACCTTTGGCTCCTACTCCTGTCAATAAACTAAGAGGCTATCGTGAATTTTCCTGAGTGTGTTTGGCTGATATCCAGTCTTACTGCTAGCTTACACTCGTAAAAGAGCACAGGAACAATATGTAAAATGCCTTCAGTGTGATTGTGTGATCAATCCCCTGCCCTCTTAAATCAAACGATGATGAAATGAAAAAAATTAACTTTTGGAAACTAATTGTTTTGAAGAGGGCAGTGAAACTATCCTCAGCCTGACTTCAAAAGATCATTAGATATGACTATTATTCTGATTATGAATATGGAAACAAGTTGACAGATCTGTCTGATATCAGGCATATATAATAGAATCTAATGTTTACTGCTATATGAAGCTATGACGTTGTTTCCACATCACCAGGCTTTAGTTTTGTAACCAAATCCGAAGATATAGACAGCAGAAAAATTAGCAAGCTATCAGGGAAGATCAGCACCTACTGGATGATATTATTATTATTATGTGCATTATCATTATCAATGTTGGGGGAAGTTACTTTGAAAGCATAGCTTTGCAAGCTACCAATTACTTTTACACTGGAAGAAGTTGAACAACAGCAAAGCTATAGCCAAGGGAGACATTGGGTTTGGTTTGGTTTGCATTTTCAGGCCCCCAAATCACCCTTGTCATGTAAAAGAACTGCCAAAATACAACAAAAGTTTACAGTTTTAGGTTAAATCCATTGTCGTGTAAAACAGCCCCTTAGAGTCACCAATTCACCTGCTGTGAGAGGAAACTGGAGCCCGTGCAGACACATTACATACAAACTCAGAACCTTCTGCTGTAAGGAGATAGTGCTAACGACTCCTTTTCCAACAAATCTAACTGTGTTGCTGTATGCTACAAATGATGCACTCCTTTGCACTCCTGACTGAATGTTTCAATTGTAAAGCAGAACTTGAAAGCTCTGTCAATTCTTCTGTGTTCTGTATCTTCAGCTGCAGACAGATGGTGTCCTTCAGCTCTGTTATGGAGCAGATGTCGAGAGCAGCAGCCGCCACAGAGACAATGTGACCTACCTCTTGTCAGAAGCCTCACACTGAATGTGCAGCAGCACTGACCTGTCAGAAGCGTTGTGGTTTGTATGAGGCCTGTGGTTAAATGAACCACACTGAGAAGAAGAAATCAAAATACAAAAAGTATCAGAGCTGTAGCACAATGTTTGCAACTGACAGTGAAAAAAATAGTTCTATAAAGAACTCTACCAACACATTTGAATGAACTTTATTTTAATGGGAAAACTCTGCTGCTATGGCCATGAAAATTAGAAGAAAAAAAAGAAGCAATTTAGCCTATGAGGGTATTTTGTGAGATAATGCTTCTGCCAGTGCATCCTTCATTGCAGCTCTTGGAGGTTAAGTGTCCTCCAAGGAGCTTCACACAGCCTCCGAGTCAGCCTTATTAGTCAGAACAGGTTTTAGAATGATGGGAAGTTCCCTTTTCAGCCTGTCAAGTAACAAATCATAAAATATATAGGCACTGACAACATCACTATATTTACAATATCAGATGTGCACATTGCATTGCAGGCAGAGCTCATTTTGTGCAGGAACAGAATTTGGGGCCTCCCAGATCGGGACCAGGACCTATTTGACTCTTTTGTCACTAAACAAATTTGTAAAAAAAAAATTTTGTCTTGAAATTTTTGTTTGCTGTTGTGTCATTCTGTTTTTGTTTTCATTCAAGTTAGTCTGATGAATTAGATGTTAAAAATAGAGAGAAAGAGAAAGCACACAAATCATACACAAATGCCTGAAACGTGACTTTTGTGCATGTTGAGCTCATGTTACAGTGATTTGAATCAGGATACATTTGCTTTTTGCTGTCATCGCCACAGCTAAGCAATCTGGCCTCTGTGTTGTGAAGTGGTGAAATGAGGATTGCAAAATTAGGGTGTGCATGTGTGGGTACGGTGCTATCCATGGTACTAAAACAGAGTGGTGGACAAAGACAAAGAGGCAGATGGAACATGTAGTTTCGTAAGTCTGCTTGCTTTTCGTGGTTGTAAAAATAACTTTCACACCCATTCTATTTTCCCCACATTGTGGCATATAGTCTAGAAATGGGAGAGCTTTAAACTTCGCCTCCCCTGCTGATTTTCAGTGATTATTGTGAACGTTCTGATTAATAAATAAAGACCAAATCGTCATATCTAATTCACTGTGTAAGCCAATCTGTGGATATTTAGAACTTCATGGCCACATAACCTCAGTGGTCCCCCTGTGATGCCCCTACACCCATCATACAACACAATACATAAGTATATAAGAGACCCTGTTCACTGTATCATCCTTAGGTTTGGTTTCAGAAGTGCATTGTATGGTGCCACACAAAATATGGTACTTACAATTAACATGGACAGTTCATGCTTGCAGTTTCTTTCAGACAGTCTCAAAACATTCAAGTAACAAGATTCAATTCTGTAAGAAAATGACTTTAAACAAAAGATAGACATTTTAGTACATGGCCAAAAGGTCAGCCTGAGTGGTCAAACTAACCATTGCAGCTTTATTTATTTCAGTTCAACCAAACTTATTGCGTGTTGGCAAACAACAGTGAAGGCCAGGCAGAAAACCTCACATTGGGGGAATTTACTCAAATCTTGTCTGCATCAGAAAATCTGCAGTAGGCTTTGACATTTTGGTAGATGACGTGGTCATCATCATCATGCTGCATGCAATATATCACTGTGGTCCTCTATCACTCGGTCTGTGTTTGGGCATCAGTGCAGAGCTCCACCATCTGTCACTGTAAGGAAGACTGAAATATCTAGCTTCATATCTGCGGCAGCAATCGTGTCTGTTTTTCTCATGACACAGTTTTTTTATAAGTTCTATGAAGTTTCACCTTTGATAAGCGCTTCTGTTTTAAATATGAACAATCTGTCTCTATTACCAGGCTATGTAGCACAGTCCTCAGAAGAACCTCTAATTAAACCTCTTCTTTAAAAAGCCTACTCTTGATCCCGAGGATTTAGCCACCTACAGACCTATAACAAACCTTCCTGTTTTATCTAAGATCCTTGAGAAAGCACTCAACAATGTTATGTGAATCTCTAAATATAAATACTTAATCTGAGTCAGGTTTTAGAGTCCATCGTAGCACAGAGACAGCATCGGTCAAAGTTACAAATGGCCATGTAATTACATCAGATGAGGAGTCACTTATCTTGAAGCACTGGGTTTCCTCTGGGTGCTCCAGTTTCCCCATCAAACCCCATCAAAACAAGTAGGTTAGGCTAATTCTCAGTGTCCACTAGCTTAGATCTGGAGTTGGTCTCTGGGTGCATATGGTAGCTGTATACTGTTCCTCAGGGATGGGTTAATCACAAAGAATGGTGTGACTGTACTGTATGTGAGAAAAAAGGTTTGCCTTCTTTTTCCTCCCATTTAACTGACATTAAAAGAACTGATGGTTTAAGCCCTTTCTATTAGGTTGATCTCAGTTTGTATATGTTAGTGTTGAATCCTCCTTGCAGGTCAAACTTAGTCATGAATTTGCATACGATTCTGTGCTTGCACCAAAACTATTCATCTTACACGCTTCCTTTACAGCCAACATTAGGAAACTGGCTCCCTGTTTAATCAAGAATAGAACATAAACTGTTCTCCTGTACAAAGCTCTTAATGGTCAGGTGTCATTATACCTTTAAGAGCTCATAGTAAGCCTTTAGCCTAACTAAAACACTACATTCCCAGGATGCAGGGTTACTTGTGGTCCCTTGAGTCTCCAAAAGTAGATTGGGAGCCAGAGCCATCAGTTACCAAGCTCCTCTGTAGAGTCATCCTCCAGTCTCAGTCTGACAGGCCTGGCTTAGGCTGGCTTCTAGTTATGCAGCGATAGGCTTAGTCTGCTGCTAGATTTCCCATGATACCTTGAACTACTTTCTTCTATTACATATTACTGACTTCCCATCTGCCCAGGAGTCTTTATGTTTTCTCACCTTGGTTCACGTGGATTGTGATTGGATCTACTACCATCAGAAAGCTGAGTCAGGTGACTCTTACCTCCAATACAAACAAACACAGGCATAGTAATCTGTATATGCCCACAAACACACAAATACAGGCGTGTTGGACAAAGAGCAGTGCATCTCGAGCCCAAAGGAAAAAAGGGATATTACTTTTTCTTTCTCCCTCTTCATTCTCTGTTGTTCACTGGTTATCCGTCTCTTCTTTCCATCTGTATTTGTCTCTCCTTCACTCTCTCTACCTCTCTTACTTTCTCTCTCTCTCTCTCTCGCTCTCTCTCTCTCTCTCTCTCACTGCCCTTGGCAATATCGTGATAATAAAAGCTAAAGAATACCTTTGAGTTTCAACTCCCCCTATTTCTCTTTGCACCCTTTGGCCTGCCATTATATCACAGACCCACACACAGACACACACACTCACACACTGATACGTACGGTATAGACATGAACAAACACACACACACAAACACACACACACACACACACCAGTATATCAAGTTGTGACTGAATTACATTTTGACTGATAGTGCTCTTGAGGGCAAAGCAATGATAACTCACCTGTATGTGTGTGTACCTTTAGTTAGGTATGTACAAGGTTGCAGGACTTCCTTATGTGTGTGTGTGTGTGTGTGTGTGTCCATCACTCAGGGCTACAATAATAAAGGGGATTGCTAACCTGAAAGAGTTGGCCTTTACTGCAATGCTTAAGCTGCCAACCTCTGTTAACACAGCCAATGCAGACTGGAATCTGACAGTGCAGAGATAAAGTTTTTTGTTTTTCTCCATATTGTTTCATGTCTTTGTCACAATCACAGATTCACACATATACAGGCGCTTGCACGTATGCGCGCACACACACACACACACACACACACACACACACACACACACACACACACACACACACACACACACACACACACACACACACACACCTTCAACAAAGCAGGAATGAGTCTTTATCTGGAAAGCTATAAAGTGATTAGAACTGAACCTTTACAAGTCTGACCTTCAGTTGTGTAGCTCTAGATCATTATAATAAAGGAGGAATGAATATGTTGATTTGTGTTAGCAGCCACATTAAGAGACCTTATTATGTATTAATTACATAAAAAAAATGGTTAGTGCTAGTTTAATATCAAAATACACAGCTTCACAGATAGTCTTTATGATTACACTAACTTTTGTCAGGTATCTTCTCATGTTATTAAAAACAGACCTCTTTAGAATTAATTTAAAAGCAACTGATGTCCTTTATGCTGACATACAGTATGATGCAGAAAAATAAGTCCAGTGAGGTTATTTCTACAATTCCAACATTTGTGATTAGTTGTGATGTCAGACCTCAGGATGAAATACTGTGTTTTTGGGTCTGTGTTTCTCTTTGTTTCTGCTCTGCTCTTTGTGTGTGTTGGTAATTTTCTGGGTTTTTGTTGTTTGGATGGACTCTTTCATTGTAATTATTCTTGTTGGACTTATTTACCTGGACTTCCAACTGACTTTATTATTGGTGTTACTTTGCCTGCTTCTTTTACTACCTTCAAGTTCATTAAACGTTCTTGTTTGTCCCATGTCTGTGTTTGGGTCTTCCACTTTGAACTAAAAATTGCAAACCTTAGGGGGTAGATTTCTGATCCATGTAAACACAAACACACTCAATCTGTGTATTTCATGTGTTATTCAAGTATCAGGCAAGAAGCAAGTTAGACCTGATGTCAGCTGGGTCAACATAAGAGACCTGAAATGTATTGATTCCTGACAAAAGTACTAATATCTGAACCAAACAGATCTTTTTCTTTGTGTTTGGTCCATTAGGCTACATTTGCAACACACATGCACACAAACACAAGCAAAACACAGTGTATACAGAAATCTACACTGATACAGACCCTTTGCTTGTTTTTGTTTTTTTACATTATAACAGCCAATCTTAAGCATAATGGCTGCAGGGCACTGTTCCCTAGACGCAAATTAATAATTTGTATTCTTACTCAATACATAGTTTTCATCCTGTAAGAAGCAAAAGAGTTGCAGACACAGTGTGAGAAATCCCAGAGGAATATGATTGATTTGTAAAACGATTAGCCAAAATTGATCTGTGAGATAATAAAGTGGTTTCATCTCTGATGATTATTAGTGATTGTGACCTTTTGTTCCAGTTCAATACAGAGTATTAACTGTGACTTTACAACCTTACGATCACAAAAGCATTGATCCTTACATTTGCTAAACAAACCAGTTTGTTGTAGGGCAACAAACAACAAGATTCATTTGGAAATTTACTGATGCAAAGATACAGCAAAAACAAGTTTGAAACCACCATGTCATTCATCGTTTCAGACGACAATGGTGCAAAAATAAGACATAAACGTAAACAAAAAAGGCAATTTAGCAAATGAATTCACAGACGCTTATTGAGCCAGCTGTGTATTTGTATTATTTCATAAGCTAAAACAATCACACAGATTCGGATCTCTATAATTCATTTATTGTGCCTAAGATGCACGTAGCGCAAGCGGTACAAAACAGTTCAAGTAGTGATCTATTGTGCATAGAAAAACATATGGTCTGATGTACCATTATTCACATGGTGCTCATCTGGCAGACAAGGTCATCACTGCAACTCTGTCATGTGGGATGTGTCTTAATGGCAGGGTCGAGCTACAGTGGACATCTTTGACGGCACAATAAATGTTGAGTGAATATTTTCAATCTTCCTGCAGGATAAAGCTGCATCCATAGTAACTGCTGTTGAGACTCCAGAGCTTCTCCCACTTAACCCAAGGTGAGAGAGAGAAGTTGAGGAAATCCATCCATTAGTTTTTGTGTAATCCTGCTAACAAACAGACAAACAAACGGAACCAATCACATAACCTCCCTGGTGGAGGTAATGAGCCTTTACCACGTATCAACACAGTGCGCTGTGCCAATTCTCACAACAGGATTATTTCTTTTTGTTTGAGTTTCTCTTTTATTCTCTGGCACTCAGCTCGCCCTATAGTTCCCACCAGCACTCTGGTTTCAACAACAAGGCTGCACCAATGGCAAGTTTGCTGGGAAAGCAATGTGCCCCCCGATGCCCTCTGTACCCCACAGCTGTGCCGTGAGCCGCTTAAAACAAACGGAATGAGTGACAGCACCACGAGTGGAGCAAGATGCCATCTCTTTTCTGTACATGGCAACAGATAGAGGACTGTCTATCTTGAAAGTAGATTGCAGATTTTTGTTGCTTTTCTCTTTCTCTATCTCTGCTGTAACACCACGTCTGACTGCTCAGCGTGGAGATGCGAAAATCAGAGTGACAAAGCACACCAATGCTTTATATAGATTGTGTGTGTGTGTCATTGCAGCTGGTGTGTCTTACAGAGTTATCTATGTCATCTGTAGGTTGGGGATGAATCCCTGTACATATGGAATATGAAGCTGTATGTAGAGATGGTCTCGAATTGAAAGGGAATCGATTTTCTCTCACCAAAACACAGAATTCTTTATTCTGTGCCGCATAAAATTCAGATACTTGTGCAATTATTATGGCGCTCTGGTGGCACTACATCCCATAAAAGCCATTTTTGATGGCATTTCCTTTATTTTAGATCATACCTGTATTGAAGACCTAAAAAAAGAAATGGTTGGCAGATTTGTTGATTTCTGCACGTTTCCCCACAACTTCCCACAAATTCTTTTTATGTCAGCCAAATTTGATCTTTTACTTATTGTGCATTCAACAGGGTCTTGATAGCTATATTGCATGGAGCTGTACTATAGTTTGTTGTTTCCCCACCTATTCACCCCCTGAAATATGTACTTAAACAAGATAAGTGTTGACAATGGCACTAAGAAGCAGAGTAGACTGGTAGATTGCTGTTCTCCTCTTTTGGTTGGGTTGGAGGACCAACGGTCGATGAGGAAACATGGAGAAGAAAAATAAGGCAAATGAGGACAGCGGTGAGCAGACTGTATTTTCAGTGGAAAATTATCTGGGAGGGAATGTGAGGATATGCACTAACAAGGGGAAAGGAGGGCAGGTGAACTGAGCTACCAGCTGAGCAGAGATGTGTGCTATCAGTATCAGCATCCTCCCCTCTCATAGGCCCTGAAAATCACCCTGAGTACTGAAATACAGAGAAAGACAAACACACAGAGGGAGAAAGACAGAGAGAAAATCCTGTGTTCCAGTAATTAGTCTGTGGAAAGTGAGCTGAACTATAATTCGGTCAGTCAGATGGATGTCTGCCCTCCAGACATTAGGTTTAGCCATTATCTGCACTCATTCCCCACACTGTCTATCTATCCATCTCTCCTTCTCTACCACATTCATCCTTGTACCCTCTCCAACCACACATCCGTACTCCCCCTTTTCCTCCTTCATGTCCTCTCACCACTTCTCCACACATTAGACCTATCTCATTAGTTATGCTCAGCTTTCCATCCGTCTATCCCCTCCTGTCTCTCTCTAGCACTCTCCTCCTGTCTGTCTCCAGACATCACATCTAACCATATTTTAAACTCATCCCTCCAGTCCACTCTCTAAACACATCCATCTCCACATGTGTCCTCTCCTATCCCCTCCTGCAGATATTAGATCAAGCCCATTACCTGCCCTACATACAGTGCAATCACAGGAATCAGTTTATTTGTCACAGACAGGACATATGCAGGAATCTGTCTCAGTGACACTGATGGAGAGACATTCAGCTCACAGTGTCACATTGTGGCCTACACAAGTTACATTCCATTGGCCACTACAAGACCCAGAATAGTACGGCTGCAACTGCCCATTATTTTCATTCTCGATTAATCTGCTGATTAGATTCAGAATGAATTGTTTTCTGAATTAATCAATCAAGAATCTATAATGTCATAAAATAGCAAAAAGTAAATAAATAAATAGCCCATTCACTTCTACCTTCTAAGCAATAGTCCAAAACCCATTTGCTATCAAAAATGATGAAGAAAAGTATCACCGTTTGGCATTTAAAAAGCAGGAACCAGCAAATGACATTTTTGCTTGAAAAATGGCTGAAACTGTTAGTTGACTGTCAAGATAGTTTGTGATTATTTATTCTTTATTTTCATACACAGGTTTGAAGTTAGTGCTGCCTCTCTATTCCTTTACATTAATGTCTCTTTCCCTATTTCTTATCTCCGGAACTTCTCTTCCCTCCAGACATTAGATGTAGCCCATTATCTGTGCTCATTGCTCTACTCCATGCATGCAAAATCACTCTTCCACCCATGTCCTTCCGACCTTTCTATACATCCATCCATCCATCCATCCATCCATCCATCCATCCATCCATTGTCTCTCCCCTGTTCTTCCCTCTTCGCTCTGCCGGATATTATGTCTAGCTATTATCTACACTCGTCCCATTGCTCCAGTCCATCCATCTATCCTCTCTCACTTCCCTCTCCTCCTCCGTCTCTTACCTCCAGATAGAGTCACCCATTTTCTGCAGCGCTCCTTCCATCCATCCATTCACTCACACATGCACACACTCTCCCTCAGCAAGAACAGACAGGCATTCACAGTGCCAAGCGCTGGTGTATTTAGACAGTCAGCAGTGCAACGAGGTTGTAACAGTTTAAAAAGGTGGAAAAGGATGGTCTCTAGAGAGAGACACCCATTCAAACCTCACATAAAAATCATTTTGTTCATTTGAAAAAGCACTTATCATTTCACATATATTGCGGTGGCGGAAAGTAACCATCTACTTTAGTTCAGTAACTATACTAGTTTTGATGATCTTGAACTTGATTTTCCATTTAATTTTACAGTACTTTAAACTACTTCATAAGAAATCTGGGCTCTTAATTCTACTAAATTTCATTTGATAGCAATACTTTCCAAATTAAGATTTTTAAGATTCAAGATTTAATACTAAGTTCATCAGACAACACAGAATTGCTAAGCTTATGAAATACATATATATTATTAAAGATAAAACCAGTGGTTTCCAGCTTTCTTATCCTGTGCCCTCCGGGGAAGAACAGTGACTAGTTGTCCTTGTTGTCATGTTTCAGATGTCTATGAGTTGATACCATTTCCACTGGTGTATTGTGTGAGGGCTTGAGTTAAATAACTTTCCTTAACAATAAAAACTCTTTACTGTGAACTGCGCTCAAATATTAACAGGACTGAGGGAGGAACTAAAGAATGACTAAGCTGTCGCTGTGTCAGAAGTCATAACTTGAAAGACTTTGCATGTTCATCCTTGCTTTGTGGTTTGCTGCTGACTATTTTCCCAAATGTGCCATGTATTTAAGAGTGACACCCAGAGTGTGGTACTTTTAGCTTTCATTTCTACCTCAAGTGAGAATGAAACTAGAGACTTCAAACTCAACAGGTAATCCATCACATTGAGCACTGCAGTGGCTTTGATTTGTCAATACGATGTTATGGTTTTATGACCTCTGACATTTCATTCAGTTGCTGAGCAACAATTTCAAAGCAAGGATAGACCAATTTTTCATTATCCTTTAAGTACCATAAAAGCTTGTTTACTGTTGTCTTCTGGACAGTGTTATGCTTTACAGCAGATGTTGAACCATCACTGAAGCATTACTGAATGCACCGTCAAGGACAGTTTTAAAGCAGGGCCTTCTTCATTACCATAAAATAAAAATGTATTTTTCAAAAGGATAATGAAAAAAATGTAATAAAGGAGCTGTTCACTGTGATGGATTATGTATATTAAGCGACTTTAAAGTCTTTGCAAGTTGATTTTAATTGTGTCCTGAGATTGAATAAACCCAATGGCTGCATAAAAAGTCTGCAAATCAGTTAGAAAAGTTTTGGCATGGTCAGGAGATCGAGTACTTAAAGTAAAATGTGCATAATATGTCATCAATAAACTAAAACATTCATGTTATTACACCTCAGTCTGTATGGTAAATAGGGTGCTACAGGTAGGTTTGGGTGTTTTCTACTACATTTGTATATAACAAAGTGAAACATCTCAACAGACAATGACAGACCCTCAGTTTCAGGAGTGGTTGGTAATGTTCCTCTCTGACAGTATAAAGAAGGCTGAAAAAATAAAACTTGAAAAAAATAACTTTTTCAAACTAGGGAGAATCCTCACCAGCTGACCCCTGGAGTCACAGTCACTTCCCACCGTCGCTCTGTGGGCAACATCCAACTGTCTAACCCAGCGGAGAAAAGTCTGACCCATGTGACAAGTAAAGGGAACTAACACGATCTTTTCACCTGATTAAGGATTTTAGTCCTCAGACATTTATCAGCGTAATAAGCTGAGCTACTGAACCTCTGCTCAAAGCTCCCTGGACGTCCTTTGTGTTTCGAAAAGCATTACTGAGACACTGATTTATGACATGAAACTGCTTCATTCAGTGTTTTTATCTGTTTTAATTACCAGGTCTGTTTATTTTCAATAGGAGACGACCCCTGGAAATAATTTGGCTGTCAGTAAAAACCTTGTGACTGATGAACACTGACTGAGTCCAAATCAAAAAACAAACTGAACACGAGTGGATCTAGCATTGGTAGCAGCTCAGCTTACAGCAGCTCTGCATGCTAGAGACTTATTTTTTGTTACCCAGATACGAATCATTATACAGTTCCAATGGAGTCTTGAACCAATCCAAATGAATGTTGAACCTTTTGAAGACTTCTGACATTGAATGTCTTCTGTGATTACTTATACTGCACATTATTCTGTGTTGAAAAAATATTCATGTTTATTGTTGTTAGCTGTCAATCAACTAGACGCTTTGTTCCTGACATCTTATTGTCATGTTGTCTTGTTAACACATAAAGTGGGTTCAATAATTGTTGCTGGATTCATGTTTTACTGCAGCCCTCTGTTCATCTACCCTCCTCATCCTTTGCTGCAGCAACATCTTATATTCCATCCATTGCTGGCATCTATCTTCCTCTCCATTCCTTCCCCTGCACTCTGCCCTCCATCCTCCTCTATTGACTTTCCTCTCTCACCTTTCTTCTCTTCTCCTTCTTTCCTTCCTCCTCTTTTTAAAATGCTCACAACATCCGTCTCTTTCTTTCATTCTGTATGTCCATCAGTCTTTCCTTTAGTCTTTCATCCTTCATCCTTGCTCTTGTCATACATGCATCTGCTTCATTCATTCACACTGCCCATCCTTGAAGTCTATCCATCTTACACCTTACAGCCTCTTCCTACTTTCTACTCCTCCCTCTTTTGTCTTCTCCTCTCGTCTCTTTTTGTCCTCCAGGTATCCTCTGATTTTGACACACCACCCCCCTGCTTGCTCTGCCACTCTTCTCCTAATCTCTTGTTCCCCCTTCTCCTCCATCAAGGCTCTCCTCAGCACCATTGCTTTCATTCTTTCCCTCCACTCCCTCCCTCAAGTTACTTTTTACAGCTTCGCTGCAGAAGAAAACAGAATTTTGGCCATTAATATTAGATCTGTTTTTATGCTCATGTAAGATGTAAATGTACATGTTTCATTAACACTTTTAATAGGAACACTTAAATCATCAACACTGTGTTTTTCCCCTTGTAATGTTCGTATGTGGCTGTAACATATTACATTAAAGAGAAATATTCTAGTAATCATCATTTTACAGGTTTCACTCATCCTTCTTTACGTGTTTCTGTTTAAGTGACCATAAGAACATAGAGACTCTTCATGTCTTCACCTACTGACACTGAGAGAGCCGTTATCATAGTCACACAAATACAGAGCAATACATACTCGTACCTAATTAGCACAGTGGGTCATTTGTCACTGTCGTCCTAAATGACCATGTCACCTTTGCAAGTCTGATTGATATGAGAGATTTATCGTGTGGCACAGCTGAGGTTTGATTAAATTTACTAAAAATTAAAGAAGAACTAGCATTTTGTTTAGGTAGGAAGTATGGTCATGTTTTAAAGAAACCAGGATTGACTAATGGTAGGTAGATGGGATGTAAACTGTGGTCTCTGCTGCTGCAGACAGTTTGTGTGGACGTCCATTACCTCACAGTGGAACATCTCCCTATTTCCGATTGTTAATTTCGAGACATAACTGTTATTATTTGCACCACCACAAGAGGTCACTTGTCATGGAAATATTTAAATCATTTGACTTAAAAATACATTATGCACATGGATGTTTAAACACAGCCACAAATGCATCTATGCACAAAACACACACACATAATGACTCCCTCTCTCCCTCCTTTTCTCTCACTTGTTTTCATCGAGCTTGTAAATCCAGAGAAAACTAATTGCTCCATGCCGTGACACCACAGTAAAAAATCTTTTCAATTTATGTTATAAGATCTGTGCTAAAAATGCTATGAGAACATTGGAATCTGTTAATATTAGCAGGAAGCTGAGATTTAAATTAGGATACTTCTGTAGAGATAAATAATGTGTTACTTTAAACAGTGAGCTGCTGACTGTAGAGACAGTATTCTTTATTAGTGTTTGACGGATCTGATGTGATTTACATGGATGAAGCAGCTCCATACTCTCTGGCCCCTTGATGCTGTTTATCACAATGAGCTTGGATTCATTACAGGTGACAGTTTGAGAGCATATCATTGTATCCTCTGTAAGAGGAGAAAACAACGCCTGTTGTTTACTGACAAAGCCGTATATTGCAAATTGCATTTACGCATTTCATCACTTAAAATCCAGAAAGATAATACGCTGTATTTGATCAAAGGATATGTTAAATAAGGGAAAGCTTATGTTGGCCAACCGCATTGTTTCACACTTGTTTTTCACAACCAGCTGTGTCTTAAATTAGACACACTTGTATCAAGGAGTGTACCTGTTTCTCATATGTTATGCATCGTCACACACAGAAGGTGGTCCACACTTGAATTATCATATAATTTACCATAAACAAATACAACCTTTACAGTACGCTCTGTCTACAGACCACATACGGGCCAGAGGTGTTGGAAGTGTAACTTTGTGGGTGAGTGTAATTGCGTATGTGCAGATATTTGTCATACTGTACATACTTGCTTTGTTTCACAAAAGGGAGAAAAAAATATATACAAAAGTGAAAAATATCACTGGGATTTGCAAAAAATTAAAAGATAAAGATGAAAAAGAAAGCATAATGACTGAAGCCTGACATACAGGAAGTGAGCTCTTCATCTTCATCTTCAAACTGTTTTACGCAACAAAAAAGTCATTTTTCATCTCCTGCTCCCTGTAATTAAAGTATAAAATCCAAGAACACAGTGTCCCCACTGTGGGACTAATAAAGGAATATCTTATCTTATCTTATCTTTTTGTTCTATTCTATTACATTACCGTTGTACATGTGGTCTATTTCATTTATTAATTTTCCTATCATAGCATAGAGGGCCTATGTTACATAGTGTGTCTTTACCCACATACATGTTGGGATAGACAATGAATGCATCGTTCACCTGGATCTCTATACTGAGGGCAGACTGGAATTTTAAGTAATGCTATCTCGTGCAGTGAGAGAAATACAAATTATTTTGATGAGTTTGAATCTCTAAGTTTAGTTTTATACTCACTTGAGATAGAAATGAAAGCAAAGACTGATATTTCTCTCACTATATATATATTTATATATTCTTTACAAAAATAGATATATTATTTTTTTTAATCATGAACATGATGTAGTGTTTCCTTATGCTTGAGGGGAGGAGAGAGAGCAACAGCAGATTAGATGTAAGGATGACAGAAAAGGGAACATTTGCAGCAATAAAATGAGGAGGAGTGTTTCTTCTTTTCTTAGAATGACATTAAGATGAACTGCTGGCATAAAGCCAGACAATCTCTGCCAGCTCTGTGTCACTATAGCCTCTCAAAGTGCTATAGTCAAGGTCAGGGAAAATGGGTGAACTCCTTTAATACCAGGTGCATTAGGGGGAATTAGAGCTAATGCAAGGACAAGAACATCGGTTATCTCTCCTTTTCTCTACACTCCTCTTGTTCTCTATCCCTTTTCTCTATTCTTGTGTTGCTTCTTTTATTCTCTTTTTTTCTCCTTTCTTTGCCTCTCTAGTCTTTCAATTTAGAAACCACATCACACACACACACACACACTAAGACACACACACACACACACACAGCAAGACATCTGCGAAGACATCTAACAGCAGCAGGCTAAGAATAGTCTCAACTTATCTGGTCATAGATCCTTCTTTATCCACTTTGCTTTACAGTTCAATGTTCTCCTAAAGACCTGAATCTTGTCCTAATTTAAATCTGAACCCCTGTAACTTCATGGAGGAGATTATTTTTGAGGTTTGTTTTCTTATGAAAAAAAAAGCAGCGTACAGGCTGTACAGCATGTATCACAACTTGCGGACTGTTCTATTCATCACAGAGCACATGAGCATTCATACGAATGTGAATCGAATGTAACCTTGTTCTTTTGTGTGTATTGCCTTGGGCTATTTGTTAGTGAGTGGTAAAGCTGGGCATGCTGCTGTCATACATTACAGCAATAAATACTCTCCTCCACCACATGCAGCTATTCTGCAGTGTGTGTGTGTGTGTGTGTGTGTGTGTGTGTGTGTGTGTGTGTGTGTGTGTGTGTGTGTGTGTGTGTGTGTGTGTGTGTGTGTGTGTGTGTGTGCCTCACTAGATGTTATCAAGCCTTAACACTAAACGGGTATAGAAAAAAAAAAAAACACACCAGCACAACACAAAAAGTCTCTCCTTCACCCCCACTTACCTTTTTCCCTCTCTAATTTTCTCTCTCTCACTATTCTTTTTCCCTCCCTGTCTCCATCCATCCTACAATCTGTCCATCTTTCTGCCTCCCTTCCTCTGTGTCTCCCTCTCTCTAAAACACACATGACACTGTGCCAGATTATGCTCCTTGATCTCTGAGGCTCCTGTGTATTTTTTTCTCACGCTTTTCCCCTTTTTTTTTTTATTCCAGCTCGAGGATCTGATCTAATAAACACAAGCATGCAGTCTCACACAGTGCAGCCACTCCATATACACTGTGTGTCTGTGTATGTGCGTGCATGAGTGTGTACATATAAGTGTAGGCTTATAGTTCTTTTAATATTCTCTTTTATTTTCTCTCTGTACTCTTCTTTAATGCCAAGGGGCTGTCAGTTTGTGCATCCATAAGTCTCACTTTTTATCTGCCTTGGCTGCTCTTCAACACTCCCCCTCTCTTCCTGTGTCTCCTTCTCCTTTCCCTCTTTCCCATGCCTTTCTTTCTTTGACCACTCCTGTTTCTCTCTCCGACCCTCCCTCCCTTGCCGTGAGTGTATTTTCACTCTCTGTCTATCAGCACTCACATCACTTTGCCCAACTATATCATCGAAGCCATTTTAAAGGTAAAATTCCTCCTGGAGGAATAACAAACTGCATGTTATATGAGAGCAAGCTCAACATAGCTCCAGCAGAATCCTATACTCGATATTTACTGCAGTCCTAGAATTTTTACCTCCTCCAAGGAGGCAATGTTTTTGTCTACATTGGTTTGTCTGTCTGTCTGATAACAGGATGAAAACTTCTTGACAGGTTTTCATGAAACTTGGTGGATGTGACAGGTAAGAATCTATTACATTTTGGAGTGGATCCAGATAAATGGGGCGGAGATAAGAATACTTTTCTATTTTTTCATCATTGCAAGATTTGAACCAAATCAAGCCAGAAGTTAAGTTAAGTTAATTTCAGTTAACTCAAATATTTAGAAAATTCCCATTTGGGGTAGCAAGCCATGAAAAGAATTTTGTTTGTATTTACAGTGGATTTCATTTATCTGCTGTTGCTTATAGGAAAATGGTTTGTTTGTTTGTTTGTGCTGCTTATAATTTTGATAAAATAATAAAAACAAACTCAGCAACAGTGTGGACAACCCACAGTTCTCACTGTCTTCGGTGGGACAGCCTTAAAGTGAAGAAGTGGTCCGTCTTAAGTCCCCTCCCAGTTTCAAGTAAAAATTATTCATAAAGCCTTTAAATTAGTCCCTGAGGGCTTTGAAATCTGGGTAACATACAACACCATCTATCCCTAGATGACCGGCTGTGAAAACGAAGGACTGGAACACACACAGTCACATTTTCAGTGCATGGATGTGATGGTGATCATTGTTGCATTTGCACAGGATGAATTTTCTTGACAACGTGACAAGAAAGGGCCCTGCTAATGGTTCCCAATTCTCGACATGTCGCCAAAGGTGACTGGGCCTTTGCTGTTCAAGTCCCTCGGCTGTGGAACTCCCTGACTGGAGATCTCATGCAGTCAAACTCAGTATCCTCTATCTCTTCTCTTCATTTATCGCATGCACTTTCGTTACTGTTGATTTTTTTTTTTAATTAATGAAATCATTTTTATCTTGTTTCTATTTTGAATTCAAATTGTTTTATTATGTTTTATTATGTCACTTTGTAACTTTGTTGTCAAAAGGAACTATACAAATACATTTATTAATATTAACATTAATTGACACTTCATGAACTGAACTGATCGCTTCCTATTGCAAGGTCAAAGTTAAAATAAGCTATAAGGCAATAAAACACTAGCTGCCCCTTGAGACTGCAATGTCCTTACAAAAACTACTAATGATATAGAAAGTTCACCCTCATGTGAAAATGTGAATTCTATTTATTCTGATTGGTCATCCTTCGGATTGCTCTTCAGGCTTTGACATATTTGCCTTTTTGAATCATGAAAATGTCTATGCTGCCAGCTTTTTGGATGATAAAAGTTTGTAAGGCTAATGGGGCAGCAAGCATTATGTAAGAGTTACCCATTATTTAAAATATCCAGAAAGGCCTTGAAGATCTACAGTATACTGTTAAACTCCCCTGAGGACATTTACCTTTCAAACTGAAAGCTGTTGCCTTGAATCTTTGAGTGGTATGCCATTTAGTGAGCTAAAATATGCCTTGAGCGTTTATTCACATCTCAAGAAAATCACTGTCAAACCAAAAATCTAATAAAGCGGTTCTTTTCACCAGCAGCTGTGTATGCTTAGCTTAATTTTAAAAAAGGGTAATCTGACATTTGAAAAACACACTGAAATATACGATTATATGAAAAACAAAAAACACACAAGGGACAACAAAGGTCACAAGTCATTTTCAGATCTCTTTAAAACAGGCCCAGCCAGTGGTTTACGGTCAGCATTGACGGACATTATACACATACAATGCTGTTTGTCAACACGGTGCAGTGACCATAAGCCAAAATGTTTAAAAAAGGGCTTTGTATATCAGACACACTGATGAATGTGTGCATCTACCGAAGTGAAGCTTGCTGGTAATGGAGCATAGAGAAAATAATTAGCTTTCAGTGAGATTCTGACATGTGGAACAAACACCTTGACAATTACATGGTGGTGGCATTGTGATCGGATATGAGAGGAATGAAGCAGACCGGCATAATGAGACAATTTAAAATACTTTATTTATGCAAGTACTGCACAGTTTTATTGGTAACTGTGATGTCAAGATTACAAGCAAGTAAGGGCTGGATGGTCAGATATGTTTCAAGGTATCTTCAAGTAAGAAAAGTGTCATATTTCAATTTTATCATTAACAACCATCCCCTGATTAGATTAATTCCATAAGGGTTATAAAATTCAAATGAGGCTTATTTAAAAGCTTTTGAATAGCCGGCTAATGAGACAATTACTATCAACATCATTATCAGCACTGACTACTATAAATGATCTGGGTAAATATGTGTTTCAGAACTCTTTCATGACTTTTAAGGTGCTTTTTTTAGTTGAGTAACTGATGTTTTTCTTGGTAACAATACAAAGACATTAATTTTGATCATGTTTACATATGAATAGATACACTAGTATTTGAAAGATTGAAACAAGAACAAACATTAACAGGAAATTTGCTCTAGTGAAAAGAAAGGCCAGAAGTAAAAGGATCACTTCACCCAAATCATAAAAAAACATATTTCCCATTCACACCTGTAGTGATATCAAGCCATCAAAATAGGTCTGGTTTTATTTAGAGAGGATTTCATTCATCTGAATCTATTGGAACCTTTTGAATTTTAGCCAGCATGCGGGGTTTGGTATGTTTTAAGTTCATAATACAGTTTTAATTATGAAAAATAAGATACGACACTGGTGATAAATGAAATACTTATGCATTCATTATTGGTAATGTGACTTGAGCAGGGATTCTTCTAGCGTAGATTGATCAAAGAACTGGGACAATGTACGCCGGGAATGTGCACACTCGCAAACACACGTGTGCACCTCAAATGAAACACGCAAACTTCCACAAGTATGTGTACACACACACAATAGTGCTCACTGACACTGTAACAGCAGGATGTAGAGCTGTGCAATTAATCACTACTCTCTCTCTCTCTTTCACACACACACACACACACACACAGACAGACACAAACACACACACACACACACACACACACACACACACACACACACACACACACACACACACACACACACACACACACACACAGACAGACACATCCAGATGAGCTTTGTGCATTTTAACAACTCCATTGTTACACTTCAACACTTGCACATTCCTCTGAGGCTCAGAGACTGAGAGTCAGGGTTTCAGTCAGTCAGACACACACACACACATTCTAAGAGCAGAGTTTAAATAGAAAGCATTTTGAGTGCTAGGAGCATTACAGTCCTTGGAAAATGGTTCATGAACAACACACCGCAGTCCTTGGTGAGGCACAAAGCCTCCATGTCTCCCTCCAGAAACCAAACTGTGACTCCGACTCCGGTTTTAGCTGAATTTCCTTACGTCAGGATTACATCACTTTTCTTCAGTCAGTATGTTTGCAAAGGAGCATAACATACCTGGGAGGAAGAGGAGGAAGGAGTTAGTAAAGGTCAATCATCTGCCTCTCTCCACACCACTACCCTGTCTGCTGGATTTCTGCCTCCAGTTTCATGCATCATGAGGGAGTTTCATAAAGTCACACAGGGGTGGATGATATGATTTAGAACATACAATGAGAGGATGAAAATGACTCACCCAAGTTGTTATACGGTTTATATCCAAATAGGTAGATATTGTATAGATAATACAGGATGTTATTCATACAACCTTAATCATGTAATGGATAACTATAAAGCAGTTTTACCGTTCAGCTTGAATGCAGCGAAAATACAAAGAACGCATCACACAAATGAGAAACAGCTGTGGCGCAATTGTCTGCAAAGAGATTCAACAAGAAATTGGAGTTATCTTTTTACAGTCTGCCGAAAGCTAAAGAAATGAGGAGTAAATTGTCACTGCATTTCACAGAGACAACTGGAAACCACACACTGAAACGTGGATCTGTAGTTGAACATCTATGATCAACAAAACCTCAAAGAGCTTATGACAGTCTTGTTTTCCTGCATCACGGACTGGGCCAATCAATCAATCAATCGTTATCAGCTGTTCTCATCAGCGACACACCTTCCTGGTCAGCCTATCATGTTGCTGCTGTCTTTTTAAATATGACTCTCTCCATTCCTCTAGTTCTTTCATGTTGCGGTTTTGCGCACCCTCCGCCTCCCCATCATTCATCAGCTTCACCAGGGTCATCAGCCACCACCACCAGTGTCTGGAATCCGAGGGGAGATATATATCTTGCTGCTGCTCAGGACTGATGCACTTTGAGCTCAATCTCCCTGAAGAGTCTAAGCACCAAAGACTTTCTGACACCAAAGACTTTCTGACACCAAAGACTTTCACACTTACTAATTATCACTAATTATATTATTATTGAACTGCAAACATCAATGCTGCTGCATGCAAACACACGTTTCCTGGTTGTAATGAAAAGACAGTTGTACAAACTTGTCAATATACAACCAGAAAATCCATTGGTGACCTGGGCGCTTTAATTTCGCCAATAAATCCCACCTTGATGTACGACCTAGAGCCAACTTGTTTGCCTTCAGGCTTTGTGTATTTCCCTGGTGTTGAAATGAGTAAGTCGTAAGGATCTCTGTCGAGTCCAAATGCTTTAATTTAATGAGACAATAGTTTTACTCCTGGTTTCACAATATCCATGATGCAGATTGCATTGTCACTCAATCTGAATGAGTGGGCGTGTTCCAGAGGGAAAGTGATGTCAGTGCATACCCTTCATACCCTTCCATCTGTAAACCCAGGGACCCAACCAGCTTATGGGGTGTTTGGTAAATTTCCGCAATACAATTATTTAGAAGAAGCACACAACCAGCCACATGCATACCATTCTTATCTTTCTTTCTGTCATACTGAAAAACATTAAAGTCATAGCATGCTTTCTTACTCTCTCTCCCTCCGTCTCAAACACACACACGCATTGCACACTCACATTTTTCGGTCTGTGACATAATGGCAGAAAAATAAACAAGACAAGCAGAAATTCTACCAAAGAAAACATCATCCTCATTTGCCTCCCTCTGTCTTCATAATTGTGCCTCTATTGTCTGTTCCTTTCTCCCTCCCGCTGCCTTGCTGTTTGTCCTTCCCTTATCATTCCCTTGTCGTTCTCCTAATCCGTCCGTCTCCGCCACCCTCTTCCTCCTCCCCTGTCCCAGAGTGTTGAGTCACTCCTAAGGGGTGAGGCAGTGAGTGCAGAACAATCACTCTGTTTCTGGCCTATCAGCCTTCCTTTGATAGAGCTGGGGTTATTGATTAAAATGTCTGAGAGCTTGCCCCTTCTGGGTCCTGGAAGCTTTATTCAACCCTCTTCGTCCGCTCTTCGCACTCACTCTTCCTCTCCATCTTCTCTCCCTGAGCCTTTATCTTTGCCTAACCCCCCCCATCATTGACATTGACTTCCAGTTCTCTAAGACAATAATGCAGCCAAATCGGACCATTGCCTGAGTAATAAATGCTGCCATACACTCTCTCTGCATCATGACACACACACACACTTGTTCAATTACAGACATACTGTCTTGTAAATATGCTTATCATTACATCATCCATCACTGGACTGTTTACTATAATATTAAGGACACAAATTATAGTGTCACAACCATTGGATTAGCATATCTTGTGTGTGTGTAAATATTTATTATACAGTTTGCTGAGGCTTGTTTGACAACTTAATCAGATAGCAGCTCTGCTGATGATACTGTATTTTCTTGGGCAGCTCTGTAAATGTCCATAAACTCGATTAAACGATACAAGACAAATTAAAAACAAGAGCCATCATAGGAGATAGCAATAAAAAACAAAATTGAGCTGAATGTATTGCACAGCCCACAATGCATGTCTTTGCCTGGGAAATTGAATGTGAAAACTTATTTGGACACACTCTGAGACAGAGCGGTGCAGTGGTTTGCACTGTCATCTCAAAGCAAAAAAGCTCTAGGTGCTCCTGCTTCCTCCCACGGTCCAAAGACGGGCAGGTTAGGGTAGGTTAAATGCTCATAAGTGTGAATGTGAAAATGTGTCCATGTCCACCGTGATTGACTGTCTCTAGTAGCCCCCAAGATAAGCGGATGTAGCTAATTGGATAGACCAGTGAGAGTGAATTCTGTCCATGTTGGCAAAGCTCCAACCCTTTGAGAATGGTAGCAGTAAACAACCCATTCAGGTAGCTGCTTCTCACTTTTAGCTAATGCTGACCATGGTTTTTGTTGCTAAGATCAAATATACTCATACAGTCAAAGACACAGCGACTATAGCTCTATTACAGCCGAACAAAACTCCACTTCAGAGCAGCTTATCTTGGACTAATTATAGGTAAAAATTTAATCAACAAATCATTTCTATCCATAAACAATCCCAGCAAAGACTCCATGTCATCCATAGATTCATAGCACTGTGATTTGCACTCCCACCTCTGTTCGCCCCATCCCGCTGTACAGTTTCTCCTCCTACTTTACCATGTTAACCACCTCCAACAAAAACAAACTTACTGGCATCACTCCAAAATCATCCACCTTCCCACACCCAATGTCTCAGACATGAACCGCAGATCTATCACACGCCTCGCACTCACAATAGCAACTGACACTGATCACCCCCTCAATCAACACTTCACATTACTACCACCTGCTCAGAGATGCAGGACTCTGGAAAGGAGATGAGCGTTCTTTAGCAGGAGTTATGCCCCATCCTGCCACAGCAGCCCCAGACAGACTGTCTCACTGACAATTGGGATACTGGAAGGAGCATGGATGTATGGATTCCATGTGTTGTAACTGTCTTTATGTTGCTGTATGGATATGTATGTGCGTAACTGGAAAACAAATCTCTTGTGAGACAATAGATTTGCAATGACCACCAGTGGCAGATGATATCAGCAGTCACTAATTAACAGTAAGAGTAAATTGATGGCACGTGAAAATGAATCCACAGTGTCTGCTGTGTGGTTTAAGTGCTCTTTGCAGCTGTGTCGGTTCTCAGACACAGGTCCTTTGTGAGGGAATAACTTCCACACTGTAACGCTGCTGTTACGGCTGTAAAAAGTCCAACAGAGTAATATGTCTTCTCTCCTGAGGGAGCCACCATCTTTCATTACAACTACGACAAGATGTGCAAAAGTCAGTAGGCAACACTTGTTATTTCAATTCTTCTGTTGCTACGTAAATAAGTATCGGAGCGGTCTCATCAGCATATAGCCAATATTAAAGCCAATATTAAAGGCCTCAGAGTGCCAAAACAGTATACACACAAATTATATTATGCCTAAAATGTTGATTGTAAGTCATTTTAATTTTAAGTACATTATATATGTGAAATGTTCGCCTATTTTTATTACATATGGTCAGCTTAAAGGGTCACACACAAGTTTTTCTATCATGTTGGGTTAATGGGAATAAATGACTGAATTTAAATTAAACTTAAACTGATGCAAACTCATTCATGAAATGTAATCGTTTATTTAATTATAACATGTAAATCTGAGGGGAACATTTAGAAAAAAAATCTGTTTGTATTATTTATTCAAGTGTATATTATTTCAAGTATTTAACAAAAAAGAATTGCATTTCTAAATATTTATTCAGTCTCCTGTAACAAATCACACTCAAATTATTTAGTTTATTCACACTGAATTTAATGTGACCCTTTACAGTGAACCTATGTAATAAAATTAAATGGACATTTTTTTTGAGTGTAACAAACTAGCAGTTGAGTGAATATTAGTAAAACGCTTTGTTTTTATGCGTAAACGCATCTTATAATTTATAACAAAACCACCATTAATGAAACAATAATGACATAAATGGAGAGTCACACAGACAGATTGTGTTGACATGCTTCCATTACAAACTATAATTACACCACACTGATCGGTAATTAACTTAAATACAGTGTAAGTCTGCTAGATAGAGACAGAAAGAATCCCCTCTTGTCTTCTAGATCAGACTTCTTTAGCTAAATGCTACCTCTTCAACCAAATATACTAGAAGACAGGGAGATACCAAATTGTCTTCTATATAGTAAGAGACAGGTTAATAAATTCACAGTGACACAGTGAGCAAAGCTGTCTAATATGTTATGTTGCCAGGCAATGGATTGAGGCACCTAGTAATTGAGGTGCACTGTATTATATCTAAGCTGCTAGTTAATAGGTTCAGACACATAGTAAAGTGCTGGCTACATGCGCACAAATTCCCCCCATGTGGCACAAGACATTAGGGAAAATAGCTGCCATTCTTTCTTTAAAAGAGGACGCAACATAGCAATTACCTACAGAGAAGAAATATGCACTTACAGAGTTGTCACAATATCCAAATTTCAAACTATGACATAACGCTTGCAGAAAAAAAGTGATGCTTGACGCTTCTTTCAATAAATAGCAAAAAACACTGTTTGTTTGTTTTTTAAATCAACAACCTGCACACAGTGCTGGTGCAAAAAAAGTCACTGAGCATATATCAACACTCTGGTAATATCTTTGCAGCCCTGGGTTACAAATCTGATTAGAGATCTGTCTTTTTTTCTAGCATTGTTCTTTTGATACAATCAAATGTGAATAGCTTTGTCTTAAACACGTGCAGGCTTTCCGTCAGTGAACTGCTAGCCCGGTGGCCTGCCAGGCCTAAGCTGACCCCCATTCGGCCTAAGCATCTGGGATTTGGGGAAAATCCTACCACATATGTGAGGGCAGTACAGCATTAGGACAGCCTACACACTAGGGTTATCTTGTTATTCAACTTCAAGAAAGAAAAGCGGCCTCAAGCAGGTTTTGATTTAATGACCCAATAATTGCCTGGGAAATCCAGCAGCAACAAACGAGAGCAGCTGACCAACATACACTGCAGCACAACTTAAACTAACTATATGATGGGGAAAATAACTCACTGCTCAGTCTGATTCTGCTCCCATTCAGCACCTTGGACAGTGATTCCTTCCTCCAGAGCTAACAGTGCAGCAGAGAGACTGGACTCTAATGCTGGAGATGTCATATTTATTACAAAGGATAGCGCTCCACCTTATCATTTGTTATTCTCAAACTGACAGGAGAATGTTCTGTTTTGATAATTAATTAATTAATTAATTAATTAATTAATGCATTTTTTTTTTTATTTTTTTTTTTTATAAAAACTCTTTATCTTATCAGGCAGTTTTGTTTTTCATATTGTATTTCAGTGGATGAAGGACACTAGTTAAGGGCTTTTGCCCCTGAACTTGTCATTTAATTAAGAATGGATTCTGAATTTAATCAGTACTGTGATAGTATTGAATCTGGAGATAAACACATCTCCGCAGGTCTAATCCAGGTCTAACTTCGAAGATGTTTTACAGCTAGAGCGGTATGGCTCATGAAGCAATGGAAATTTCACTAATGACTTCTGCTGGTTAAGCATGCTCTTGGCCCCCATCTAAAAAGAAAAATACACCTGCACTGGGCTGCTGGCCCTATTAAAAATATACTTGCTGAAACTTTTCTGGGGGAAACGCTTACATGCCATTTGTACTTGGACACAATTGACAACCTTAGTACAAAGGGTCTATTGATATGCATACAACCTCGCAGACATATTCAAGCTAAGAGAAAACATGATGACAGCAATGAACAACGGAGTGGCGTCTCACAGACGTTCCCTTGACATACGCAAATTTTGCAGCCATGAGAGTTATTTCAGTGATCCTCTCATTATTCATCATCAATATTTCCAGTAATATATACTCATCCACTGCCTAATGTCTTATTGGGTGGGAAAGGAAATGTACTCAGTGAATGAAAGCAACGGCAAAGACGGGAGATCTGTTCAAAAACTATCTCAATCTTCTTCACCACAAAGAGATTGCAATTTAAATGCACAAAGTTGCATCTTTGAAATTTTGAAATGTCCCGTAGATCATATCCAGAATTGAAATTGTTTATGAATTTCTCCATTTGAATAATTAAAACACAATATGTCGCTAGCTATAGCTCATGTTGCATTGTTTACAATACCCCACCCAAAGAAAAGGCACATGAAGTAATTTGTCTATATCAGCATAATCTTTGGCTACATCACCCTCTTGGTTTGTTCACATAGCAGAGACCTGCTTGTCAATGAGTTTATGTGAAGTTTGGAAACAGACCAAGATATTTAATGCAACAATCAATGATTCACCTCTAAATTAGACTGGATGAATGAAGATGGACTTCAATCTGAAGACTGACAACCCCTTTAGCAGAGGTTCTGACCAAGTCACCACAATGCTGAGAGACAGCTAAATGTGTTTCTCCCTCTCTTTACTACCCTTTTGCACACGCCCACCATGCATGCACACACACACACACACACACACACACACACACACACACACACACACACACACACACACACACACACACACACACAGAAACTCAAAACAGCCTCCCACTCTGAAATAGCATTAATGCTCCTCAGTCCTGCTCCATAGTTGTTGCTTAGTAGCTATCAATTATCTCCTCACACACTGATGAGGGCAAAAGATCAGAACAAAGCACTCAAAAAGACGACACACTCGCTGTATGAGAACATCTTATGGCTGCAACTATCTGTAAAATCGTTTTTGCATTTAAAGAGGGCATTGGCGACTTACTGCGCACGGCCAGCACCTACCGGAGTATTACTTCCTGGCATTATAAATTGTATTGGGTACAAGCAAGAACAAATTAGTTTTTATATCTGTTAATCCTCCTCTTGGTATAGTTCAATCTTCCACCGCAGGGAAAGTGCTGGTAGTCAAAGTGGAGACTGAGTGTGTTCTCTGAGAGACTATTTTATGGTTTGCCTAATGTCCTTCTCATAACAGCCCCGGATGGATGAGTTTAACTTGACACTCATGACCCCCTGAGCTGTTGGCAAAATGCTAATGAGTTGTGATTGAAGTTGCACAAAGGACTGGCTCTGCATTTGTTCAGAGCCTTTTGCATACGGTAACCACATGCAAGAGGGCTACTGGTGTATTTATTCTCATGAGCTAACCAAGCCTGTTATGACAACCTATTTCTCATTTTGGAAAGTGGTTTTCTCTCTATTCCAGACACAGTTAAGAAAGGCTTTATCCTTCTCACATTCTAAAAGCCAGTGACAGTTAAATTACAGACACATACTATGACCACGCACCAGCAGGCTGATGGAACCAAGCTTGTCCAACATCGAGCAGTTTATCACATAAGGAAGTGAAATCCCTTGTATAAGTCGTCTCTCATAGGTGAATGGACAGCTGAACTGATGGCGGGAAAATGGTCTGAATTCTGTGCTTAATTGTCTGTAGGACTTTAAACCAAACCTACATGTGTAAAGTCACTGGCTTTTATACTTTATAATTAATAACAACTAATGCTTTCATGTAAAACTGTTAACTGTAGCAACACCCTGCTTTCTAGCAGCATTAAGGTGAGTCATTCCAGACCGGTTTAAGTGAGTCAGAGCAGAGGTAGGATGGTGTGAGCTTAAGTTGATAGAAAAAAAAATAGGCCTTTTATCACTTAGTGCCCTTGGAACAAACACCACCTCTTCAGACATGTCATTTCTCATGCCACATGAGCTTAACAACTCCCCAATGTATGCATGTCTCTGTCATGTCATCAATCGCTTTCCTCCAGTGGTTCTGGCTCAAAGGCCGTACACGAACAGAATAAACCTACCAAAAAACCTCTGGTAGTAACATTTGTTACATTGCTTGGTTTCTTTTACTACACTGATTTAACAAAGTAAAAGCATTTTTATTCCCAAAATGGTTTACAGTGTTCCCGTTAAAAAAGCTAAACATGCCAGCTAAATGTGGTGGTTATGTAAGACGAGGATGTAAAAAGGGTTATTTAATCACATGTATGTATGTCATGTAATAATGTTCGTCAAAAGTGACTGATCCCTGTTTTTTGAGTTATGATCCAACATGACAGGTGCAAAAAGGATTTCAGTGTTTCAGCATGAGCTCAAATCTTGCATCGATCTGTACATATATGAACAGTAAGTGACTATCTGAATTATGGAGAAGGGTCTTAGAGCTGTGGTTACACTGGTCACTGGTACAGTCATGAGGCGAGATACACATACTGCACATGTCAAATGCAACACTGCAGGTCAGAGACCATTGCACAACTGTGAATCCTCTTAAACTGATTTTTTACAGATAGTTGGTTGTTTTTTGTTTTTTTTAAACACAGGCTGCAAAGAAGAGTACACATGCACACAACAAACCGAAGACATTCCTTCAACTGTCACTGTAGAGCACTGAATTTAAATCCATGTTATAATGGTCCTATCGTCTGCTTAGCTTAGCTCTGCCTCAAGAAGCAATATCAGAATACATAATTTTGCATTTTCTAGAGAGGAGAGGAAAAGCTGGGAAAGGAGAGGAAAAGACAAGAGAAGAGAGGAGAGATTCATGCAATCAGATCACTAATGTTATGATGTGAGGATACACCGGAAGTAGACTAGCAACATGACTCCCTTGCAAACTCTTTAAGATGCAACCATGTTGTCATGGTGTTGCGGTGGCTATGTTGCAAAAAAGCATGGGCACTGTAATGGTCCCCTTTAATGATAGGATAACTGTCCTCTTGTAATAAATAAATAAATAAATAGTAAGATAGATATATATATACATACATATATACATACATACTGTACAAACATACATACATACAAACATACATTCATAATCACTAACACTGAATAAAATTCGCAATCAGTTTGGTCTATTTTATTTAAATTGAATCATCATCATCATCCAAAGTGGCAGAGCTCTCACCCTGTGTACTGCCACAGAAACATTTCACTTAAAAACAGAGAAGAGAGGCACAATTCACAATTCAAAACTGCACACGGTTTCTCAAAGAGTTGTTGCATGAAGGCCTCATATGTTAATGTGCATATTAATCAAGTCAGCACATTCAACGAGATTTTCTGAGACACACCATAGAGGTGGCTTGAGTTTCCGCGTGTCACTTTTCAGAATTAATGTGAGTGAGCGAAGAGAGTCAGTAAATCACTGACGAGGATGACAAGTCGGCTGTGAGAAGAGAATATATAGCCTTATATGACCTTATCACTCTGGGACAACACAAGGCAAATAGTATCTCGAAACTAGAAAGCACTTGGAGAGCGCAAACCTCCGCCAAGGCAGCTCAGTTACGGATAATTCCATTACACCCAAAAGCAGCAGAGAGACACCATCAATGAGGGACGAACAAGATACAGAGCAAGATGCTAATTTAGCATGCTAGAGATAGCTAATTATCTTCACAATGGTAAAATTTGACCTGGCGAACAACAGAACAAATCATTTGTCTTTGAACAGATCTTTGTATATTTCAATAGTTTTGTTACTTTTTTTTAGTGTTGATAAGTGCTAGGGTGTTAATATATTCTTTAAATTCACTTATAAAAGTGACAGTAAGTTTACAATAAAGTTAATATCATGTTTTTTGTGTTCAAACTACATAATGACACTTTTACATTCAATTTTGATGTCATCATTAATTTTACACAATATATAATTTTCCAGTCGAGCCCATAAACTAACTGAGTGTGAACAGAAGTCAAATAAATGTGTTAAAGATTCTGGTTCATCACCACCAAAGCTGCATTTGTTGTCAATGTCCATAAATTTAGCATAATATAAATTAGTTGGATATATTGTGTAAAATTTTGATGTGTACTTCTTTAATCTTAGAAATAAAAAAAAACTTGTATAAACTTGTAACTAAACTTGTAACTTGTACTTGTAATCATTACATTACAAGTATACATGTGGCAGTTTTCTGATTCTGGATCCAGATCAGATTCCTGGATCCAGACGGTGATCCGTATCACCACCAAAATCGAATCGATTCTTCCTTGGGCCACTTCTGACAACTCCTGAAAATTTCATCAAAATCCGTCCTTTACTTTTAAAAAAAAATCCTGTTAATAAACAAACTAACAAACCAACTAACGCCGGCAAAAACATAACCTCCTCCCTTAGGGGAGGCACAAAACAAACACATCACACTGTAATGTTGTCTAAACACTGATGTTAATTTCCCAGTAATCCAGATAGAAGACTCAGCCAGAGAACAGTGTTCACTTAGGAGAAAAGGTTTATTTATTAATCAGGGCACACAGAGGGAGACAGGAGGTTTCACAGTTAAACAATCTTAAGCTCAAGTATCCCACCGGGCTTTTTTTTATTTTTTATTTTATTTCTGAGAGTAAACTTAAAAGTTGTCAGTTTCACAGACCAGCTAACTGTGGAGTAAGAATTATAATTAACACTAAGAAACCAATTTTCCAATAAGTGGACAACCGCTCTACCTCCTGTCAAAGAGCCTGAAACCCCCTTTTCTGACATTGGTGTGTGTGTGTGTGTGTGTGTGTATGTGTGTGTGTGTGTGTGTGTTGAGTGGGGGCACTTGGCCTCTCTTCCGTCACTTTGGGTGCAAAGCCAAGTGTAACACCATAAATTCCTTTGAGGACAGACTGTCCAAAGATATCTGCCCTTATCCCCAATTTTTTTTTTTTTTTTTTTTTTATAATTCATTGTATTGACAGTAAAAAGATGTAAAAGAGATGTAACCTGGGGAGGCAGTGACCAGGGAGGCAATATGATTCAGCCAAGAGAAGATTATGAAAACAGATTTTTTTCCCCATGCTTTCCAAAGTATGACCATTTGAAACAGGTATGAATATCGCTGCCTATAGATGGGTTTGGACGACACATAACACAACAAAGTTAGGAGCTGAACCTTATGGCTTACAAAAACTAAAGCTACCAGATAGTTTGTCCCATGTGCAATCAACAACATGTTAATAAAGCACAGGTTGCAGAATGGTGCAGCAATCCTTTGAGCCAGATGCACTGAACAAGAGAGGACTCAAATCAGTTAATTGATACCAATATAGCAAAAGCCCAGATTGGCTGGTATTCCAATCCAGGACTGGCAACTGAATGATAAAATATGCAGCATGTCAATCACTCCTCCCTCACATCATTCTTTGTAGAACAAAGTGTGTACCATTGAGTTGCAGTGGTTATAGTTGTATTTTCTGTCCACAGCTATATTGTTCAAGTAGTAGTGAGTCATTACAGTGAAATACTGCCAGTACTTATAGAGACTGCATGAGAAATTGTTTTATTGCTCAACTTACTAACTTATTAATTAGGCAATATACCTTACCTTACCCAACAACAGTGCACTTGAAATGCTGCGAGTTGACTGGTTTATACTGTAAATGCAATGCAGAGGAATTCTGAAAAAAAAGTCTACATGCACAGGAAATATTTTCTAGCTAGACAATTCAATTATAAAGGAGTTGTTGTAAAATGTATTCTGCTGCAACAAAACCAGAACCGTATGTCAACCATTTCTGCTGACGTCACCGAGAAAACCATATATAGGAGGAATCTGACATGAAGTACTTTCTAGCAGTCACTGCCCAATATGCTTAGCAGATAAGATCAAGATCAGTGGTGATGTGGTACCAAATGCTGTGGGTGTCTAACAGCTTTGGTTCATGCAGTGGTGGTTATGTCTTGAATATTTCATTGATTTTATGAAACCAGTAATTTTGCAGTTCACAGATATGCCCTGTGCGTGATATATCATATCTTGTAGTGCATGTGTTTTCATGTTATTGGTGTTTTTATGTACTGAACATTATTTAATCATCATAGAGAAGACACAGGCCATAGGAAGTTGGTGGTAACAGAGGTCAATTATACCAGTGCTGCTAAGAAGAGGTTAAATAATTGGAAAAAAGGAATGGGAGGTAGAGCATTTACTGGATATGAATACAGACAGTTGAATTGAGAAATAGAGCAGTTTGGGATTAAGGATTATTATCATTATTATTATTATTATTATAAGGGATTTTTGGTATATACTGTTTCCAAGGTGCGTTTCCAATCGTTACAATGATTTTTACTTTACATTAAGCAAATTACATGATTGCACCATATAGACGATATTGTACTGTGGCATGTTTTATCAAAGAATTAACTTCTATAATTTTTAATTGGCAAGCAAGACATGTAATTGCAGTCAATATACAGTAAACATTTTGATTACTAATAGTATCCAATATGGTGCAACATAACGTGTCTCACTAAAGCAAGTCTGCAGATGACAGTTTTGTATGACATTGTGGATGTCATGCATTAATGATTTCCATATTCAATCATATATAATACGCTTGATTAACATTTCAGTCATGTTGACAGAGCAGACTGTGGAAACAGAAAATAGCCTGCTGAGGCAAGGTTTGCAATTTGAGTCACTTCCTTGAGGATTACTGTATGTAACTGATATACAAATCAGTCTACATTATACACAAGTAATCTATACAGTTATTTGTGTGGTTTCCATTTATGTTTTGGATTTATAATTTTAACTTTTTATAGGAACATTTTTATATACATGGCTAAGAAGAGCAAACTTAACAGTGAGATCTGTAAGCTTTCAACACCAGAACCAGAAACACTTTTTCACCAGAAAATAAGTGTATTTCCAAAAATACATAAGCTGCTTTTGACTTGACATATGACTCATCCGGTGAAATGACACGACTGAGGTTTTGTTAGAAATACGTTTTTGTCATACACTAATTATCTCAACTCTTACTACAATAAAGAGTCAAGTTGTGGATCAAATCATCTCATTATTCTGTTTGTCTAATGTGCAAAACACACAAACACGCTGATTATTATTCATCCATTCAGTTTTACAATGGGCTACTAGTCACATCAAAATATGCAGATTGATCGAAAATGGTGCACTATGTCTTTTTTTAAATGTTTTCCAAAAGCTTAAAAATCATGAAAAAAATAGTGAAAAATTGATATATATACTGCATGTATCCTATAAGAAATAATGGGAAATCAAGTGGTGGGTAGCTCTAAAATGATCTCCTCTTTAAATTGTGCTCACTCCCACAATTGGAAACTTTGTGCTGGTAGCGATGTAATGGCTCAGGGAGGACCCGACAACCGACTGCTTAATGAGTTCACATTTTAAATGAGCCTCAAAAATTTTGTGTAAAGCAGGTAGTACCCGTTTTATTTTGCCTTGCTCTAATTTTCAAATTTATAACTTTATCCATAAACATTTCAACAATATAACCAACAATTTTTGGATGATGCTGTCTTGTTGGAGTGGTGCTTTAGTTGTCTCACTGTCTTCCTCAGTGAGTCAGCATTTTAGGCACTCACAGTTACATACAACTGATGTTGATTGGTTAGTCAAACTTTTCTGACAGGTCCGTTCGTGTTCAGCTATTTTTGGCAGGCCAGAACTCTCCTGTTTAACTGTGAATAACCTCAATAGGAAACTGGACCTACAACTATTGCTGGTAATAGTAATAGTACTAGTACAGGTCTTACTACTAGGCAACTAATATTTGTACTATTAATACTACTAAATAGCCTATACTCTCATTGAGCTATTTTATTTTATGTGAGAATACGTTGACATCGATTTGAGATCATCTTGCACACCACAACGCTACACACAACCACGGTCCAGTATAAAATGCAGCAACATGATAAAAATGTTAAATGCGGCTGAAGCAGTGGGTAGCAGTGTTACACTGTTATGTTGTTAGCCAGCTGCCAATGATGGATTCCAACTTGATTAGCTTCAGTAATACACTGATGTGTGTAGAAAATACATTTGTAACGTGTGAGCTATTCCACTGAGGTTAGGATGGGCAACATATTATATTATTATATTATGTTATATTATATTATATTACATTATATTAGTGATGCTGTGTGTCATTCTGATGTGTCAAATGGTATAATTTACACTTTATTTTTGTGGCTTGCAGGATCCAGGAAATAATAATATATTTAACTAAATTAGAATTTTGATGTATCATTATACCTGTGCCATTATTGCATGTGAAACTGTATCAATGTATAAATTCCAAACATATAAATACAGTAATTGGAAACCACTGATTAAGATGTATAAATTACAGCTTAAACATAGCATTATATTACATTTTATTATGACACAATTATATGGTAACATAATACACATGGCAATCTAATGAGTGTCATACTTTATACATATAAATTAGGTAATTAGGCAGTACTAAGAGGTTGTTAGAGGATGAATAGAGTACCATAAAGACAGGCTGGTTGGCTGACTGAGTCACCATTGAGTGCAGATCTACAAGTAATTATCCTTTTCCAATTTTCTGACCATAATTCTCAGGTAAAAGATCTATCCTCTAATTAGCTTCCACTTCCAGTCAAAGGCACACTGTTGCAGACAGCAAACAGAAACAGGACAAAGTGGATCGATCACACAGGCAGACACAGACAACTGCCAGCTGACTTATCTAACATGTTGAAAGAAAATCCTCTGAAGCAACCTTGTTGAGGCTTCAGACAGAGAAAGGAATCAGACAGAAAGCAGTCTGACCCTTTCATGCAAGAGGAAAGCAGACTAAACAAAACGATTAGCAGACAGGAAATGAGAGGATGAGGAGGGAGTGGTTGGAGCAGGAGACGGAATAAGATGAAAAAGGTAAATGGCAGGAGAGGCAGGGAGTAGTTGGAAGGGAGATTGAGAAATAGAAATCACACTTCATGACAGAGAGAGAGAGAGAGAGAGAAAGAGAGAGAGAGAAAGAGAGAGAGAGAGAGGAAGGAGGTGGAAAAAGGACAACAGCTAAAAAGGATGAGGAAGTGAGAGAGAGACCCAGAGAGAGGAGAGGAGCAGGGGAGAACATTATATCAGATGCGAGTGGAGGAAGTCATTTAGTTAAATTTAGCCATCATTCAGAAAGCTCTACTGGATGCCAGCAAATGTCTGCTAAAATCAAAATTACGAGGGGAAGATAAGAAGAGGAGAGGAGAGGAGAGGAGAGGAGAGGGTTTGCTATGTGACACCTCTCTCTGTTCACTGTCTTAGTCAGTGCAGTGACGTCAGCTTTTTAACAGCATTGGTGTCAAATCTGGCCTCCCTCCTGTTTCTAGCTCAAGAAAGACAGCCTGAAAGAGACTGTTAGACAGTAGATGTGGATTTTTCATTCATATTTATGAGACATTCTCCTTTTTGATTACTGTAGACAGAGGGTGGACATAATATCAAGAACACCTGTGCAATTTAATGGCAACATAAAGAAGCTTTCTGCACTTCATCCTCGCCCCTCTGTATTCCCACTCACAGAGGGAAACGGCTATATCAGAGCAGCAAATTGTAAATTATTAGATAGCTTTTAAAACAGCAACTTGCAGTAAATAGAAGTAAGGACTTAATGGTCAAACCCTAATAAAGAAATGTGCATGCAGCTGGTGTAACTCCATATAAAAGAGTGCCTCACTATATCATTATTTGCACTATGTAAATTCCTTACTGTTCCTCGATAACTTGCGCAATCAAATGATTAAATTGTAATACACAACACTACATGAGTTATTGAGGATAATTTGTCCTAAAATATCGTAAATGTTCTTTTTTGTTATGTAATCAAAAGTCTAAAAGGGCTATACAGAGATCTAAACAGGCACTGGTCTCCACGTGGTGCCATTTAATCAAAGATTAGCACAAGAATAACCACAACAGGTCGTACAATTTTCCTTTAATGATTCAGATTTAACTGCATATGGAGGTACATCAGGTTCATGATGAAATATTAATTAGAGTACAAGGAAAACTATAAGCTTTACAGCTCTTGATGCACAACATTAAGTACTTAAAAATCTAATGTGCAAGGGCAATGGAAAACAGGATTATGTTTCCCATCTAGGTGCTATTTGCTAACCAAACTCTGCTTGTTGACTCGAACACAGGAAGTATACGGTAAGTCTTTTTTCAGTCATATTTGTTTTGTACATGTCATACTACCGGCACTTCTGAAAGCCTTGCTCTGCACAATACTCCTGTTCAGATTTTATACTCTTTTAAACAATTAATGAATAAAACCAAAAACTCATCCATATACTATTTAGTTTTGCATAATGCACTTTGACAGAAATGTAGTTGCTGCCTGTACAATAGGTGTAGTAAAGTTATCAAAAAGTATCAAGGTATTGATAGTACATGATTAGAATATATGATATCTACATTTAATAATAGCCTGCTGAAAATAAGAAAGCTATAAAAAGATCTTAATCAGATTTTAAACCTATAGGTTGCACAGTATTGTGTAGTAATGGACTGTGTTCAGTGACGTTTTTTGTAGTGTGCAGGTTTTTAATTTAAAACAAAGAAAGAAAATGACTTCATTTTAGGTGCCTAGCACTAACTTCTTTTTTTCTTTTCGCTGTCTTAGTGTCGATGTTTAAAATTCTGGAATCATGACAACCTCAAAACGTAGCAAGAGTTACATTTTTGTGCTACAGTATATGCAAACCCTAGGTCGGGGTACATGGTGGTTTTTTTAGTTAAAAGTCAATAAAGTAAGCACATCATTAGGACAGTAAAGGAACTGTGTTGTTATTATAAATTTTGCAGATACCCTACATTCATTAACTAAGTCCCCCATGATAGAAAATATAATTCAAGATGTGATACTGTAACACAGTGGTGCTAAAAATGAAAAAAAAACGTGGTGGTATTTCCTTTGAGTAATAAACAATTATGTGTTGATGTATCAGATACTATTTTGTTGCATGTTTCAAGGCTAATTCATCAATTCTAGAAAAGAATATTGAGTACTCAGCGTTAGTTAGCGCTCCAAGTCTTTAGTTATTGGAGTTTAACCAGAGGGAGTGTTAAACATGTTTCGTTGCCACAGAGGAAATTAATTTCTGACAAATGAAAATGAGGCAAACGTGTCCTATAATGTGTTTACAGCAGATACTGACCTTTAACTCATTACAGATGAAAACACTATTGGCTTTAATTCCTCACATTAAAGAATTGATTGTTATTAGTACCAAGCTGGTTGCATTGGTATCGTATCATCCTTATTTAAACGCCGTCTTCATACGTCAGCCTGTTCCTGCATGGGTGTCGGTGCATGCTGGAGACATAACTGTGCAGTAAGCTGCTTTGGCTCTAGCAGTATGCAGTGCCATACTGCTGCAGCTAAAGTTAAGTCAGAGAGATAATGGGTTATTGTCTGCTTCCCCTCAACCATCAACAGATTTGAGTCATGGAGACACACAGGCTCCCCCCTTCCTCTTTATCTGCATGTTTTTTCTTCTCACTGCTCTCCCTCCATTCCTCTTATCTCATTTTTATCCTCTATAAGCAGGCTCGCTCTCTCCCTCCTTTCACACAAGCATATCAGTTATAAACATGTTCTGTATAATTTCAGACGATTGTCTTTCTCTTCGCTACCAGAAACGCAACAAAACTGCAGCGTCAGCCCGAGCCTCACCACCACTACAGACTCACCCTGCCTCACCTTTTCTCTCCTTGTGTCTCTGTTAGTGACCAGAAAGCTGTTTATAATGCAACACTGGTTGATGTGGCCATTTGACATTTAGACAAATGGTCTAGAGAAACGGTCGGGAGAAGAGAGATGGAAAAATGAGAGTAATTAGTAAGAAAGAGCCTCGTAATATTTAAAAACAAAAAAAAGACGGGGAAACGATAGCGAAGCAGAGGTGTAGAGTTGTGAAAAGGGTGGAGGAGGGGACAGTCGGGTTGGGGACAGGAGAATGATGGAGATGAGTAGAGGTGGAGAGGTGGAGAATAAAGAGACAAAGGAGAATAAGTATATGGAGAGCAGATGAGACTGTGACAGGAGAGTTATTTCAGTGGTCATATAGACATCTCAATGAAAATGCCAACAACCTAATCAAAGGACTTGAAAGGGCAGAGAGGGAGAGTGAGCAAGAGGCATCCAACAAAAACAGGGAGGAGAACGAGAAGGAGTGAGGTGGAGGAAATTGATGAGGGAGGAGGGGGAGAAAGGGACAGAGGGGGAGAAATATGCAGATACATGGAGGAAGACGGAGAGGACAGAGACGGTGAAGACATAGATTGATAAAGGAGGAGAGCAAGAGAAAGGGAAGGAGAGGGAAAGGAAAGAAGGACCCTTGTAATGACACACGGCAGACTACAAAATGAAAAAGGAATCAGGGTAACAGATGAAAAGAGGGGGAAAGAGGAAAAGGGCAGAGGGATGAAAGAGGAGTGATGAGTGGAGTGATTTGTTTTTTGGGGGGGGTTTTGACATTCAAGAAGCACAACTTGAAACTCCTCATTGAAGCAGCTTATTGTGTAATGTGAAGAAGAAGAAGAAGAAGACGAAGAAGAAGAAGACGAAGAAGACGAAGAAGTAGACGAAGAAGACGAAGAAGACGAAGAAGAAGAGGAAGAAGAAGAAGTGGAGACCTGATCTTTGTTGGAACATGTTCAATGAACAAACTGAGTCAAGAACATTGTTAAATAAAAAGAAAGAACGTAGCTAGGTTAAAAAAAAAGTCGACTTTCAGAGCAGGTGAACAGAATCTGTGTTATTTAGCCATCATTTGTCAGACAGAAGTAAGCGCTCATTGTTGTTCAGATTTAATGGCCTGTAAAGGACACTGCAGCATCGGTTTTCATACAGTTGTGTGTGTGTGTTTGAGAGAAGAAACGGGAGAATGTATGTTGAAATGTGTGTGAAAGTATGGCTGATATTAGTATGGCAGGAGTCTTGGAGCCTTTTACAACCTTTCCTTTATTGTGTCCTTATCACACTGCTCGAGGCCTTCCCTCCCTCCGTCTCTTTCCCTTTCCTCCTTCCACCCTCTCCTCTATCTACTTAACCCCTCTCCCTGCATTCCTCACCCACTTCCTCTTTTACCACGCCACGCTATTTTTTTTCTCAGTCTCACCATCCATCTCTCTGCCTCCCGTCTCCAGCTGACTGACATTGCTCAGTTTACACTTTAGGATGGCATGAAAACCTCAGTTTTAAACAATTTGAATCTCCCGTTTTCAAATTGAATTGATGAATTGCTTCAAATGTTTCAATAGCCCTATGTTATTTAATTTAGTTTAATACGATCCTATTTGATTTAATTTACTTCGATTTGATTCCGCTGAATTTCAGTGGATGAAATTCTGCCATTTTCCCAAAGGATGGCACAAGGAAGAATTGGTAATAAAGCACATTGTGGTCTTTAATGGAAACAAATAAAACCTAAATTTAACAAAAACCAATTTAACAGCCATTAAGTGCTTGGAATGGTTCTTGGCCTTTGGACCATGGGAACTCATTCCAAACCCTTCTGTGGAGCTTAAACACAGTTATGAGGCCTTGCTTTTCATCTATCTCTCCATCTTTTCTCTCCTCCTTCCCTCGCCTGCTCTGCCGTTATGAAACAACCTTGTAAAAAAAAAAAAAAAAAGTCAACAAATCAGCGATTGCCTCAGTCAGCCACTTAGCCTCACTGTAACATAACCAATCAGCCAGCAAGTCGGTCAATCAACCTAACAACCGGACCATCATTTAGTCTGTAAATCAAACTTGACAGTCAGTCAGTCAGCCTTCTGGCCACTTTCTCACCTCCTCACTCCCTCTTCCTCTCCCGCTGTCTCCCCGGTAGGGCTGTACTGCAGTGACACAGTGTACCACGAGACCTTCAGCAGCGACTCTTATACTGTTGGTTGTCACAATCTAACATCTATTAACACCCTCTCTGCTTCTCCTCTCTCTCTTCCCCAATCTGTTCCCAGCCTCTCTTCCTCTATCTCCTCTGTCTTCCTCGCTTTGTACACCACAGGACCATTTTTTGCTGTGTCCTTACGATGTAGGTTCAACACTGCTAGCGACCATTACCAAACATTAAAAATGGATGGAATAAGAACGATGCTACTGGAGCAACGATGGCCTGTGGCTAATGCATTTATGCTCAGATGCACACACACACACACACACACACACACACACACACACACACACACACACACACACACGCTCAGTTCAAAATGCATGAAGACAAATTCACACACAAACATGCCAGCTGTTAATGTGGGCACTAGAGGTGGGAGTAAATCAAACATGCACAAGTCATAAAATAGTCCAAAGTCAAGATGAGTCCCTGCTATGAGTGAAGCAAGTCAAGTTATACAAAACTGACTTATCCCAACTCCCACATTCCAAAGAGTTAAAAGACAGCCGTCATAAAAACGTCGGTTTATTTATAACATTAACAAAAACTGTCACATCCTGTTTACACCGTGTAAATGTTACTTATATATTGACATTTTGTGGCAATTAATAACAAGCCTCAATGAGCAATCGATAGTGTGATTATGAGAGTTTAAATGAGATTCATCATGGTGGCTTACTGGTGTTAGTTATTTCTCCTACAAACAAACCAAACAAACAAACAAACA